>VXBZ01012601.1:206578-296745 GCA_013399135.1 Heliornis fulica | reverse complement strand
CGACTCAGAGCCCGACTCGGAGCCCGAGGCCGAGAGGGGCTCACAGCGCGCCGCCGTGCTCGCTAGCCGCGATGCCGTGCTGCACCTCCGGGCGCCGCCCGCCGCTCCTCAAGCTCTGGCCGTGGACGCAGCCCCGGAAGTAGCCGTGAAGGTAGGCGACCCGCCGCGGCCTGGGTAGCCGGGGCCCTGGTACTCTTCCTCCACTCCTCTGCAGCCGCGCCGTGGGCGTTCAGCGCTGGGGATAGCCTCGGGGCAGGCCCGGGCTGAGGAAGCGGGGTGGCTGGGGCGGAGGAGTGCGGGGTTATGTTGCCGTCGCCTGGCCTTGCCGTGCCCCGTGGTGTGAGGCGCAGTGCTAAGGGAAGTACCCTTGTCGGAGAGTTCCAGCTGTGGATCGAACTGTGGCAGTTAAACTTATTATCTATCTAAAAGCCGCCCTTTGCTCTAAGCTCCTCAGATAGTCTTGTCTTCTGTTCCTCCGAGCTTAACGGTGCTTTTTCTGTGTAGTTCGCTATGGTGAAATCAACACCTGACAGGCTGAGCGCAGCGAAATCAGGTTATAAAGAGCAGCCTAAAAGCTGATCGTTGTTCCTGTTTTCATTGCAGTGTTGTAGTGCTACAGGCTGGGGGAAGAGTGGCTGAACAGCTGCCAAACAGAGAAGGACTTGGGGATGTTGGTTGGCTGCCAACTGAATATGAACCAGCAGTGTGCCCATGTGGCCAAGGAGGCCAGTGGCATCCTGGCTTGTATCAGAAGCAGTGTGGCCAGCAGGTCTAGGGAGGTGACCGTGCCCCTGTACTCAGCATGGGTGAGGGCACACCTTGAGTACTGCATTCAGTTCTGGGCCCCTCACTATAAGAAGGACATCAGGGGCCTGGAGTGGACCCTAGAAGAGGGTAACCAGTCTGGAGAAGGGTCTGGAGAAAAAACCTTATAAGGAGCGGCTGAGGAAGCTGGGGATGTTTAGTCTGGAGGAGACTGAGGGGAGACCTCATCACTGCCTACAATTACCCAAAATAACATTGTAGAGAGATGGGTGATGGTCTCTTCTGCCAAGTGACAGGTGCTAGGACAAGGGGAAATGGCCTCAAGCTGCGCCAGGGCAGTTTCATATTAGATGTTAGGAAGAAATTCTTTACTGAAAGAGTTGTCAGGGTGTAGAACAGGCTGCCCAGGGAGGTGGTTGAGTTGCTATCCCTGAATGTAGTTAAAAGATGCGTAGATGAGGTGCTCAGGGATATGGTTTAGGAGAGGGCAGGTATGATTGGATTTGATGATCTTAAAGGCCTTTTCCAACTTAGTGAATCAGTGATTCTGTTGCTTGGGAAGCCCTATTTTTCTAAGTTCAGCATCATATTTGTTCACTTCTGTGATTCCAGGGAGGGGAGGGTGTTGGTTTGGCACCTCATCATGATGTCTGTCTTTGTATTATTGTGTTTCTTACAGTTGTCTTGAAAAGTTTCCTACCTTGTTACAAAGAGGTGGATGGAATCATTACCTTTGATGTCATTAATTCCTATACTGTTGCAACTGATATTTGTATGTGCATGTTACATTGTATGGACTGACTAGATGTGCATTTTCTTATCTCTTAGAGTCTTTGAAATAGCTAACTTCTTAAGTTGAAACCTCTGGGAGACTGTCTTGTACAGGCTTTAAAATGAATGCAGATTGACATCTGTGATATCTTTTGAATGGGACTGATGATAAGTGGCATGTAACGCTGTATTACAGAGGTGCTTTTTGCCACCCTGAAGGCTGTAGCAACAGGTTTTTCTTTTGCTGTGCTAGCACAAAGGTTTATGTAGATGCTTAGTGGCTGACATCAGGAACTGATCTGAATTTTTATATGTATACATATCTGTATATATATCGTTATATACTATGTAATACATATATTAGACATGTAATGTCTAATCTAAATCTGCCCTCTTTCAGCTTGAAGCCATTCCCCCTTGTCCTATCACTATGCTCCCTATCCCACTTTCCTGTAGGACCCCTTTACCCCTTTTGTAGGCTGCAATTAGGTCTCCCTGTAGCCTTCTCCAAGCTGAACAAGCCCAACTCTTGCAGCCTGTATTTGTAGGAGAGATGCTCCAGCCCCCTCATCATCTTTGTGGCCATCCTGTGGAGTCACTCCCAAAGCTCCATGTCTTTCCTGTACTGGAGACCTCAGAGCTGGATGCAGTACTCGGGGGGGGTCTCGTCAGAGCAGAGTAGAGGGGCAGAATCACCTCTATTGACCTGCTGGTCATGCTGGTTTTGATGCAGCCCAGGACACCATTGGCCTTCTGAGCCTCTAGTGCATACTGCCAGCTCATGTCGAGCTTGTCATTGAACAGCAGCCCCAAGTCCTTCTCCTCAGGGCTGCTCTCAATCCGTTCTCTGCCCAGACTCTAGCTGTGCTTGTGTGCAAGAGCACTTGCCCTGTTCTTATTCTCCCCTAGGCATTAAGTTATTGTAAGGCTGATGCTTTCTTTCAAGGTATTTGCTTAATCCAAAATACATCACCAGTCAGCAGGTAAGTGTGACAGTGTTGTTAAGAGAATGTTCCACTAAGGGAGAGAAGCCCACTTGCAGACAGTCAGGGCTAGAAAATGTCTTGCCTCCAGCAGCAGTCATGAAGTGTATCTACAGCATCTAGTACACCGTTTTTGAGGAGAGGCTGCTCAACTGCATTGAAATAACTGGGCTGTCCTGACCCAGTACAGGAGCTGGGGTGTTTGTGTTGTCTTCAATGTGAGAAATGGTTGGAAGTCTCAAGTCTGTTTCCCTTTTCAATCTAGTTTACTTTTTGCACTGTGAAAGTGTCCATAAAAATACTACTTCAGGGGAAGAAGCAGAGTTCAGTCACATTTCTTAGAGTCCTTTAAAATCTAATCCTTGCCCAGCAATGGAAAGAAGAAAGATGCAAAGCCAGTGTGTGATTATTCGATAGCAGCGATGATCATTAATGATTTGGGGGTGTAATTTGTTAGGAATGTCTTGGCTTCTCTTAGTATGGTGAAGGTTCCTTCTTTTTCTTTGATGCAAAACTCGTAGAGGATAGATGTTTAGAAGTTGTCATCATGCGAGATGGTGGGGATCCAGCCTAGTTCAGCAAACCTTTTACCATATGCTTTTCTTATTTTTTATTTTATGGAAAAGTTAGTGGGATGGACATTTATTGTTTGAATGGGTAGAATGACTGCAAGCTGGTTACAACTGAATCTTAGTGTTGGGACTTCACCGTAGCTGCCATCCATCTCTTGGCGATAAATAAATCTTGGTAACAATAAGTGTGAAAATCCTTGGAATGAGATAATACTGTGGATTTGACAGCCCGAGTGGTTTATGCAAGAATGAGTAAGTGACAAATGGCTTAAGTCTCTGTGGCTCATGGGATGGAGTCTTAATTTACCACATTTTAATTTAATAGATAATTAAAACTAATTAAATCTTATGCAAAGCAGGCTGCCCTTTTTTAGCTTTTTGGCTAATTAGTAATGAGTTTACCTGGGGAGAAGGGAATATTGTAGGCTTATTATCAAAAATGTCCAGGAAAAAAAACCCAACCACATAGATATCTCAACTCTTTGCTTGAGTAATGTGAAACTGCAAAACTGACCTTTGCCAGGCACTCAAGATTTGAGTGTGAAATTCTACTTCTAAATGCATTAAACATTAATCTTTAAACATAGAGGTGTCACATAACAGCACAGTTGGCATATTATTACAGAATTTGGCTGAAATGTTAAAATATTGTAGAATAAAAGGATTGTGAGTGTGGTGTTTTTGTGGTGTGGCTTCTTTAAAAAGTTACCTTAATGCAAACAACATTATATTTGTCAAAAGGAGCAGAATCAGCATCCAATGTTGCAGTCCATGCCTCAGCTAGTTTCTTTTATTTAAGATTTTGCTTTGATGCTTATTACAGTGATTTGGCCTGTGCTTAATTCAAAAATGTTTTTCTCTTTCATACGTATAAAAGAAATCTTATCATAAACTTTTTTCATTTGTTTGTTGGGTTTGTTTATCAAACTATATTGTATTTGGTAAAACCAGTCCTTCTCACAGATGGTAATGATTTTGGTTTACAGCATTCAGGTAAGGTTTTTCTGCAGAAAACCAGGATTGTGGCACGTTTAAGGAATCCATAAGAAGGAAAGCTAATCACATTTACTGTATTTATAGTCTAAAATGCCTTCAATACTGACTTTTAACTGTCCAAAGGATCCTTATGGTACATTTACAGGAGTATGCATTTGTAGGAGCTAGGCATTCTGTGATCTCTAGGGAGTTAGAATGAAGCATCTGCTTGTCTACACTGTCAAAAGTTCTATCTCAAGGTAGATTCCTTAGGAAGTGCTAATACTCCAGAATACAGTCATGAGTGCCATTCCCAATGATAGTGTGATACTGTGTTGTAGGATGAAATACAACTCAGAAGAGGTAAGTGGAAAACGTTTATAGAGTATCTGAACTGTAAGTCAGCGTGACACTGCAAGTACATAGCCATAGCAAACAAAAAAACTGCACCAAACAACACTAAAGTAATGTTTCTTTTTTGCCTTGTATCAAGGGTGATATCTGCATTTGTTTAGACAGACATGTTTAACTTGTCTGCCAAACTTCAGGGAATCTACAGACTGACCATTTTCAGGGAAAAAAAAAAAAACAAAAAAACAAAAAACAAATTGAAACACCAAAACCACCTTAATGCTTGATAATTTGTGAAATGGTTGATGCCTAAGTTAACACTTTCCATGTTTCTGCTACCTACCAGAGTCTGATAATGCTGTAGAAACTGATGTTTATCAACTGTTGACCAAAGGATAGTTTGTCTGCTGCGATTTGAACTCTTGTTGTAGGCTAACATTTCAGAACATGTTGTGTGAATATTTTCCTATTAGGATTTTGGTTCTTTAAAATACTGAGAAGTTAAACTGGGGAGTCGGGATGCATTCAAATTATCAGATAGTTTAATGCAAAATGGCATAACCAGAAGATAACCACGGTGTGCTTCAGCAGCATATTAACAGGTCACTGTTTGCTGCCCAAATATATGAAAGTGTGAATGAGGCTGGAGGTCTTGTGGGGAACGTAGCTCTGATAAATGTGACATGTGCTTCAATTTCAAGGCTCAGTGGTTTCTGCACAGAAAGACTGTGCCTGTGGTGGTCTAGGAGTGAACATATTGTGTGGCTTCCAAGTGACTCAGCGCTGTTCCACCAGCAGCGAAGTTGAACCAGAATTGCTATAATCGTGCAGCAGAGGATCAGCTTTCATTGCACAATCTGTTTCATTTCTCAATTACCGAGCAGCATATAATAGGACTTAACAGGGAGAAGAGAGGAGGGGAAAGAGCAGAAATGAAAAATCGGTGGCATTTTTTCAAAACTGGATTTTTCTCCCATTTGCATTTTAAAGAGCAGGAAAAAACATGTATCTTTAATTTCAAATAAACTGAAAACTGTTTAAATGTCACTGACAGTTGATCAGAAATTTTTGCCATATCAGTGATATTAATTTTTATTTTCTCAAATTGTAATGTTGGTGTCTAAGATGGGAAGTCTGGATGGGATAGCAAGTTGTGACATGGAAAAGTTGGTTGAAAATATCCTCAGATCACAGAGCTCTGAAAGTTAGTATTAGTGTGTAGGTAATACGAGTTAGGGACCATTTTTTCTATGCTCCTGTTGTAGCTGGGGATGAGAGGAGTGTCTGGTTTTGTTCCTGAATGACTGAATTAGGCCTGCTGTGCTGTTCCCAGGCAAGTTCATAGTGTATGAAAGTTAGGGCTGTGAATATACTGGTAGCTGTTGTCATCCAAGCCCAGCGAATTGGAAAGGTGGTGTGATCAGAGAAAGGAGGTCAGGCTGGGAATCAACAGAGCTAAGGGCTCAAGCAAGAGCAGTGCATAGACCTCCCTCTAAAAATAATTGATACACAGAGAGAGTAAAGCTTTCTGGTTGAGCTTAATAATTTTACTAAGGCAGTGGGTTTAGTAGTCACATCAATTGTTTTTCTACTGATGTCAGTATCTTAAAAAAAAAAAACCAAAACCAAACTAAAACAAACCACCACATTGTTTTTGTTTAGGTTTTTTTTCCTCTCCTTTTCCTTGGAGCAGTTCTAACAAAATATAATCATGCAAGAAGCCAAAGATCTTTAGGTACTGTTTTTCTTGTTTTTCTGTGTTATAGAAAACCATGTTTTTAAACCATTCAAGTCTTGCATGCCTAGGCAAATTTGTTTGTAAATGACCTGCTGTTGAATTGGGGAGGAAAAAAGGCTGCTGGGTATGGCATCTCAGGGAATAGCTAACAACGTTAAATAAGTGAAGAACATGCCATTTTGCTCTTTCAAGATACTATAATACAAAGCAAGATTGAGCTTGTTTATGGTGTTCATGTACATGAAAAATTATTTATTGTCTGGTTTATTTCAGGAAGATGTGGAAACAGGAGTCCACCTTGATCCTGGTATCAAGGAAGTTCAGTACAATCCCACTTATGAAACCATGTTTGCACCTGAGGTAAGGAGCAATATTCATCTTCAGAGCAGAAATGCCTTTGGCTTAAAGGGTAGAGTTTCTATAAATCTTGTGTGAAATTCATATAAGGCACATCGTCTTGGGATGCTTGCTGTATTCGGGAGTCTGGTTCGGTCAAATAGAAAAAGATTCTATATGGGTGTGTTGGTATTTTTAATGCTTGAACTTTAATATTCTGCATAAAGCTGTTCTAAGGAGATGCTTAGAAAGTTTATAAATTATAACTATGGAAATTAAAAATAAAATTTTAAAAAGTAAAATGTGGAGTGAAATATGCATTTAAATAGTGTCTTACTATTTTCACGTTTTTGTTATTTACTCATTGTGCTACTTACTGCAAATGAGCAGTTTTCTATCTTGTGGATATGTGGCTTTTAAAAAGAGGATTGGAAATTAAAATCCAGGTACTTTCAGTATAACTATTCATTTCAGTGTTAGGTATTTTATTAACTTAAACTATGCTAAATGCATACAGTTAAAAAAATAATTTTTAGGCTGATTTTTGGACTGCCTGGTGCCGTGTGAACTACTTTTTATTTTATTGTAACTGAAAGTCCTATCTAAAAGATAAAAATAGCTGTTCAGGCATTTAAATGTGGTTTTTTTTCTTTTTTTTTTCCAATATTAAACTTCTGTTTACAGTTTGTCTTCTGTTAGACCAGGGGTTAGCATTCGAGGTAGAGAAAAGACGCATCAGTCTGATATTTCTTCATTAATTATATACCACATAAACTATGCTTTTGCAACACAGCAAAGCCATGAAGTACGTGAGCAAAATACTGATTTAACCTTACTACAGTGTTAGCTTGTGTAAGTGTGTAGTTAGGGAAAGCTGATGTGGGACTGTCTCTGGTGTCTGCAAATATACCTGATGAGCATAGAGGGTTACAATTAAATTTAGTTTGATAGTAGTCTCAGTGCACTGCATTTGTCTGTGTCCACTGTTCTTTTTCCTAATCATGATATATAAGTTCAGGAGAAGAGGAACAACAAGGCAGGGTTTTATATTTCCTGGAATAATACAGCAAGACCCTAGTAGTTTTTAAATGCATTAAAGTTGGCAGTGTAATTTCCATGTTAAGTACAAGAGTTTAGTAGGACCTGATATCTAGCTTAATATCTCCCCCTTAAAAGGGACAGTATGCTGTGGATTTGTCTTCTGAATGCTTGTACTAATCATACACTGAATAGCAGTGTTTTGTGTCAAGTAGCTGATATTGATTTATCCTCTGTACCAGTAATCCAAGCTACAAAGTTCAATCATTAAATGATTTTCTCAAAGCAACTGTATAAGCCCTGTCAAATAACAGACTGAGAAGCTTATTCACTAGTCATAAAGAAATGGAAAGTTGAAGGGATTTTGTGTTACAATTTTTGAAAGACTAATCTTTTTTTATTCCTGTTCTTTTCTTGAAAATGTACATGCATATAAATAAGGAATTAGTAATTCTGATACACTTTCTCTTAACGCTTTTGTTGTAGTTTGGACCAGAAAACCCATTTAGGACTCAACAGATGGCTGCACCTAGAAATATGCTTTCTGGATATGCAGAACCGGCTCACATCAATGATTTCATGTTTGAACAACAAAGAAGAACATTTGCAACCTATGGTAGGTCCTTAACAGTGGAATTCACCTCAACATTTATTATATCCCAGATAGACAAAATAAGTTGTCCCTTACGGAACAATTAATAGGACGACAGGTTCTGTTGTCCTATTAATTGTTCTATTTAAGAGGTTTATTAAACTGGGGTAAGGTCTTTAAATGAGAATCCTTGTGACTGGAGACTTAATTTGGGAAACCTCATTTTATAGTTCCCTTTGAAACTGTAGTTGAGTGTATGACCTCTTACCAACCCTTCTTAATTAATCCTTCCATTAGTTGCATCAGTGTAAAAAACACAAATTAAAATTTCACACTTTTAATATGAGAAATAACTGTAGATCTGTTATGCAAATGAGTTCTTTCATGTGATTCTAACTGAAGGGGGTTTTCCCAAAACCAGAAGGAAGCCTTACTGAATTGTAAGGTTCTTCAGAGTGGGTGCCTTTAGATACAAGCAGAAAGGACAGAAATCTAGGAAGATGGAAATCCATTAATACAATATTTTATCAAAGACAGACCCAAAGGTCTATATCTATATGATGGTCTTCAAAGTTGCTGCTTTCTTACCCTGATGAACCTATTCACTTGTAAATGTTTGATTTTTCATATGCAGATCTGCATTTTGGAGAGCCTTGAATTTCAAATAGACTATGGATTGGAAGAAAATTAGATTGTCTTTTTAATAGGGAAATCCTGAAAAGACTGGATTCTAAGCATTCTTTCAGGCATACTTGAAAAATGTGTATTTACATATAACAGTGGTTAATTTTTCTTCTGTGTGTGATTATAAGCATTCAGTTCTGTTTTAGACTTGACTGCATGTGCTTGTCTTGCAAATATGAATCTTTGTTTTCCAGTGATGTATCACGTTACATTCTTCAAATTCAATTTATAAGGCAAGTTCTGATACTTCCCATGTAAACTTAGTGTCACCACACTCAGCTTTTGGCACAACAAACATGGGGCTTGCTTTATTTGTAATTCCATTCAAAAGGTTACTCCCTGCTAGCTGTCATGCTTCAAAATCACCTCCCTACAAGAGTCCCCTTAACTTTGTTAGAGCTTTATACATGTATGAATTCACTTACAGCATTCTGTAACGGACAAGGTTGGGACTTTATTGCTCACGTCTGTTGGAGCCATGTATTACAGTGAGACCTGGAAGAAAAAATTACCAAAACTCAGGCACTCTAACATCCTCAGTTGCTCTTTGTGTTGGGATTTTGTTAGATGTTTTATTGTAAATGTTAAAAGTTAAAATATATTTCAAATATTTTTTTTTCTTAACTCGGTTGTCGCTAGTAGGTACTTTTCACTGAGTTGTTAGGATGTGGCATATACACAAAATGCCAGTATTAAGGAATGAACATGTAGTTCTGTAGCATAACTTGCTAGAGTGCTATTTTGTTATTACAACTTGACGGATAATGAAGGTAAGAGGCTATTCAGGGTCTGAATAGACAAATTAGTGTTTGCTTTGTGAATTTGTGTTGCATAATGCAGGTTATGCATTTTTGTGTCTGTGAAACAGGTATTGGAAATAGAGACTAGGCATGTAGTGTTTGGTTTGGGGATTTTTCTGGTTGCGAAGTTTGGTTTGGGGGGAAGGTAGAACTAGTAAGTTTTCAAAGCTCCTCCTATTGTTTTTTGTTAGAGTACAGTAACTGCCTTGAAAGGTGTTATGCAAGAGTATAAAAATATATTTATTTAGACTGGTAGCATTGGCAACTGTGCAACTATAATATTCAGCTTTCTAGATAGAGTGCTCTGGATATGATGAAAATGAAGCTATGAAAAGGCTGAGGCAGGCAGTTCAAACTGCAATAACAAGCACTGAGAAGTTGAAGTTCAGGCTAGAAGATGCAGTAAATGATCATGATATCCTGGCTCTCTGGAAGGTCTGTTATAAAAAAAAAAAAAAGCATTCCTTTAAGTAGTCTGTTGAAAGATTCAATATTCTCTTTTCCATTTGGAAGGAGGTAATAAATACCTTCTCAGAGAAAAAAACCCAAACATAGAAACACAAGTACAATTGGTAGGCATAAATTCAAGCCATATATGTTTTTAGTGACTAAGTCATAACATATCAGAAGAGCGGAGAGTAAACCTCTGAATTAAAAACTGCAGATCTTCAGACTTCTGGCCTCTGTTAAACTGTTCAGTACTGTTCTGCTAAGGCAGGAGGTCGCAAACAAATCTGAAATGGCTAGCATGTAAATAAGCAGTGACTATGAATGAAAGACAAGAGTGGTACAAGACAGAGGGGGTGATAAATGAGATCATGTATCCAAAAAGAGCTCAATGGTTGCCATCTTTCAATAAAAATTTAAAAAGCTTTATATATAATCTTGTCAGTTAACACACATTCAGTAAGAAATCTATATATTAATCACAAATAAAACCCAAGTATTTTTTTACAGTCTTTCTTATCTACTTCTACTGCAGTAATTATTTAGTGTGGACATTACTTTTTCCTTATGATGCTTGGATTGCTCAAAATATCCATGCTTTCGTTGACAGAGGGTCCTTTCTGCCCTTTATCCTATCAGACAAGGAGACAACAATGGGTACCTAGAGAAGTGTAGAAGAAAGCAGCAAGCAAATAGTCATATGGCTGATTTATTTTTTTTTATATGTGGTCTCTCAATCAGGCACAATGTGTCCATATTCATTAATTTCCAGTTAATTTGTTGGGGTTTTTTGGGTTTTGCTTTTGACAAATTTGTCCAGCTGCTTCTTGAATTCATATAAGTTTGTGTATGTAGTCATCAATGGCTTGATGCCCAGATGGAGATCTGTGACAAGTGGTGTCCCTCAGGGGTCCATACTGGGACCAGTATTATTTAATCATCAATGACATTGACAACTAGTAAAGTGAGAGGCTCTTTTCAGTTTATAAGAATTCTTAATACTGTATTTTTCTCTATGACTTTGAGTAGCTTGGTAAAAGCTTTTTGCTCCCTTTTACCAGATTGCTTATCAACAGGTTGAAGAGCACGAGTATGGATCCACCAGTGACTTCCCTGTCATGTGGAAACCAACCACTTATTCTTGCCAGTATTTTAATAACTTTTAATAAGTTAACTGTGTAAAGACCTGTGGGGTTTTTTAAGTGTCTTTGAGGCACCCTGTAGTCAGTCTAAATCAGTTTCATAAATGTATCCAAGCTTTGCTCATTCACATGATTGAATGTCACCTCAGAAATATTCTGGAGGTTTTGTCATTGCAACCTACCTGTACAGAAAGCTCTGCTGCCTGCTGTGCTGCAATATATAACACTCATTCAAGTGCCTACTCCTTGTTTTCTTCATTACAGCATTCAAGCATTACTGTTTGTAACTTCTAACCATACAAACATCTGGCTGGTTGACCTGTAGTTTCCCAGATCTCCTCTGAAGTATCTTTTGAAAGTTGACATCATATTTGATATGTTCAGTTTCTGTGATACTGAAGCAACATTAGGTGAGAGGTTTTGTACTGTGGTTTGGCTTTAGATCTCTTGGATGACTATGGTCTGATCCCAGTGATTTATTTATTTTTTACCACACATTTGACTCTTTAGTCTCCTTACATTTCACATTGAGGTAGATATTTTGTCACATTACCTGTTAAGAAAGGTTCTGGCACAGGGGCCTCCCAGGCTCCTTCATGATGGTTCTTTGTCATTCCTTGATCTTTTGGCCTACATGGGGAAGCTGCCTTACTGCAGTGTTTACTTTGTCTGCTGGTGTTTGGTTCTTTGTATTTTTCACGTTTGGATGCAACTTCAGGTCTCTGCAGAATAGTTCCTTATTTCTAATAGTTTCTCTTTATATACTGTGCTCACTTTCTTCTGGTCTCTTTAAATTCTTAATAGCTGACAGGCGTTAGTTCTTTTTTGTTCAGTGTGGTGTCTTTGAAGTGTCCCTGGATTTGGAAAAGGCTTTACCCTTTGCTCACTTACTGTTCCTTTTTAAAGTTTTTATTATTATTATTTATATTTATTTATCAGGAGTTCGACTCGATGTTCCTTGTGGGTCCCTTCCAACTCAGGATATACTATGATTCTAGGTAGCCCTCCTATTTTGACATTGAGATAATTGTACTAAAAGTTTTTACAGATTTCTTTGCTTTCTTAAAAGTGTTATTTTTTTATTTACACTGTTTCTGTCATGACTTAATGTGAGATTTTTCAGAGCCTACTACAAGCAGGCAACTGAACTCATAGTTACTGTGCTTCTTTCTCTAGTACCTGTTTAATTTCTATTGCCATTCTATGGCTATTGCATCTTCTGGCTGAACAGTCAGTAGGGAGTCCTGGCAACTCTACTCACCACTACTTAAACCTGGAATTTCTATCCAAAGAGTCCTTTAATGCTTGTTGACACTGTTAACTTGCTAATATGATTTGCCTTTAAGCTTTCTGTAGCATACGGCATGTTTTTCCCCACTGGTATGACCATCTTATTTCTGTATTCTTTCTACCTGGGAAAGAGCGTGTTCTATCCATTTATGTCCATATTGTCCTACCAATTATGTTTATTAATTGAAAACAAGATATTCCAATTTCACTATGTATTACTTTTAGCTTTTTCCATTATGTATGCATGCTTGGGTGTACCATTTCGCTGTCATCAGTTTCAATAGGATTATGAGATTATTGCTGTCCCTGTTATCTGAGGCTTCAGATTTCTGTGCTATGTTTTCCATCGGGATATGGCTTTTTTAAGGTTGCGTCACTCCAGTCTGCTTATTTTTCTTCACCTATTGACTATCCCCAACTATTTCATAAGACAAAACACTCTTTGAGCCTTCTTAGAACTAACAGCCTTTTAAAGCTAGGTAAGATGTGCCCATCTCAGTAAGGTCCCCTTTATTCCAGGTGTTTGGAGAGGTGAAGTTGACACTGGAACTGGAGATGTTTCATAGAATTATAGAATGGGTTGGCTTGGAAGGCATGTCAAAGATCATCTAGTTCTACCCCTCTGCCATGGGCAGGGACACCCTCCACTGCCCTAAGCCCCATCCAGCCTGACCTTGAATGCTTCCAGGGAGAGGACATCCACAACCCCTCCAGGGAGCCTGTGATACTGACTCATCAGTCTCACAGGGCAGAATTTCTTCGCAGTACACAATGTGAATCTGCCCTCCTCCAGATTAATGCCATTGAGCCCTGTCCTGTTACTCCCTGCCCTTGTAACCAGTCCCTCTTCAGCTTACCTGTAGGTTCCCTTAAGGCACTGGAAGGCTGCTGTAAGGTTTCCCCTGAGCCATCTCTTTTCTAGGCTGATCAAGTCCAACTCCCTCAGCCTGTCTTCTTAGGAGAGGTGCTCCAGCCCCTCTGATCATCTTTGTGGCCCCCTTTTGGATTTGCTCCAACAGGTTAATGTCTTCCTTGTACTGGGAACTCCAGAGCTTGACATGGTGCTCCAGGTGGGGTATCACAAGAGGTGGCTCCTTATCCAACTCTAGGCTGAGACCCATGCACACCTCCTTGTCTGCCCTGCCTGTCCTTCCTAAAGAGCCTGTTTCCTTCATTCCACACCAGTCATAGGAGCTATCCTACCATGTATCTGATGCCAGTAAGATCACAGACCTGCATGTGGGCACATGTCTGACTCCTCCTGTTTGTTCCCCATGAGATGTGGGTTTGTATATTGACACCACCGTGAACCTTCTCTGCTGCAAATTGAAGCTACTTCATATATTACCTTTAGCAACTCTGTCACCCCATGGGTCGTCATCTCTGTTTCACATGTGGAAACTACCTTTGGGTCCATCAGTTTTTCATGTTTTGACCTCCATCTGTCTTCATGCTGACAAGCATGTTTCTTCAACCTTTTCTAGGCCTGCCCTCCACCTCCAGTGTCTTATCATTCTCGTTATTCTCAAATTTTATCTACATTTTTCTTTAAAATGCGTTGCTTAAACCTGGACACACCAATTTAGATGAAGCCTTGGCAGTGCTGCTCCATGTTTTATGGAGTCTTTCCTTTGAAACAAATCTTCGATTTCTTCCCACTGCCACCTCCCCATTGGGTCATATAGACTGTAAGAATATCAGTGCCACTAGCCTCGCAGCCTGTATTTTTTCCCCTGTACCTAATCATCTATTTTCTTTTTTTGGTATTTGTCATTCAGCATGTCTTTGCTGAAGTGAAATATTTCACACTTGTCTGTAGTGTCAGCTGCAGTTTTTACAGGTATGGGATCCTTTGCTGATGGCATAATCCATAATAATGTTGAATAAAACAGTCCGTACATGACATTTTGTAATCTTGTCTAACATCTTTTCCCTATTTGATGGAAAGCCAGTAATAATTGCTATGTGAGAGTGACCATTCTTTAATTTGCATCTGTGCTTGTAGGTAATCTACCCTTTTTTTAATTAATCGATGTAAGGCAATCTTCTTAAATAATTTCAGCTGTTAGACCAGGCTTCTCTCTAGAAAAAAAAATTTCTCTTCACAAATCATTATGATGTAAATGGTCAAAATCTTAGCTAGCATTGTTTTTCTAGTGTTCCAGTCCTTGGAGCATGGTGAAAAAGACTAAGAGGGCCTGAAATACAAATACTTGTTTATTCTTCTGTATCTACCTTCAGCAGAATCAATGTGTCTCTTTTTTTTTTTTTTTAAGTAAATACCCTTTTGAGCTCTGGTGGGTTTTTTTATTGTTTTGGGTTGTTGTTTTTTTTAAAGGCAATATACTCTCATTTACACGGGCATAGGTAAATTTTTGGTGTGAAGCATAATTACATGTTTTACATGCTGCACACGAACTATTCATGAATACAGTAGAAAAATAATTTCATCATTATTTCAGCATCAGTACTCACTCATGCAGCATTTAGTATTTAAAATCTCTTCTTCACAAGATATTAATGTCTTATTTAATAACAAATTCTTCTGTCCGTGAACCTCCAAAGCTCTTTATAATTTGGTTATAACAGGATTACTTCATCAGTAAGACTGATATTTTAATAGCATAAAATAACTCTGACTTGGAAATAACACTTCTGAATTTATTTCTTTTTTCCATCTACTCATGTTACATGCAACACCTCCAGTTGCTATTCCCTCTTACAATTGTAGGCACTTTATTCTCTGATTCCTTTGATTCTGCGGAGAGGCCGGTGCAGTCAGAATGGATTAGCCCAGCTGTATTGTTCCGCATACCTGAGCTACCTTGGGTCTCCGTACGCTGCATTGCACACTACGGTGTAAACATAGCTTCAATTAGCTGTCTTTCAGGAGTGCACATCAAAGTCTGATTATCTAACCAACCATTTTCAGGTGCACTGAAATTATGCAAGTAGGTGGAATTGTACCTTTCCTTCCTAAAATGCAGCATGAAATATCTGCCTCCTAAATAAAACTGAAGGAGACGTAGGAGTCAGGGCGCATTTTGTGGCATACCAGCTGAGTAGGATAAAAGCAAGCTGTCTTTTGCAGCTGCGTTTAGGAGTCCCAGCCAGAAAGAAAAGATTGTCTTTCACATATCCCTTAGAAAGTAGAAATTGTTCAGAGCTTTGCTGTGAGAACGATGCTGGACCAAATTCAACCCAGCTATAAGAAGTCTCCACTTCCACGGGAAGCTGCGCTTGGCCCAGGGGCCTTATTCATTAGAATACTGTCCCTCTTTTACAAGTACCAAGCAAACAGAGTCCTGGAGACTCTGTCAATACAGTTGGAGGACAAGTAAACCACTGTATTGATTTTGACATAAATCCAAAGTAATATCTCTCTGCTGTTAACAGAAACCTTATAGCTTGGAGAATAACTAATTGAAGTAGTGGCTTAATAAAAGCAGGCAATTAAATTAGCAGAAGCCTAATTGCAGTGTCTGCTCAGTTTGGTTATCATGGAACTAAATCCTAGTAACAGTCTAGAACACCAAGGCCAAACAACAGAAAAAGTTTATAATGGGTATTTATATTTCATAAGAGGGCACTGACATATATTTCTCTGCTTATATTGCATTCATGGAGCATCTGGACATATATTGTTCCACAGCTGGGTCTTAAGCAGGTTTTGAAGCTCCAGCGTCTGCAGGTGGATCACTTCTTTTGTATGGGAACACATACTGTGTTCTTGGAATGGCTCTTGTACTACTTTCAATAATATTTTTTTTCCCCCAGCATCTAAAAAAAAATGAACTCAAAAGTTTTCTCGACAGTAGTCTTTCTGAGAAATGGTTGGGGAGGTGATCTCTTTTGGCTATTGGGATGATGTTGAAGTTCTCAATTTACATGTTCCCAAGTGCATTTTTGGGCCATTGGTCTCTGTGCTGGACTGGATAATTTCCCATTGTTCATGATTGACTCTGTGAATCAACAAAACTATAAGAACTGGGTTGTATGCTGTAAGATTTCTTTGATTTTGTATGTAAACTGCTGGTTTAATATCTTCATTGCTGGTTGTTTTTTGGGTCTTTTTTGTGGGGTTTGGTGTCGTGTGTCGCCTCCACCCCCCCGCCTTCCTAATACAGAAAAATTTTCATTGGGTCCTTAAGGAACAACTTTTCACTTGAATAATATTTAATTAAAACTGGTAATATGTCCACCAGGGTGCAGTCTTTCCAAAAAAAAAAACCAAAAAAAGCCTTGATGGTCAGTAACTGTTCAGTGAATGTTCCTTGGAAACTAGATACATTTATTTGTTTATCTTATTCTTGTAAGATCATGTGATTTGCTTCAGTCAAAAAGGAGAAAAGCAGTAAGCTAGGCATATTAAAATCTCAGTATCCAAAATTGTAAATAACCTAAATATCTGTGAAATGCTGATACATTTTATACATTATTTATAAGAGTAAATGCAGCAGGTTTGTTTTTGGTGAGTTTTTTTAATGTCGCTCAATAGCTATAATCAGGAAATGAAGATGTGAATGCTTACTTCTTTCAAAAAGTTAAAGACCATTGCTGCTGCCTGTGATAACCATCCATGTTAGATAAAGCAACTGCTTTCAAATTGAGGGAACAAGCTTTACCAACTCCAGTAGGAAGAGCATAAAATAATTTCTGCAGGGGGAGAGAAAATGTGCACAAAGCCTTAGGAAACCTCATTTGCCTTAATTTTTCCCACATCTCTATCCTTTTTCTTCCAACTGGTGCCAATCCCAGAGATAAGTAGCAGTTGCTTTGACCCAGTGGAGGTAGTTGGCAGGACAGGGGGCTGCAGGGCCAGAGGTCACTGCTGAGATTGGAGGGCTCTGTGTGTGCAGCAGCAACAGACGGCTTCAGCATGACTTAAATTAAGTTACTTACAAAGCAAGGAACAGTGACCTGAACTAAAACAGCATCTGTTTAAAATCATGTCACTAACATTAGTCTTTTCCTTATGCCGTGTTACAATAAGACAAGGTTGCTATGGGATTTCAAAATCTAATGTTCTTACTGCGACAAACTGATCTGAATTCAGTTCCTTGGGTGGAATAGGGTCTTGGGCCAGGGACCTTGTGAGATTCCTTCCCACTAGAAAAATTCTGTCACTGCCTCCTGTGACTACCCTCTCTTTGTATCTTATGTTAGCTGTTGCCTGTTATATTTGTCTTGTGCAAATGGAAGCATTTTGGTAGCAATGCATGTTCAAGGACCTCATTGTAATTTGTTATAGCAATTTTAATACCCAGAGCAAGAGAAAAGCTAATAGGTTTTCAAAGTGTCAACTGTTGTACATCTCAAGAGTTTTGAGAGTCAGCAGGAAAAAAGAAAAACATCATGAAAAGTAGCAGGGGGGAGAGAGTAATAAAAATGTAGAAAACAAAAAAATCTTGAAATAACAGTATTTTATTTCTTCTCTTTTTATAGGTTATGCATTAGATCCCTCTATAGATAACCCTGAAGTTGCTACCAAATATATTGGTTCTGTAGAAGAAGCTGAAAAAAATCAAGGTAAATCACACAAAATCTCAAATACATGACTTTAAACCGATGACTGTTTCCATTTCTTCTTCACTAAGAATTGGAGTAGGTACTGGCAAAGGAAGGAGTGATGAGAGACTTACCTGTACCCAAAGACACAATAAATTAACATGTGTAGCAATTGTAGTGTGAAGAAGGAAGAGAGACCAGGGATGACGACAACCGTTTTCCTGAAGTAGCAAATATTTCAGGCTATCGTTATGTCAAATTTAAATTGTGATTTGAGCCTAACATTTGCCATCACCTGAATAGAATTGGTCTGTATATTTGAAAAAGAGCTTGATGGTCCTCATAAATTTTGTTTTAACCAAAATTGTCATAGGTCTGCATTAGGATATTTGTATGTTGGGCTAATAGCCAAAACTGTGCTACTCAATATCAAGTTGATTACTCTGCAACCTCTAGAATTCTGTTGGGAATTGCATATTGTCTCTGCTCAGCAGAGTTTAGACATTTGGGGTATTTGGAAAATAAAAAAACATTGGAAGGCAAAGGCCAAATGGCAAAGGCATAGCGTGCCACTGGGAGGATTGGCTACCAGAAACAAGAGGTTTGTAATTAATACTCTGATACAAGTTGTTTAATGCACAAAGTGACTTATTTGCATTGGAAAATTATACCTGTGTATACTTTACAGTTGTGTTTTCCCTTGCATGTCTTTTTTTCTAACATCACCTTCACAGGTGTATACAAAGGTTCTTTATTTCTGTGTCCTCTTCCATGGAATATATCCATGGTTGTTTTACACTATTCTTTCAGAGATAAAGAAAACAGGCTTATTTTGGTATAGCAGCTACAGACATTAGACAGAAATGTTAAAGATTAAGTAACTTCAAAAACAATCTTTTCATAAAGGAACTTTACTCAATTATTTTAAGAAAGATTCCTTAAGCTACCAAGCCTTCATATGATCATTACTTTCATTTTTACATTGCATCTTTCCCCTTGCATACATAAAGCTCTTTTTGGCCCCTCTGCACTGGGTATTAGTGATGCTGTAGGAGAAGATTATTTGAAAATTACACGTAATTGTATATACCACCTTTAAAAAACTTAAGTCATTAACACCTTGGTTGTTTTTCCATCCCATAGCTATATTGTTTAACAGTTTTGACACTTGAAATTCTGAGGGCACAGTATTTGCAAAAACCTAGCGTTTATATGAAAGAACAAGATCATGGTTGGATGTGGATGACCATGTCAGTCAGCACAGACTTTTTAATAGAGCCTGTAGCAGTAGGCCAAAGGGTGCTGGTTTTAAATTGAGAGACAATAGATTCAGACTAGAGATAAGTAAGTGTTTTGGTTTTGGTTTTTCTTTACAATGAGGGTGGTGGAACAGGTTGCTCAGGGAGGTGGTAGATTCCCCATCCCTGGAAACATTCAGAATCAGGTTAGATGGGGCTTTGAAAAACTTGGTCATGTTGAAGATGTCTATCTGTGTTGGGAGGATGGACTAGATAGCCTTTGAAGACCCTATCCAACCCAAACTATTCTATGATTGTGTGACTTTTTACTAAATTAAAATACATAGTTGTGATTGGAATTTTTGAGGCTTGTTTTGGTTTTGGGGTTGATTTTTAGAAACTGAGATGTGAGGGGTATTAAAAGCCAATTGTTAAGGCTCTTTGAAACACCACAGTAATTCAAGTATGAAAATTTAAGTATTCATACAGTGTGGAGGCTTTTTGTTAGAAATGCCTGGTTACCTGCATGGTTAAATACCCTAACAAACCGTGACACACAGTTCAAGTGGCTCCTCTGTTACTCTGCATAGTTAGCAGTATTCATACCTACAAAAGCTGACAATACTTTGGTCAGTTTTGCTCAAGTGCTTTAATGCTGCTTCCATTTTGCAATATGCATTCAAAGGAATGGTGGTGGGCTTTTTTTCTTTTAAACTGACTATGATGTGACCTATGATGTTGTATTCTGTGTTAGCAGCTAGGCAATGTGCTGTTTCTTTCTTCAGGTTTAACAGTGTTTGAAACAGGACAAAGGAAAATTGAAAAAAGGAAGAAATTCAAGGAAAATGATGCATCTAATATTGATGGTTTTCTGGGACCATGGGCAAAGTATATTGATGAAAAAGAAGTAGCCAAACCATCAGAAGTAAGTACTACTTTAATACAATAGGTACAAATTCTTATACCTTGCAGTGGTTTTAACAGAGATCAAGCTGCACTAACAGTTTTTCCAAGCAGAAGATCCCTGCTATACTTTGATAGGAACACTTTGGGTGATATGTCCAAATAAGGTGTTCAGAATATTCTGCATTCAAGTATTTACAAAATTTGTGGGGGAAATAAAATTCATTGTATCTGTGTGTAGAGTCTGATTAAAGGATCTTTATAAACAGCAGCTTGAGAAGAACTATAAGTAAAATTTTTTAAAAGAAAAATAAATATGCAAACAGTTACCCCCAAAAAACCCACCCTCTCCAACCAACAAACATCCTGCCTGTTCAGTCAGTGATGCTTAGCTGTAGTCTATGAATAAAAAGATAATATTTCATTATTTTCCATGTACATAGCTTTATTAGTTATTCTGTGTTTTAGAAAGGTATTTTCTTTATTGATGCTTAGACATATTTCTAATCTCATTTGGCAAACAAACACATTCTTAATAGCAAGTAAATCCAGCAATTCTGGATTTTGTTGTGTGATTGTCAATAGTGAATTTTTAAAAGCCAAGATCATGTTTTATTTTTCCAGGAAGAACAGAAAGAGTTGGATGAAATAACAGCTAAGAGGCAGAAGAGAGGAAAACTGGAAGATGATAAACCTGGAGAAGAGAAGACTATATTACATGGTAATGGCATCCTCCTGCCTGTTCTCATTTTATTGTTCACTGTGTTTTCTTGCCTGCTGTGTTAATTAGTAAGGATGGCAGACAGCCTTGGCAAAACTGCTGAGGCACCTTGATGTTTCTGTATTGGAGATAATAGGGCTCATAGGCATAAGCGTAAAGGACAGGGAAAGAGATAAACTTGGACTAATTTCATTTCATACTGTGAAGACCAGCACGTAAATGTCATCTTTCAGGGTAGTGGCTTTATTTATTTATTTTTAGTGGTACTAGGCACACGTGTCCCTTTCCTGTTTTACAGAGCAAACATTTTAAAAGTTATGAATTTGGCTTAGTTTCAGCTGCTGAATTACTGCAGTTTTATGTGTCAGTACTTCCATCAGGTAGTGCTTTGAGTTATGGCTTATGTACAATTTAGAAAATAACTTGGACTTTATACTTCCTCAGTTCTTAAAGTAAATGTTTTTGCTGTCATACTATGAATAATTGTGTATCAAATAATTACCCTGTAGAAGCTTATAGCTTGAAATGTGTTACTTTGAAAGACACTGGTTTGGTAAGAAAATGATGTTTGGAAAGCATCATTGCAACTCTGCATGTGAAATAGTCCTGCCTTAGGTTGCTTGGCACAGGTAGTTAGATAAACTGAGTCTCTGTTTACCACTCTCTACAGCCAGGCTCAAACAAACAAGCTGGAGCATCCTTTCCTATACACATTAAAGAAGATGTGGAGATGAGATACATGTTGCTGACATTAGTACTTCATTCTCATTACATGTAGTGGCTCATGATAATATTTATTGAATAAGAATGAGTGTAACAAACCTGACATTTTAGGCATTTTCTCTTTTATAGAATAATTCTTTTGTATACAGCTTTTCATGGTCTCTACGTTAAGCTTCACAGCAAAAGACTTTACCAGATAAACTTTTAATCTTCTCAAACACAGTCGTTGGGGAAATACACCATTTTGAAGATGTGTGTAAACATCGATACTGAGCAGGAGGTCACTTGGACAACCAAAACTGCCATAATATCCCAGAAACCAAGAAGTTGACTTTATCATTGCACAGCTTAGTGTTATGGCTCTGAAATAGCCATTTCCATGCACAGTGCACCCCTGCATGTCCATCTGTCCAATGACTTCTTAAGTCTAATGGAAGAACAGATGTTGGTATCTGCTGACCAATATTGGTTCACACTGGCCAAATGGATCTTTTTCCCTCTGGTTTGTAATTCAGTTGACATGACTGATACAACTCGGAGGTTTCTGGAATGGGAATTGCAAGAAAATGCCAGAGGTAGAAGAGTTGGTATAAGCGAACTCTTGTTGGTCTGAGAGCTCTCTTGCTGTTTGATGATGAGTAGGATATGTTTGGGAGAGGGGGGGTATCTTAATACTCGGGTTATCAGATTCTAGGCAGGATTTCCTGAAATTGCTTAATTTGAGCAGAATGAATGAATTTTCAACGAATTCTGCATTTACCTTTTCAGTTAAGGAAATGTATGACTACCAGGGGAGATCGTATCTTCATGTCCCTCAAGATGTTGGAGTTAATCTCCGTTCTACAGTGCCACCCGAGAAGTGCTATCTTCCAAAGAAACAAATTCATGTGTGGTCCGGACATACAAAGGTAGGGAGTTGTGTTTGTGAGCATGTATCATTAAAAAAACACTTCACTTTGTGTCTGAAGCTCCTAACTTGTATAAAACGAGTACCAGTAGAAGGAAGGAGTATTTTCATCTTTACACATTACACATTTAACTGATTCCATCATGTACTCACACAAGGTGTTTGTGTACTCACATGTAGTTTTTGTCTGCATATACTTTTTCATGAGTGTGGTGACTTCCTGATCTCCTTTAAAGGGACTTGTCACTTGTTCAGTGACTTCTGTGGGATTTGGTGTTACTTCCTAAACTACCATATGAGTAAAAGTAAGACTAATTCTGGAGATCCCAAATTTATTTGTATATTTTTAAATAGTAAAAGTATTTCATACCAAACTTTAGAAAAACTAAATAGGTTTTGTGATTTGTGGTTGGATTCAATGTTAAAGGTCTTTTCCAACCCAGATGATTCTATGATTCTATAAGATGCATCAGCATTACAGCTATTCCCTTTGAGAGGTGTGCCATGTCAAGAGTTTCTGTGGTCATACTAATTTACATTTACAGTTTTCTTGTACCAGAGCCTGTAACTATACTTATAATTTTGATATTAAAGTGCTTCACTGGCAAGACTTGTAAAGCTTATATGCAATTTGCTGCTTTTTGGTTTTTAATTTTAATTTTTGCTTGTGTTGCTGTGCTGCAACAGACAGCACCTTAATGATATCTGAAAGATGAAAGAAAGGAGGACACAGGGAACAGGCTTTTTATTATTATTATTATTATTTTGCTTTTACCCTTTTTCTAGATGAGTCACAATTTTGAACTCTCCTTTAAAGATTGCTACATCAAAGAGGCTGTAGCTGCAACTATCAGGGCTTTCCAGAATATCATGTCCTCCCCAAAGGTCTAGTTACTCCTCTGCCTATTGTCCTATTAGAACGTACTGATGTATAAAATAGTTTTTTCCTTCAAACAAGAGATGAACAACAATAGCAACGAGAGAAGCAAAAGAAAGATGGGCTGGTGAATCTAGAGAAACTTGGAGATGTTAATAGGCAATAATAGGGAGGATAAAGCACTCAGCTCCAACTTGGTGGGAGGAACTTGGTGCAATATGAGTAACTAATGTGAGATTTGAAAAAAAGGGACATCAAATCATCAGGTTTTGGTGGTTCTTTGGACTTCCACTGGATGGAGTATCTGAAACATGGATAGATGAGAAGATGCTGTGTGCAAGAAGTGGCTACCACAAGCCACTGGTAACATATGCAAGAAATGGAGCTGGCCAGAAACATTTTTTGTGGAAAAATTCCTAACTATCCCTATGTGAAAAGGTGGTGTACAGAAACAGTCACCCAAGCCCGTGATTTGTGTTTCTTTGCTGTGTTTGCCACCATAATGGTGTGAGTGTTGAAGTAGGGCATATGCAGAGCTGTTGAAGTGGATCGATTTGTTGCCAATAACAATTGTTCAGAATGCATTGCTGTTTCTAAAATGGAATCTGGGTCTGTTATTTCTTTCCAAGATAACAGTATCTGTGTATCTGATGAAGATAGGCTTCAGCTTTTTGCTTAGAAAAGAGGGCAAATGAACTGAGGCAGTTCTAGGTGCTCCACTTACTGTTTAATTCTGTCCTTGTTTACAGGGTGTCAGTGCAGTTAGACTGTTTCCTCTCTCTGGCCATATACTGTTGTCTTGCTCTATGGATTGCAAAATTAAGGTCAGTCATTTTTCTGTTTTCACCCATGTCTTTTATACTGTCATTGAATACAGAATGCATACTAGAACACTTAAAAATTTGGTACTTGTACCAAATATCTTTTGTCTGTGTTACTTTTATTTTTCTCACTTGAATATTAAATACACCACATTAGGTGTTAGAACAAACTTAATCATTTAGTAATAACATTTTAGAAGGTCACAAGTTCCTCAGGTTATTACATTTGTTGTTATAATTCATTTTCTGTGAAGTCTAGTTTTACAGCTAACAATAGTTCAACTTTTTGTTGAAGTATTTTACTGAAGCATTCCAGCATACATTATATTAAAAAGCTGACTATTTTTTAATTATGTGTTTTTTACTAGCAAAATCTTAGGGCTTTAAAGTTGGGGTAAGGTATGGGGATTTTAGTTGTCTTAAGGGGGTTTGCTAACATGAAGATGATACAGTGTTCTTGTGAATTCCTCGTCAGATAGTCATGAATATATGTGTATCAGTAGATGTCATATATTTGTAGTTGACTTCTTAAAAGATGTTGTTATATGTTTACATTTAGTTTCAGCATCGTTATTGTTTAACAATTGATTACTTTTTTTCCCTCTGCCCCTCCCCCCTTGTGTTTTTTTCTCCAAGCTATGGGAAGTATATGGCGATCGAAGATGTCTGCGAACATTTATTGGTAATGGTCTATTTTTAAGCTGATGGATATTTAAAACAACTTCAGGGAAGGATAGGATTTAGTTTAGCTTAGCTTATTAATTTATCACAGCACTTGTATGCATCCAAGGCAAATAGTATCCAGTATGATTTGGGCAATAAGGACTGAAAAAGGTGTGAGGTTTTTAGTGAACCTTTGTCACTATTCCAAGCAATGTAATGTTGATGTATAACACCCTGTCACCCCTAAAACAAAGCATTAGTGTACTGAAGTCATCGGTGCTTTATGCAAACCTGTTGTCCAAAAGCACTATTGTGACATTAAATTGCCCCATCTTCATGTTGAAAGCAGCAGTCCCCTCTGCAGTGACAGCATCTCGTGGTCTGATGATTCCACCTTAAATAGGTGAACTTTTCTGTGTTGAGTCTCTAGTCCAAAAGCATGAGATTTGGGGGTTAGGGTTTGGGGGTTTTTTTAGGTTCAGGTGCCGCTTTTGTTCATGTAACAGGAGCTTTTTAAAGCAGATAGCTGAGAGAGAAATACAGACTAATTAGCTGCCTTGAATGCAGAACAAAAGCAGATGATTCCCCTTTTGAAATGGGAACATTTCTAGAACACTGAGTGAATATATGTTGAGTAACAACAAAAAGGTCTTTTTTTTTCTCACTTAATATTTCTGATGACAACAGTGTGGCAAAGATGATGGCTCAAAAAAAGGTTCTCTATCAAAAGACTGCTCTTTCAAACAATTTGGCTGGTTTGTTTTTGTGGGTTTTTTCCTCAAAAGGTCCTTATCAACCAGAATCACCTGCTGGGTTGCTTTATTTAAGTTGCCAATATTTTAACTAAGGAGACCACAATTCTGATGCAGTGGTTATATGTAATGTTGGAGTTGAAGGGTAGCAAGGCTAACACCATATGAAAGCATTTGTAATTTTCTGATCTCATATTTCCCATATTTTGTACCTGTTTCTGAATTTTAAATGTTTCTCTTTTTAAATGTATTTCCTGTAGTGTCTGAGCCTCTTTTACATTAGATGTTGACATTTATTATGGTGTTTTAAAATTCTGTGACCATAACAATCTTTGAAGCCAACGGTACTTAAAATTCTGTTTGTGTACAAATACATCATTGATGCACAGTGTTTGATTG
Organism: Heliornis fulica; assembly: GCA_013399135.1. Classification (NCBI taxonomy): domain Eukaryota; kingdom Metazoa; phylum Chordata; class Aves; order Gruiformes; family Heliornithidae; genus Heliornis; species Heliornis fulica. The sequence goes on along the minus strand of VXBZ01012601.1, from coordinate 270,749 downwards.
TGTGCAATGCTAGTGTTTCTCTCCCTTACTTTAGAGGTGTGGGGATTTGGGGGTTTTATTCTCATCGTTCTTTTGGAGTTACTCTTTCTTTCTCACTTGAATCAGTCCTCACTAGTACTTATACTTCTATAAGTAATTTCCTTGTTATCTTTGAATTGTTAAAGACTGGAGGATTGAACACAATATTTTAAAGAGAAAATATTCGTTCTAAGCATGAATGTATAAAAGTTTATCACTGCTTTTTTTAATTATTATTATTCTACCCTTTAGGACATAGTAAAGCTGTTAGAGACATCTGTTTTAATAATGCTGGCACTCAATTTCTTAGTGCTGCATACGACCGCTATCTTAAACTCTGGGACACTGAAACAGGTAGGCTTGTATTTGTAGACACTGTTATTTGGCACTATGTTTAACATTAAATATCAACATGTATTATCAGTCACATTGTCTCTAATTATACTTAGCATCATCTTGTAGTTCAGTGGTCAGGATGATGGATTTCTTTTCCCCAAAGGTTTTATTGTTATCTGTAATGGTGTAATTGATGCTACCTATATAACTCACATGTACATTTTTATTTGAGAAATTTGATAGTTATCTGTAATGCCACAGTTTTTAGCAAAAAGACACAATTTTACCAGATCAGTTAATTGCATGCTTACACTTGCAGGCACAAAATTAAGTAATGAAATCACAGCTTAGACACAAATGTGGATTTCATTTGATCTTTCAGTTAGCCTGCAGTTTAACACTCTAAGGATTGTTGCTGGTATGGGGGTTGGGGGGGTAGGTCTGATGCTCTCACATTAACTGCCTGGAAGCTTCTCTGCAATGTTGTGCTCCAAATAAGATCTATTCTGCATCATCTTAGCTTAAGAAGCTATCAGTATTCTTTTAAACTCTGGTCTGTTCCCAAGACAGGAAATTTCCATGTTTGAAAGGTGTAAGTCAAATTCTTCAATCTCGAGTCTGATCTTAGTTGTTCAGACACCTGAAAAATATCTTGAGCTCTCAAATTAAGACAGGTTCCTCTAAATTGCAGGTAACATATAACCACAGTATTTGCAGTTGAGGCTATGGAAAGAGGCCAGTGGTTTGTTTTGTAGATGGATTACTGTTATCGTTTTCTAGATTTAGGATTGAGGAATTCTTCCCTGAGTTTAAATCTGGAATCAAGAAGACCTTTGATATGAAGGAGGTGATGTTTTACAGAGACTGTGTGCTTCATCTTGTGTATCAGCTCAAGATATACTGACCAGTCCTGATGTCCTTGTTATGCCCTGATGAAATGCAGGGGTTACTGAGCAGTGAAGTTGTTTGGAAAGCTGTAGTAAGGTTTGCATGTGTTTATATGGGTGCATGTGCAAACATTTAAAAGATGAGCCAAAGAACAGGGCAAATTCTACACCCTAGTACTCTCAAGGGCTTTAAAAACAAGTTTTTTTCTGCTGTTAGCAAAGTAGGAGTAAAGTGAATGTTTTTATCAACTAATCAGCCCATAGAACTTCCACCCAGATGCACTGTGAATGGCTTGTCTCTTGCAGGGCAATGTATTTCAAGATTCACAAACAGGAAGGTTCCTTACTGTGTCAAATTCAATCCCGATGAAGATAAACAAAATCTCTTTGTTGCAGGAATGTCAGATAAGAAAATTGTGCAGGTATGTCTACTTAATATCTCTTCCTCTAAATTTATTTGTATGTAGTAAATTACAAGGTCTTATTGTGACTTTTTATTTGTAGTGGGATATTCGAAGTGGTGAGATTGTGCAGGAGTATGATAGACACTTGGGAGCTGTCAACACCATTGTGTTTGTGGATGAAAATAGAAGGTTTGTGAGCACATCCGATGACAAGAGTTTAAGAGTCTGGGAATGGTAAGTTTAAAATTTTAGACTTTTACCAGAATATTATGAGCAAACTGAGAAGTGTATTTATTTTTAAAAGTATACGTAGTACATAGGATGCTGGTGTGTAGTGACCTCTAGATAGGTGAGGGAAGAGCTAGTTTAAGAATCTGATCTGGGTTAATGCTCAAGACAATTAAGAGATTCTCTTCCCCCAAAGAAAGCATAAGACACCATGTCAACCTGCAGTGATCTCTGTTCTCTCCCCTTTCCCCAAGGGAGTACAAGCCCTTAAATCAACTTCTAAAAGACATGGCTGTTGTGTTAGGTTAGTGTGTATCGCTTTTAATGCCTTGAACTTGGTTGTGCGTAGCATTGTATGTAGCATATTTGGCCCGTGTATGAAATAACTAGTTCATAGTGTAGCTTCATTTCTGGTTTTGTGGTAGTCTGGAGTTTTTGGCAGTCACTGATAGCCACAGTATGAATGTAACAGACAACGGAAAAGTGATGAAAGCTATCCAAGAAAATCTCATAAGAAATATAATTTTAAATGGCCTTTAATGTTGAACATATCTAGGGAGAAAAAAAATATTTCCCATCTGAAATGTTTTCCCCAAGGTTCTAGATACTAAGATTTTCAGCTTAGGATTCTTAATATTTCTCTAGGACTTCAATTTCTTTTTGAAATAATTGCTCCCATGCCTCTCCATTTCCTTTTGCCATTCACACATGCAAAGCTGTTGTGCAATACAGATGCTGGTTCAGGAGCTCTGTGACTAATTGGTTCCCTCCTAACATTTTTTGCCTTTTTTAATTAAAAAAAATTAAAAATTTAAAAAAAAAAAAACCCACACCCCAAACCTAGGCAAGGCTGTAGTATTTGACTATTACACAAGCAGCCAGCAAAACCCTCAGCATGTCTGTGATCGGCTGCAGTCACTGCCAGTATCAGTGGTGGCAATGCCCTGGGAACCCAGACTTAGGCTAGGCATGAAGTGCCGTCACGCTGTCACTCCAAGAGACCTGCTGTTCAGTACTTCATAGTTAAACATACGTATTTATTTACTGAGCTACTTAAAGGAAAAAAGTGTACAGTATCATAGCTGCTAAAGAACGTCTCCTCTGGAGAGTGGGAGGAGGATGTCACTTGCATAAATCTGTTATTTCCTTGAGATTAGATTGCCCTTGTTTTGTGAGCTTTGTGTTGATGGCTGAAATAAATAGTGAAGTGGGTGGATTTAGTCACTCTGTGGGGAAGAGCAGGAAAGGCAAAAAGGTTCTGGCATGGGAACATTGCAACCTGATTGTTCCAGTAGCAAAAGGTTTTCTTCTTTCTGAATAAAAAAAATCTTCAGCGTACAGCAAGCGCAGTACATAAAGAGCTCCCTTGTTTGTGTAAGGAACTCAGTGTTTATAAATATATAAAGGGTGAGTGTCAGGAGGCTGGATCCAGGCTCTTCTCTGTGACGGTCAGTGATAGAACAAGGGGAAATGGTTCCAAACTGGAACATAGAAAGTTCCCTGTGAATATAAGGAACAACATTTTCCTTGTGAGGGTGACGGAGCACTGGAACAGGCTGCCCAGAGAGGTCGGGGAGTCTCCTTCTCTGGAGACATTCAAGACCAATCTGGACATGTTCCTGTGTGATCTAGTCTAGGTGATCCTGCTCGGGCAGGGGGGATGGACTTAGTGATATTTCGAGGTCTCTTCCAGCTCCTAATATATTCTGTGATTCTGTAACTGTGGGCAATACCCTGTAATATAGTCATCGTTAGAGAGAGGGGGTCTTCTGTAAAAAGCAAGTGTAATGCTCTCTTCCTAAGTGTGACTTCAGCTTTTCTCCATAACCTGCCATGATATATGTAAATTGGTCTATAGGCATATTTCAATAATTTCAAAATCCAAACTTTTAAGATGCACTAAGTTAATGTATTTGGTATAGAAACTTTTGGAGCTAGAAAACTGCATGGCAAACTATTCCATGCTGCACCTCAGATCCTTTTTCCCTGAGCTGATAAGGAGAACAGTTTCAAACTTTGTGTGATTTGGTTATTTGCCTTTTGGCATGTTTCTTCATTTTTTCCTCAGCACAGTATTTCTTCAGTATGCTACAGAAACAAAGGAGAAGTAATTATGACCCGAGTATGGCCTTAAACACCAGTAATTAAAGCTGGACTAATTGTTTAGTTTCAATTGTCCAAAGGGATTTTACAGTATGTTTTGTAAACACTTTGGCTTGGCCAGAGCTGGTGATGGGGTACCATGTCAGACTTCATCAGAGTGAGCAACTTTTTCCCTGGGAATTTAGATCTCCTTTCACCCCATGACTTCCCCATGCTGTGCGCTGAGCTGGTTGGTTGCTGAAAGTCCAGGATGCATGTACAGCACAGACTTCTGCAGGTTAAATGGCTCCTTTAGGAGCCTTAAGGGGTGTACTGTAAAATTTGTCTACTTCTGCATGATTGTACCCTTACAGCAGCAATACTAAAGCTGGCGTGAGTATCTGTTCTGTGCTCTTTGTTCTAGAAAGGCAAAATGTTGGTTTGTCTCTGTCCGCTTCATATGCGTCTGATCCTACATGGATAACAGCGAAATTATTTGGGCAATTGATTTTAGAGGCTTTTATTTCCTTTTACCTTCAAGTCAGCTGGCAGGGCAAGAACTGTGCGGCAGTAGCTTAGATATTATCCTGACAGGCTTAGGAGGCTTGTCAGTCTCTGTAGAGCAGTTCCCCTCAGCAGGCCTTTACTCTCCATCGATCCTGGTCAAGGTACTGTAGTCCCCCAGAGAGCTCTCCAGGATGTGCAGATCCCAAAATTGGGTTTGGTTGGGATTGGGTTTTGATGGGGATTTTTTTTCTTCTTTCTTTAAAAGGATTTTTCTCTCTCTTGCCTGGGGAAGAAGTTGTGTTAGAACACCAGAGCATCACATTTCTAAATCTGGGCTAGCAGATACTACTTCATTATTTAAAACTTTTCAGCCTTTGAAATGCTATGAACTGGGGAGAGGACTTGAAGATCTTTAAATTAAAAAATTTCCACAAACAATCATGAGTTTTGAGGTCAGGCAACCGTGACAGCCTCTTTCTTGGTAATTTTTTTAAGCAGTAGGACGATATTACTAGTTTAGCAATTTGACTGGAAGCAAATGTGAAATGCAAACCTATCTCTTTATTCTGTTTAATAGCTTAATGCAGCATATCCCGCAGCTGTCCTGAGTGTGCCTACCAGTATGACTGGTAGGCTTCAGCATAAAGCAGAGCTGTCTTGAATAAATTCCAGTAGAAGAGCCAGCCTTCATTTGTAAAGGGAGAGAAGGCAGGATGACTTGTGCTGCATTTAAATTTCTCACTGCAGTATCATTTGGCATCTTCTGAGATAAGACCTGTTTTAACAGGGCTTCCAGTGGCATTGCTTTTAGATGGCATTGAGGACCCCAGATGACTGATGGGTTGAGGGAGTGATGGATACTGGGAGCCGTTCAGGATCTGCCCTTACTGCAGTGATGACTCGGTGTCCTTTTGCCCGTGAGGTTTGAAGCTGTTTGGTGCAAGAGGGTAGGATGAGGCACGGAGGGGCTGCGCTTCCTGCGCTGTCACGTTGGTCACCCACAGAGATTATGTGGACTTCTTGTTAATCTGTTACAGATCTACTGTCCAACAGTAGTCTTAGGTCTGCCTGTGTGGAAGGCAGTTATCCGTGCAGTGCGTGCCCTTGTTCAGAGTGTGTTAAGTGGGTTGCCCTTCAAAGAGGTAAATGATTTTAACATTTAACTCACGTTTGCTTCTTGACAACAGAGCAGGTTCTTGTATGGTGCTTAGCACAACGTGAAGGGAAATAACTTACTCCACAACAAAATACAAATTGTAATTACCTTGCTAATGCTGCCATCCAGCAAGGCTCGGTCAGCGAGTACAAGGCAGCCACCCACATGCTCTGCTCTAATTGTGTCCCTGCAGCTCATCTAGCGTGTGAATTAGACAATGAAGTCATAACTGTCCTCTTTGTATTAATTAATCTTGCTATAGAACATTTTGCATGTGTTTTCTGCTTGATACATTCATCAAATCTGTTTTCTGCTGGAGATTTCTTTTGTTTAATGAGAAAGACAACACATGCTTGTCTTTGATTTTTACCAGCCTTCTAGTGTGGGAGAAATACTGTGAATATGCACGGCCCATCAGTAATTGAATTTACACGGTCCAAAACAAATGGTAGTTCTGCAGGGTAAGGATTAGACTGTGCTTACTTGTTCCCTAGGTCCTTCGTACGGGAAAGTGTATGTTCTTCACGTACACTGGTGTGTACACAGTCCTGTATGGAATTGAGACCAAGAAGTCCTGATTCAGTCATGGATCAGTTCAGCTGTGGATGTTTGGAATTGGTTGGTATCCCATTTGGGGAGAGCAGGAGGAAAAGGGCATTGTTAGACGAGTGACCAACTACTGTTTTCCATTAAAATACAAGACAAATATTCTAGCTTAAACAAAATTCAAGTCAGTGAGACGTTCCAGTAAGACACATGAATGTGTCAGACTGTTCTTGCTACCTGTGTAAGAATTTTGTAACAGCTGCAGTTAAACTGAAGGCAAGAGAGTATTTTTGTGTTAAGAGTTTTACTCCTAACAACTAGAATTATGATTCTGCTTTAGACTCCGGGTCATTCGATTGGGGTAGATTGAATACCTCTGGTACCTCAGGTAACTCTGTCGGGTTATGCTGTGGCTGGCTGTGCTGCTGGGGCGCTCTAGTTCATGATATTTTCAGGCGTTTCCACGTTCCTCCTTTGGACTATGCTGTCCGTAGTTGAGTGGCTGAGTAAATCAGCTGACTGCAGGCAGCTCTTTGGAACATCTCCACATCTTCATAAGACACATACTTCTTCCTTTTGCAGGGACATTCCTGTAGACTTCAAGTACATAGCTGAGCCAAGCATGCATTCGATGCCAGCCGTGACTTTGTCTCCAAATGGTAGGTTAACACTTTACTGGTGCCTCAGGCCTACTTTACACAGACAATGTCTTGCTGATTATATCTGTAATGTTGTTGTGCTGCATCCCCCTGCCACACCACACTCCCCACAAATCAGTGTGTGCATTTATTCCAGCACTGGGCTGGATCTGGGTTTGCTTTAAAAGTCCTAAGGGCAAGTATGTCAAAATGAGGGGTTATGTCAGGATAACTGTATCAGTTTATATTTAGATCTTCATCCAGACAGGGCAAAAGGACTCGGGCTTTTCACAGAGCTACAATGTGCTCTTTGCTGTATGTAAAATATTAAGAGAAGCAGCGGTGGGAACTGGTGATTGCTGAGCTTGCTTAGTATTTTGCAACTCTCCTTGGGGTGCCACTGTTAAAGCAGAGACTGATGCTGTATGTGGTCCTGTTAATGCTGTTTCTTTCTGTTCTGAATACAGCCCAGATAATGTTCATAAGATAAATCCCAAATTATCTCAGTGTTTCTGTATGTTAATGTTTCACTGGTGTTTATGTTCATCAGTGGCAAGCATACTGAAGGAGGATAAACGCTTAGTGCCTCCAGTGATCAGTGACAATCCTTCTAACAAGTAGAAATCTCTGTCACCTGTTTTGGCCAAAATTAAATAGCTGTAGCGTCAACATCATTAAAGTGTTGCCAGATTTACAGTTAAGTCACATTATGCTGAGTGGTGGCTGATCGACTTGTTGCACAGCTAATGTTTTCAGACAGCTGTCGGCACCAAATTGTATTTGCTTTGCATGTAAATATGTTGCTATTAACGATAGAAGTAGGGTTCTGCTGTAAAAATGAATGCTCTGGAGGAGGAGACAGACCCATTTAAAAATGTTAACTTCCCAAGCCAGGTTGTTTCAACCCCTGTTTCTAAAATGGCACGACTCGCTCTATTCCAATGGCGTTTTTCAGTTCACCTCCTTCTTCCACACTGAAATACTGGATTTCTCATTCTTTTTCCAGATCTGGCTGGCCAGCAACTGTGAATATTTGGTTTTTGAGATGAGACAGTAAATGATGTTAGGGATGAAGTAGAGTTATCTTTTCAGCTCAAGACGTCACCTGTCACATTAACTAACATTATCTTGCCAAACCATAGTCCAATATCACACAAAAGTTATTTCCGAATAATTACGCTACAGATTGTACCAGGCACATCATGCATCATTTTGGAGTTAAATGAGTCCTTTAAGGAAAAGTAAATTGTAAATTTTACAGTTGTGGAACTTTTCTGCTTAGGGACACCGATTTATGAATATCATCAATTAAAATTTTCATCCTGAGTCATGCAGGAAACAGACCTTTTATAAAATGGAAGGGGAGAATAATGTGCTTGAGGAACACACTTGATTTGTTTCTTTTGGAGGTGGAAGAAGATCCTCAGATTCCAAGCTAGTTGCTGGAAGTGTGCAGATTTGCACAGATTTGCAGTCAAGTCAGCACATTCTATAAGTGGTTGAGCAGAATACTGTTAAAGGCAATGACAATATGCAGAGTTCGTGACAGAAGTCCTGTTCTCTGGTGTTCTGTAGCTCATCATCATCATCAGATTCTCAGTCAGGAGTTAATGCACTGCCAAGATGCAAAATGAGATTAAGATCAGAAAAGCCTAAGCTTTTTTTCTATCACCAAAATATCTTCATTAAATTCTGTTAAGGCAGAGAATACAAAATACTTGCAAAAATGTAAAGGATTTCAAACTCCTGAGTCTTCCTTAGACTTGGTCTTCCAATAAAGAATATAAAAGGTGACCCTCTTAGAGCACCCACCAAACAGGGAATCAAGCTGCAGCTAGATAACTGGGTTTTTTTCACCTCACCGGGACAACTTGATCATGTGCACCAGCAAGTTTATTTAGTAGCTTTAAAACTCATTGGTAAGAGTAGGGGCAGCACATTGTTGTAGCAGACAGAGCTTTTCTAGTGTCCTGAGTGCATTTTGTAGGAATAGGCGCCCCAAATCCTGTCAGACATAAGGTTTTGCCTCTTGGCAGTTGTACCAGGCAGAAGCCATATCTGCAGTTACTTAGAACCCCGATACATAATGAAAATGTGGATTAAAATGATGCATAAAAAGCTATAACAATCTCTTAAAGCTTTCCAGTTACATCTGTTTCTTCAGGTGCGGCACTCTGATACGACCTTTGTTTACTGTATTTATAGGGAAATGGTTGGCTTGCCAGTCGATGGATAACCAAATTCTGATTTTTGGAGCTCAGAACAGATTCAGATTAAACAAAAAGAAAATTTTCAAAGGTCACATGGTAGCTGGCTACGCTTGTCAAGTGGATTTTTCACCCGACATGAGGTAAGTTTTTTGGGGGATAGATGAGCTTCTTCATCTGCAAACTTGCCAGCACAGACCCTAGGTTTCTCTTTGAATGCTCTGTAACGTTCATAGATAGGCAGCCATTCCGTTAACTTGGCATCAGTGTTCTCTGTCCAGCTTTGGAGTCCCCAGTGCGAAAGAGACAGGGAGCTGTTGGAGTAGGTCCAGAGGAAGGCCACAAAGATGAAGGGGACTGGAGCACCTCTCCTATAAAGACAGGCTGTGAGAGCTGGGCTTGTTCAGCCTGGAGAAGAGAAGGCTGCAGGGAGACCTTACAGCAGTCTTACAGCACCTAAGGGGGAGTACAGGAAAGCTGGAGAGGAACTGGTTACAAGGACAGGGAGTGATAGGACAGGGCTCAATGGCATTAATCTGAAGGAGGGCAGATTCACATTATGTATTGGGAAGAAATTCTGCCCTGTGACAGTCATGAGGCCCTGGCACAGGCTGCCAGAGAAGCTGTGGCTGCCCCTTCCCTGGCAGTGTTCAAGGCCAGGTTGGATGGGGCTTTGGGCAACCTGGTCTAGTGGAGGTGTCCCTGCCCATGGCAGGGAGGTGGATCTAGATGGCCTTTGAGATCTCTTCTAACCCAAACCATTTGGTGGTTCTGTGATTCTCTGGCCAAGCAGCAGAATGGAAAGTTCGCTCTTCTCATTTGATAGCACAAAGTTATACTTGGTGGTTGCTCTGAGTAACACTTAGGAAATAGTCCGTGCAGTCCAGGTTCCCCATTCTGCATAGACGATCTACACTGCTGTTAAACCATCCCCTTGTTTTGCCCAGCCCTGGTGCAGCAACAGGATGTGCACATGGTCTGCATCAGTCTCCCCTGAAGCCTTCTGGCTCAATTCCCATGATACACACTTGTCTAGAATACCTGGGATTTGGACTTGCCCAGATTTGCAGGCCTGGTGTGGGTTTCCTCGTTTATTGTTGGGAGAAACATCTTTTTCATCCTACTGACTCAGTAGGATGCTCATACATTCACCACTGTATGTACATAACACATTCCTCGCTATAAAAAGTGGAGAGTAACCTCAGCAAAACTGGAGGAAAAAGTAGCAAGAAGTGTCTGTAAATTTTAGAGAAACTTCTGTCGCTTTCGCCCCTGCTGATCATATTCCCTTTAGTTCCAGTAACAGAGGGTACGGTATAATCGCGTTGCTTAGCACATTTACCTTGCAGTTGATGAATCACCTTCTGCAGGACTTGTGTGCTTGAGAGCACAGCGTGACTGCTAGTTTGCTGGTAGGTGTGTTTGCAGACTGTCAGGCGAGGAAGCTCGCTGGGCAGAGCTCTTTTCCATTGCTCAGTGTAAACAAATGTGGCATTGCACAAGCAGTCTTCACGCGATACAGCTTTTTGTTTTAATCCTGTTGGTACAGCTACGTGATATCTGGAGATGCAGATGGAAAGCTGAACATCTGGGACTGGAAGACGACAAAACTCTACAGCAGGTTAAAAGCACACGATAAAGTCTGTATCGGTGCGGTGTGGCATCCGCATGAAACATCTAAAGTCATCACGTGCGGCTGGGATGGTCTTATTAAACTGTGGGACTAAGGAGGGTGCTGTGAAGATCAGAAGATGCGAGGCCTGCGGGCATCTGAAATTAGGGTGAGTCTTGGTGTGAGGGTGTGTAGACTCGTGTAATACTGCAGTTCTGGACTGGCTGTGTAGGCGCACTGGAAGTGCGAAATCCTCCGAAGGAAGAACTGAAAGGTTGCACTTCTACATACGACCTCTGAGGATGAGGAGCTGAGATCATCTGAAGCATGCAGAATCAAGTGTTAGTTCATCACATCACTTTTTTGGTTTTTTTTTTTTTTTTTTTTTGTGAAAAACTCTTGTAAAATAAACCGATTTTAAGAGAAAATATTTTTGTGGTTCTGGCGGACGGAGATGTGGGGAGTTAAGGAGAAAACCAGCACTCTCGTCATAAGGAGAAACCTTTGATACCTACTGCAGTAGTGCTGGAGAAGGTGCGTTTATTTACCTGGTATTTTGTTGTCCCCAAAACACTTCTGTGTGTATAGAACAGGAGCCCACCTGCTAAGATGTGTTAAGTCACAGTAGCATTGAAAAAGTAATGAGAAGCTGGCAGTTGTAGATCAACTGTAGCAACCAAAGACTACTCATAAACTCTTGGTTTCTGTCTGTATTTAAAAATAGCAACATGCTGATCGCTGATTTTCATCTTCACAAGTGCCCCTCAGTTTCAGGACTTTTTGCCTGTCATGGTTGTGCATTGTGTTGTTTTTCTCTTCGCATATGCTCTTACGTTCCAATAAGCATGACATACTGAAAAAAAACCAAAAAAACAAAAAAAGAAGAAGCAAATGTTTCTTCAGGTTGGAATACGCTGTATTATAAGCCACATAAAGTTGTTGTCGACAGTATACATACACGTCACACCTTTTCTCCAAGAACTTATTTTTAATAAATCTTTTTATAAAAAGACACCTTATCTTCTTTCAGTTCCTTTCTCCAGCAGTGTCCTTGTAAACTCAAATACAAAAGGTAAGAAATATTTTATAGTTGTACCAGCGTTCGGAGAAACTTACTTCTCCTGCACTGTCCGCACGAAACTAATGCAAGCTGGCAGGGAGGGAAAACAATCCTTTAACCTCCCTGGCCACTCTCTTTTTGAGCACATAATGAGAATATCTGCAACAGATTTATCCCATTGATCAGCCTTTAATTACAGCTTTGAATTATACTGTTGTTTACTATAAATCCAATCACATCAATTATAAACAATAAGAACGCAGTAATTGCCTTAATTGGGAGCAGAATAGAGGACAGGGCACTTCTGTAGAGGAGAGGCAAAGAATCTGTGATTGCATAGGTGGAAGGAAAGGGGTTGGCTGTTTTCTGGGTGTGTTGGTTTAATTTCCTGCTGTGGAAGGATCAATTTAACAAGTCCATTCTGTTCTTTCCACGGGCACCTGCTAAAGGTAGATCCCTCTGAGTGAACATGGAGCTTGTGCATTGTTAGACCAAGTCCCTGAACCTGACCTTCAGAGTCTTTCCAGTCCATTCAGTGGAAACTACACTGAGTTTACGTGTGAGTTTTCACTTTCCCATCTCAGAAGCCTTGAATACCTAAAAAACTCCAGGGACTTGTTTACACAAGTGACGTTCTGGTGGTGGCTGGGTGTCCCCTGGCCTTGTGGCCCTGCAAGTGCTGAGGTAGGAAAAGGTAAAGCCTGGCGTGAGAGGGAAGAGCCGGTGTCTCCTGGGGCCTGTCCAACCCTGTGGGGAGGGAAGAGGCTGGTGTTCTTTCTCATCTCTTCAGGGTGCTGCTGGGAGCGAGCTGCTGCCGGAGTGAATTTGAGAGTGGTTCATTTTCACAGGAACCACTCAACTCGTGAGCTGGGACTTGAGCTCTGCTGCCTACTGTGCCCCAGGTGCTGCTTTGGGAGAGAGTGGACTGAAATAGTTCGGAAAGGTTTTGTTCAAATACATTTCCTAAATGGATGTGTGGCAGCATGCCCTGACCGGTAACAGCTTTTCAGTGCAGGGAATTGGGGAGGAGAAAAGGAATATAGAGCAGGTTCAAAAACTCCTGGCAGGAATACGTATTGCCTTCCACATCAGAAAAGCTTAAAAGCCTCTAAGTCATAATGCACAAGAGGCTTGGCTCTGTACCTGGTACTGTCTTTTTCCACGGGTCACCTACCTGGCACAACTTCATATGTATATACAAAGTACAAAAATAAGTGTATACAGATCTGTGGTAATATACTGGGTGTTGTCTTAGGGGTGGGAAAGAAACGTTGACTTGGTCAGTTCTGCTGGAGTTGATGAATTGGGATTAAATGTTTGCTACAGGCTCAGAATCAAAATCCCCCGTAGAAATGTTCAGATGAAATCCTTTGTCCTTCGCTGCTGGTCACCCGTGCTAATCTTTTGAGGAATTTCTCACATCTGTACTGAAGCCCGAGGGGGGAATTTTTGTGAGGATAATTCCCTCTCCTCGCCTTGAGAGTTGCAGACTCCAAAGCTCACTGTGTCGTCAGTTAGTTTGCCTGCGCACAGAGACAGCGTCCGTCTTTGCGGTGTGAGTCTAGACTTGTCTTTCCAGCAGCCACCTGGGAGGAGATTTCTCACTAGGCTAATTAACTCCAACCATGGCCCTCTTTTACCATCTCAATTTCATGTCTCACCAGAAATTGGCCTGTTACAAATGCTGGTCGGAACAAGTCTAGACCCAGACCCTCAGGCTGAGTGTGGTGCTTGAGCAGAGCATGCCAGGTAAGAGGCAGCACTGGGGGGAAATAAGGGAAGAGCATGTTTCAAGTTCTCACCTCACAGCCCCAATTTAGTCTCCTGTAGGTGCGGGATAAAAGGGGTTTGAGGCAAAAGGACCTTCTCGGGAGGGCTGGAGGCAGCCGTGTCATGCTGCCAGGAAGAGATCGGTGCAAGCTGGAGCACAGGGCTGCTGTTGCAGCACCATCATTGTGCTCCCCTCGATCCTGCATCTGTAACTTTCAGAAACAATGTGCTGATATGTTGCCACTTTTATTAATACCAATTACATTCACAGTGGAAGTTTTACAGATAAGTGAACTGTCTCCGTCATTCTTGGAGTTCTGCCTGGGAAACTTGATGGTTCCTCTGGCCTTGGGCCATCTTTTTCTTAGACTTTTTTCATATGCGGGAAGGGGAAATGTCCCACATATCCTCGTGCAACTTGCTGGTAAGAAGGCTGTCTTTCTTGAAGCAGATGGTCTTGGCATCTGCCTTGCTCAGAGTTTATAATTGTCCCCAGGAAGATGAGGCTGCTCAATCTTTGCCCTTGTTACAAGGAACAAATATCTGAAATTACTGTACATCCGGAAAAAGTCCAAGATGGTCTTGTGAAAGGCCAATTTTTAGCAGTAGGCAGATGTTTGATAACACTGCTGAACACTGTGGTCTTTAAAGGCTGATGTGAAGAGCGAGCCTTGCAGCGCAGTAACACAGTGTGCTTCCCTTCTTCCTACCAGCTGGTCATGGCCAAATCCTGCTCCCGTTTGCACGGAAGTTCCCATATGACGAGCAGCCTGCACGAGGGGGAACACGCAGAGAGCAGAGGAAGGAGGGGAGCTCTCCTCAGCAGGCTTTAAACAGTTGAACCTACACACCAGGAAGATGTTTGTTGCCAGGGAGGTTGTTCCTCTGGAGACTACTTAAGGGCTTGCTACTGTAGGTTGACTTCACTACCACACGCTCAGAATTTAAGGCTCGTATCTTGCAGTAAAAATATGTCTTTTCTGTCAGGCTTGCTGATAAAAAATCCTAAGCAGACACCCCACGGCTGTCTTGTGGCACTCAGAGAAAACTGCTGGTGGCAGGGTTCTACTTACAGGGTTCTACTTACTTCTCCTTGCAAAGACTCTTAGAAACAAGTTGCAATGGCTTTCAGTGGAGCGTGGACCTCTCAATTCACCATGTGCACTGACCTCAGACCTGTTGGGTACCTTCTTGTATGATTGAACATTGAAGATATGTTAAATGCTAAAGCACCGAGCTTTTCTGAGTCTCCTTTTAACCTCCTGCGCTTCATGTCACTGGGAGGCTGCTAAAATGAGAGGCTGCTGCAGGCACGTTGAGGTTGTCATTCAGAAGAAGTTCTCATTAGGCCTTGGAAATTTTGGTCTGTCTGAAAGATGTCAAGACAAACTGAACCTGTTTCTCCACTGAATTGGGAAAGGAGGACAAAGCCACAAATCTTCTAAGGAATCATTTCAGTTACAGAACTTCATGGAGCTTCAAAACCATTAACAGTTACCTGGACATGGTTCTGGGAGCTGCGGATCTTTTCAGTTCTGGCCCAGTGTAATCCTCTGCAGCTGGTATCCTCCAAAAAGGGCAGGGACCTTTACTGATGGTAATAGTTGAGTTGTCACTTACAGGCAGCACAAAGCAGGCTCCTGTTTTCACCTTTTGTAAGGTGCTGCCCATCGGGCTGAGGGATGCAGCACAGGTCTCGCTGAGCCAGCTGGAACACTTCACAACCGTCAGGTCAAACTACACCATGAAGAAGGACCTCTCTTGGAGGGAAGAGGTTCATTCACTGCCACAGGAGGTTCCCTTCAAGTGTCAGGCTCACTTTGTGCGTGGGGGCTGCCCCTGAAAGCCCTGGAAGAGAGAGGCAAGTATAAATACACCTCTGAATGTAGGTCAGCTCTGAGCTTCCACCGGTGCTAAACCAGGTCTGCACTGACTGCAGTTAAGTGTCACGTTGTGTTAACAAGCAGGAAGAAATCGGCAGTGATTTCCTACTGAATAACTCCCAGGACCCTTTTCAAGGGCAAGGGAGCAGCTAATGAAGCTCATGAAATCAAAGATTTTGGGGAAACCAGATGGTCTCAGCTGTTGAACAAGTCACCAGGGAGAAATGGTGCTATTTCTTCAGGTGTGCCACCGGGCAATAGTTGTCTTGGCACCTGCCAAAGAAAGGGCAGACCTGTGTCCTCTACACTTTCTTTGATCTTTCACAGTTGAGTGGGCTCTTGAAGAGCAACAACAGCTTGATGGGATCAAACCCAGCTGGCGTGACTGGCAGCCCAGGATGGAGCAGGTGAGGGGGGGCAGGGGGCTTGGCTGGTGGGTCTTCAGCTCAGAAGCAGCGTGAGCCTGTGGATGCCCGTGGTCCTAGATCCCTCCCTTTTGTCTCTCAGCACCAACCCCATGAGGCTGGAGATACCACCTGAGAACATCTCCAGTCTGTGGGTGGGTACAGATGTCCCAGTGCTGTGATTTTCTCACGGTCTGTCCGCTGCGTTGGAGTCAGCCAGTGCTGGCTTGAGTCCCTGCGCACCTACTCGGTGCCCAAGTCCTTAGGAGATGGGAGCTGAATTCGTTTAAGAGTCTCTCCCTTAGGTAAAAGAGAAGCAGTAAGGGCACAAAGCAGGACCTGGGCGAGGAAGGCTGTAACCCTGTGGTAAGAGATGCTAAGCAGAAAGGCACAGAGAGTACAAAACCCAAGAGCTGTTCCATTTTCTCATGTGATGTCACAAAACTGCCTCCGGAACGATCAACGGCTTTCATCTGTTCTGCATCTGGGATGAGGTGTTGTTAGAAATTGCCGTAGTTATTTGAATCGTTTCTCACAGGAGATGCATTTGCACCAGCCTGAAGCGTTCCCAACACTACCTGGCAACCCCAAGCAAGATGGCAGCCGAGGGTTTACTGAACTCGGCGAAGACCCAGGACAGACACCCGACCTCCTCCCCGTTTCTGCAGTTTTTTATGCTTTATTACTAAGTCAGGACTCACAGCTGGGCTTTTTGCCACTCCAGGATTTGCAGAATGGGAGTTGAGCGGTTCTGCAAGGCAGCAGGATCGTTCCAGCAAGCCAGATACTGGTTTAGGAGACCCCAGCAGCTTCTCACATCTCACCGAATCACCTTGCAGCCCTGCATCATTGAACAGCTGCCACAAGGAAGCCACTGAAAGTTCCATCTTGATAAAAGGAGGAACTTTTTCACTGTGAGGGTGACAAGTTACTGGAACAGGCTGCCCAGAGAGGTTGTGGAGTCTCCTTCTCTGGAGACATTCAAGACCAATCTGGACACGTTCCTGTGTGATCTACTCTAGATGATCCTGCTCAGGCAGGGGAGTTGGACTTAGTGATCTTTCGAGGTCTCTTCCAGCTCCTCATATTCTGTGATTCCGTGTGGTTCTGTGATTTCCTCTTCATTTTCAGAGGTCACGGCTCTGGGGTTGTACGTTACCCGGCTCAGGGACAGCAGTATGTAGCTTGGGCCCCTGCAAAGCGCTTTGTGCAGGGAGACCAACATACCTGCCACAGGCCTTCTGGATTTTGAGCACCACAGAGCTGGGGAGATGGTGCTCCTCCACACTGGGTGCCTGCAAAGCTGCTCAACCCCTGGGCCAGGAGAGATGTGCAGGAGCACAAATGGGAGCGTCAGAAAACAAGGTGCCAAGAGAAATTCCCCAACCTGCAGGGGAACTGGAAAATGCTGGGATAGTCCCCTGGCCAGTAGTCCCCTTTCCTCCCCAGAGGAGGAGTTTGGCATGCAGGAGCGCGGGTTTAGAACACATTTGTTTCTAAAAGTAAAGTAAAAAGGGGTGGCAGTAAATCAGAGACCCTGTACAGCACAAGGCCCTGTCATTGAGGCAGAAGATCGGAAACCTGCTAAAAAAATAACAGGGTTTGGCATATAGCCACAATTTAAAATTTCAGATGTGACTTACAAGGTGGATACAAACCTGAATGAGGGCACAGAGCTGGCTTTCACTGAAGAGATTAAAATCTCTCTCCACCAGCCCCTCACCACCCTTGTCCTTTCTATCGACCCAAGGGGGTTTTCCTACCTCTTCCGCAGCCTCTGTGGCCAACAAGGATGCTCAAAGCTGGATTCACTGCAGCGCTCCCAAGCCCACCTTTCCAGGCAGGAGGTGGGTGCTGGGGCAGGGGCGAGCGGCTCCCCGCAGCCCCAGAGCAGGGGCGGTGGGAGGAAGGCAGCCACCCCAGAGGCGCTGAGCTGAAGGTCTGGAGCGGTTTCTGCTGGGGAGAACGATCCATGTCTGCCCTGGGGCAGGAGTGGCCCTTGGGGAGGTGGGAGAGGAGGAAAGCAGATGCCTGGTTTGCGGTGAAGCCCTGGGCAGGTGCTGGGAATGGCTTGACCCATTTGTGACGCAAAGCAGTGGCTCTGGGAAGGAGCTGACTCTGCTGGTGGAGAGGAAGAGCTCCTGTGTTTACCCCCACTCCCAGCCCTCGTTGCTTACTGAGAACCTATGGGCATGCTGGGCCTGACACAGGCTCCCTGACACAGGAGGGGAGGTGGGAGCTGAGGCAGTGGGGTAGGGGAAAAAGGAAAGGAGGGTATGAAAGGAGAGGGAAATGCCAGGATTACAAAAGGAGCAGCACGGGGGGCAGAGGGGAGTGAGACTTGCTAAGAACACAGTGCTGGGCTGAGGCACACCGAGGGGAGGAACACTGAGCCCCACACAACTCACAGGACACCAAAGGGTTGGGGTTCCGCTTACATAGGCCGCATATCAAAGACATGGGAGTGGTGTTGTCTGGTATTTTAATAGAATGTTTAATGTCAAAATTCTTTAAAGAGAAGAAAAACCCCAACCTGCTATATATTTTCTTGCTCCCCCCATTCCTTAGCTCCTCAGGGAACATCCAGGGCTGAGTCCTGAGTGTGCTCGGCAGACAACCCCCACGCCAGCCAGCAGCACCCCAACACGGCCACAGACACCCACCTGCATGATCAGCCCCAGGGCCTGACCTGCTGTGTCAGGGAGAGGTGGCCCAGCCAAGGAGGTGCTCAGGACATAGTGGGCATCCAGGCACAGTGCTGGAGAAGGCACATAGTGAAACATTCAACTAAACCCCAAAACAAGTGAAGGAAAAAGACCAGGGTTCACTCTCAGTTCTTTTAAATAAGTATCTCGCTGGATAAACGCCATTTGGTACAACCATCACCGGAGTAATTTAAAACACGCTGCTGTGTGAGCAGGTGAGCTAGGGAAGCCCTGTCTGGAAGCCCAGAGGCTGAAGCCTCTGCAGGGCGAGGAGGGGGAGCACTGCTGGCAGTTTTTCCTGTAGTTGAGTCTCTGTCCCTCTGTCTCATGCATGCGAAGCACTGGAACTCAACCTCCCGCAGCCAGACCCGCCTTAGAGAGCCGCGGTCAGAGCCCTCAGAAGCTCGGTGGATCAGAAGGGAATTTCAATTGGTGGTGGTGGTGGTGGTGGTTTCTTCCTCTACCAAATTCACCTGACACTTGCCAGTGGGCTGAAGAACGTACTGTTCTTGCCTAGAATTTGTTCCATAGGCCACAAGGCCAAGAAGGTACAAGTCAAAGCCAGTCACTTTGCAGAGAAGTTCTACTTGACCCTTCCTGAGAAGAGCACTTGCTCAGGAGCTCTCTTCTGCCCGAGGGCTGGCACAGCGCAGTGAGCAGAGCTTCCCACGGCAGCCCCAGAGAGATGGATATCCTCAATGCCGGCATGCTCGAGCACAGGGCAGCCTGGGAAAGCGTCGCTGTCAGCCACCCCAGAGAAACCACTCTCTCCTGGGACGGTGTCCCGACTAGCAAATACGCTGCTGGACAAACTTGCACTGTGTCTCTTCTCCTTTTGGCGCCATATAAAATTCAAAGCCAGTCCGTTTTGCTGGCTGTAGCCGTGTGCACTTTTAGCAACTTCAGCCAGTGACGCCAAAGTCCTCTTCTTCACTAACGCTACGGGGCCAGATGGCACGCAGTCACGCATCGTAGACTCCTTTCTGCTACTTCCATCTTGTATTTACCCAGCTCAGTGTGTAACAGCTACTGGCGTTGAAGGCTTCCTTTTTCAGAAACATCTGTGGTTTTGATAAGTCTTTGTAGGTGTGGAAAAGCCTGAAGTCCTTCAGCTCCAGTTCTCGGAGCAGACTGTACCAGTACCGCACCACGGTGCTGTCATTGCCACTGACCTCAAACCCAGGCCAGTGGATGTGCACCTCAAAGACCAGCTGTCCTATCTGCTCCACAACATCTTCAAGGATCAGGTTTTCCAAAATTTTCCACTCAGCACTCTCCACATCTGCTTTGAGGACATCAATCTGCAACAGAAACACCAATATTATGTAAAAATGAGGTGTTTATCTGAGTCCAGGCTTGTCCATTTCATAATACACATTACTGTTCTTATGTACAATTCATTTTGTATTAAGCATATATATATGTAAATAAAACTTAGAGCATCCCAGGGCTAGCACGGACAGCACGTGAAGCTTCGCACTTGCCTGTTCGCAGCCCTTCTGCCTCTGACTCCTGGTCTGAAAAGCTTGGTGCCCCACGGCAGCTGATGCAGCTCATACCACCACCACCGAAGCGTGCTACTGTTCCTTCACAAATCTCATGGTGGCATCAAGTTTATGGAAAAAAGAACAGCTGGGGAGTGCCTCAGCCTGAGAACCAGCTGGGCATCAGCAGTTGGTGAGCAACTTGCTTCTTATATTCCGTTGTTGTTGTTAATATTATTACTTTTTCTGTCCTATTAAATTGTTTTTATCTCAACCCATGAGTTACATGTTTATCCTCTCCCCCTATCCTGCGAGGGGGAGTGAGCAAACAGATGGGTTTTAGCTGCTTGCCAGGTCAAACCACAACAAGGGAAGCAGACACCTAACCGAGCAGTACGCCCTGTCTCAGTTTTAAACCACTATGTAATTCTGTAGTAAGATACTCAGCAATCCGACTCCTCACAGCTCAGCAGAGGTGCAGGTTGACTTTGCCTAGAGATCATACAGTGGGGGGGTGGTGGGAGTGGGACGCTGTAATACAAACCAAGCAGTTCATCACAGCTTCACACCTGCCCCAAAGCAATGGCTGTGGTGGTGGTCACGAGCTGCAGAGCCCAGGGGCCCCGTGTTGTGTTCCCAGAGCCAAGCAGACTTCTGTGGGACAAGCTGTGAACCAGCTGAGTCTAAAACGCTGTGTTTCCAGAGCACGACACGGAAGGTGGGACTTGAATGAGGCCCTCGGTCACAGTCCGAATAATGACAAGCAAAGCCGCTGCTTGTGCGCTCATTAGGGTGGCAATGTGCTTGTCCGCGCCACACCGAGGCAGGCAGGGGGCTGGTGGAAAAGCACTGAGGGATTATGGAATTAAAGCCTCCATTGTGGCATCTCCATCCGGGGAGCAGAGGGGAAGGAAGGTTGCACGGACAACCTCTGCTCTGGTATTTCCTAAAGTGACTCTGCCACAAAGAGCCTGTCAGTCTGTCCGTCCGTGGGTCAGGGAAGCAGTTCAGCATTGCGCTCCTTCGGGTTCAAGGGGAGGCCGAAGGCAAATGATGCTGCTCATCACATTTCAGCTGAGAACTGCTCCACGGTTCAGCTCGCCTGTTTTCCTTTGTACACTGAAATGGCTTGGTTACTTTTTGGATACCAATTCACAGCTCTGCCCCTACTGCGATGTAGGTAGTTGATTCCACATTGGTGCAACTGCCACAGGACTGTGCTGCCACGCTTCCGCAACCACCGGGGGGTTTCATCTTTGGGAGGCTCTTCAACTTTTCTTTTTTCAACTCTGAAAGGAGATGTGTTCTTCAGAACCTTCTCTTTTCTTTTCGCAGAGGGGAGGGAGAGGGAAGAAACATGCCCAAGTGTTTGCTTTTGTTTTCCCCTGATCTTGCTTTACAGCACCAGTAGGACATCTTTTTTCCCATGGTATTGTTTCCAGACATCATTCAGGTTGTTTGTTTGTGTTTCTCTTGTGACAGTAGCTGCTGATCTGGCTCCTCAGCAGCACAAAACCGATCCAAAAAGTGGCTGCTAACCAATGTTTCAGTAGGATAAAAGGAGTTTCCACACTCACTAACTGCTTAAACACATACTGAAATTACTGGGAAAGAGACACAAGGCTTGTGGGGATGTGCTGCACACACAAACTGTGCTCTCTGTTGTCTCAGAGAGATGGAGGGCAGATAGTACCTCTGTCTCTACCCACCAACTTTTGTGACTGCCTTGCAGGCAAGGTGTCCATCTCAGCCCAGAGGCTCGCTTTCATCCTATGGACAGGAGGAACAGCAGAACAGCTCCATGTCAGAGTATCTGAGCAAAGCACAAGCATCCTGCTAACACCAAACCTAAGTTTTATGATGATTAGACTGCTCCAGAAATACTGTCAGTGACAACAGCTCCCTACTGATAAGAAATGCACTTTCACCTTCCAGGTGCCTTGATTCAAAGCACCAGTGTAAGGATTAGCGGACAAACCTGTAAATTCAGAGCTCTAATTCACCTGTAAGCACTGCTGGATTGCTGCTGGGGGTAAACCCTAGATGGACAGGATGAAGGTAAAGGATGGCAGTCAATCACCCGCCAGTTTCAAGCACTCTCAGACTAAGGATGGTTGCCCTTCTCTTCCAAAATACCTCCTGCCTTCCACAAATTAACTAGTTTATCACAGAAAAGTAAAAAAAAATGTGGACTTTTAAAATGTTCTCTCAGTTTAGCCCCCTTGAAAAAGCACTGCAGCATTGTACCCATTACTCTCAGAGAAAAAAAAGATGATGAAAGCCTTTCCCTCATGCACGACCAAGCACATAAACTGGCTGAAAAAGGACATGTTTCAGTTAGTGACAGTTCACACGTACTGTACGAAGGCTCATTTCTTCTCTTTAGGGTAATGACTTGTTACCACATCATCATTTCCTAAAGCAGAGATCAGAGCTCTGTTTGCCTTGATTATTTCTGAAACACGAGGGTTAATGGGAATTTCAGGCTCATCACTGCCCATGGGCACCATTTAAAGCTCCCTGTGGAGAAGAGTCAATTGAGAGCCAGGAGCTGGAGGAAGCAATTGAGCTGTAGTACTTCCAGCCCAGCCTCAGCATGTGGAAGCGGCATCCAGGAAAGGCAAAACCAGCAAACGCAGTGCGCAGAATCACAAGGCTGGAAAAGACCTTAAGATCACCGAGTCCAACCGTACCTGTCCTCTCCTGAACCATATCCCTGAGCACCTCATCTACCCATCTACCCATACACCCAGGGATGATGACTCAACCACCTCCCTGGGCAGCCTGTTCCACAGCCCGACAACTCTTTTGGAGAACTCTTTCCTAACATCTAATCTTAGCCTGCAGGTCAAGTAAGGAGAGGAGACTCCCTCCCTTTCAATGGGAGCAGGTCTGCAGCACAGCTGGGAGCGGAGAGAGGAGAGCTGGTTACGGCTTTCATTCAGAGGAGCAGGGCTCAGAACCGCCCCATCCTCCCAAACCTCAGTGCTGCATTCGGGATTTGGGGCTGGGAGGAAAAACCCTCTGCTCCGGCTCTCCAACTCTGGGTTACTTTTGTACATCATCCAGACAGCAAGAGGAGCTCTCCCTGCTTACGCACCCCATTTTACCCTCTCCACCTAGGTACAAAACTCTAGAAAAGGCTCTTTAATTTCTATGTTAATAGCACACAACTTTGCAGGTAACAAACAGGCTCTCGAGTGCATTTCTTTAAACGTAGCTCCCTTCTCTTCCCTCCTGCGACCTTTCAGCATGACACTTTTCCCACTTTCTTTCCAAACACACCCACAGCGCCCTCACAGCGACAGGCCACTGCTGGGACATGAAGTCCCTCTCACTCCTTTTTATCCCAAGCCTGTAACTGATGGCAGACAGGATGCCACGTAGCCTGACAGCAAATTACACTCCCAGCAGCTTGCTGCAACTGCCTCTCGCCAGGCTCCCTGCGACCAGCGGGAGGAGGTACCATCCCGTCTCTATCTGAGCCATCCGTGGGGAGACACCGGGACTGCTGTGGGCACCGTCAGAGCAACATGCACATGGAGACCAGTACTGGTAGCAACACACAGCTCCAGAGAGCAGCACTTCACCTTCAAATTAGCTCCTGTCCTCCCTACACACATTTACACCACGCCCTTTCTGTGATGGTCCCTATGTCCAAAGTGACTCTGGGACAAAGGTGTCACCTGAGATCAATCACTCCCAATGCCTGATCTGTCGATCAGGCACAACTTCAAGTATCTGCTTGAGGTATCAAAGCTGGTTTGTGCAGTTGGGTGCTTACATGGTCTCTGTTATTTTATTACAGTAAAGGGCACCCACCCAGTTGACATCACTCATACCACATACCCATCATGGACACAGAAACCCGGTGCTGAGTGCAGACCTTCATTCCTCTGCTCTCACTGCCCATCCTCCACAGCCTCCTGAGTGACAGAGAAGGTTTTTTTCTCCCAGTTGCGGTGATATGCTCCCATGAACACGTTATCCAGCACAGGCAGGGTATGAAGTCGTTTTATGTTTACCGCTTAAGCTAGTGAAAATGTTTCCAAATCATATTAAGAAAAGTTATTTAACTTTCTCTGACAGCCAACTGTCAGCATAGCAACAGCTCGCCACAAGCAGTGATGGTCCCAGACAGACAAGTGTATCCATCCAGAAGGCCCACATGGTGGATTAAGGAGGCATCAATCTCAGCTGAGTGCTCCAGAGCTGTCCCGTGGTGGACTGCTCCCATCAAGGACCCACACTGGCACCCCAAGTGACTCCCTCACACAGCCACAGAGCCCAGGCAGGCCAGGGGACAAGCCAGTACTTTTATTCCTTGCTTCTTCCCTTGTTCTGATGCTGAGAAGTCTCCCAGGTACACTCTCCACGTGGAAGCAATTTCTGAAGGCTCATTACAGAAGGATACTCCTCCAGTCCAGCCCAGTTAAGCTATGTCATTTACTGCAGTGGCCTTTAAGCTAGCTGGAGGTATTTTTCAATGCTACTTTATGTGACTTAGGAGACCAGCACAGCCTGAAATCCTTTCTCCCTGGGTTACATTTGGCCAGGAAGCTGCAGGGTTTCACCAGTAGCCTTCCTGTCATCACAAACATCTTTCTTCGCTGTGGAATTAGTTCTTGGCATCTTCCCATCTCAATTCACGCTGGGCACTGGACCGGCCAGAGACAGCAGTTCACTCTTTAATCATCTTCTGGTCATAAAATAATACATCCAAGTCCCCAAGCCTGAATTAATTTTCACATAGGTTTGGTGGTCTTAGGTAGCATTAAGCTATGATGACCTTAAATCAGAGGTACTACGCTTTACACTTTGTTGGCGAGACCACGGTTCCTGTAAAGTGTGAAGAGCATCTAAAGGTTCTCAGCACGGCGCAGGCGGGCACTGCACAGACAATGGAGAGGGAGAGGACCCTCACAGGAATCCTGAGTAGCACAGTCCTTGGTTCCCACCTCTTTAAACAAAGACCAGTCTCCAGAGCAGACAGTGGGAACCTCACTGCTAGCTGAGAGCCCAAAGCGATGCTCTTCTGAGAGGAAACGGGTGAAGAGCCACCGTGAGGCCATGAGCCCCCTAACAGTGACCTCCTCACCAGCACAGAGGGGCAGCAGCTCACAAGTACCCACCCCTGCTCAGAAACACCCCTACTCGCACCACGTTCCATATTTCAGCTTGCACAGCTCTTCTGGACGACAGAGAAAGGCNAGCCCCAGGTGGGAAAAATCCCACGAGGGAGGTGCAGAAATCCCGTCGGACTATTCCTCAGCCTGGTCATCAGCAAGAGCTCTGCCCGCCAAAACCCGTGCTGCAACCTGGCGGTTTAAGTTCGGCGTTTATTCCACCGGCGACCAGGAGCCCGAGCTGGAAGCGCAGCGGCTCCGAGCGCACGCGTCGCTTAGCGCGGGGCGCGGTCAGGCATCTAACCGCCCCCGCAGGAGACGGCCCGCTGCCCGCTCCCCCCGCGGGGGGGCGGGGGGGGGGGGGGTGGAATCCTTTCATTTCTGTCCGTTTGATCCTCGCCGCCAGACGCTGCTGGGTGCCTGTGGGAACGGATGCCTGCTCAAAAGAAGAACCGCTGTAAGCTGGACCCCCCGAGTCTCCTCATTAAAGGGGAAGAGACGTTTGCAGTCTGCCTGTGCCGCCCCAGCACCGAGCAAGGACGGAGCGACCCCGCTCCGTGCCTAGGTGTCCCGGTCATGCTAAAGGTGAAAGCCAGCAGCAGTGTGACAGACACATCACTGGAGGACACGGGGGCAGTTGGCATGGGAGGTTGGCATCAGGAGGTGAACAGTTAGGCAGGGATTTATCCCGAAATCCCAAGGAGTGAGACCTGCGAGTGGGAGGGCACAGAGGGGAAGGGATATCTTAGGCTACTTAGGTCGTGCACAGCAAACAGCGTTCTGGCTGTTCATTAATGCAGTGCCCACAGGGGCTGTAGAAATCTAAGTCTCTGAAGAGAGGGCTCAGAGTCCCATCTTCAAAGAATGCTCACCACACCCTAAAGGACACCCCTAGGGGGATAGTAACATTTGGCCCCAGTCCAACAACAACAAAAAAAAACCTTTATAAACATCCTCTTTCATGTCTGATTTTTAGCAAATAATATGATTTGAAAGTGTTTTTTTCCAGGATGACCTGCTTAAGTTCTGTTTCAGCAGCAGAGGACTTCCACTGCAATTCATGCACAGCCCTTTTCCTAGGGGAAGGAACGGCTGCGGATCACACCGGATTCAGCCCACAGCACTACGAAAAAGATCTCTGCTCCGTGCCTGACAACTGCACACCAAACAGCACCTTCGGGGCGCTCCCCAGAAATACCACTATTCTTTACTGTATCTTGAGAACTGTACCCAGTGGAGGCAATTTAGATGAGAAGAAAGGAGACTGGAAGGGGCCAAGAGAAAACCCAGTAAAGGTATCAGGTGTCCCTTGCATTCGACATGGAGAGCGGCAGAGGCAGTGAGCAGTAAATCACTGTCACAGAATCACTTGGGTTGGAGGAGACCTTTAAGACCATAAAGTACAACCACAGCCTAACCCTGCCAGATGCACCTCTAAGTCATGTCCTTCAGCACATCATCTACATGCCTTTTAAATACCTCCAGGGACAGTGACTCCACCACTTCCCCTGGCAGCCTGTTCCAGTGCCTGACAACCTTTTCAGTAAAGAAATTATTCCTGATGTCCAACCTAAATCTTCCTTGGTTCAGTTTGTAACCATTTCCTCTCATCCTATCGCTTGTTACCTGACAGAACAGATCAACCCCCACCTCTCTACACCTTCCTTGCAGGTAGCTATAGAGAGCAATAAGGTCTCCCCTCAGCCTCCTTTTCTCCAGACTAAGAAGCCCCAGCTCCCTCAGCTGCTCCTTGCAGGACTTGTGCTCCAGACCCTTCACCAGCTTCATTGCTCTTCTCTGGACACGCTCCAGTATTTCAATGTCCTTCCTGTAGTGAGGGGTCCAAAACTGCACCCAGCACTCGAGGTGTGGCCTCACCAGAGCTGAGGACAATGGGACAATCATGTTCCTACTCCTGCTGGTCACACCATTCCTGATACAGGCCAGGATGTCATTGGCCTTCCTGGCCACCTGGGCTCACTCCTGGCTCATGCTCAGATGGCTGTCAACCAACATCCCCAGGTCCTTCTCCTCCAGACACTGGGAGCTCTCCTGACACTCTGCCCCAAGCCTGTAGCACTGCCTGGGGTTATTGTGACCCAAATGCAGGATCCAGCACTTGGCCTTGTAGAACCCCCCATAAGGTTGGTCTCTGCCCATTGATCCAGCCTGTCCAGGTCCCTCTGCAGCGCCTTCCTGCCTTCCAGAAGATCAACACTCCCTCACCATTTGGTGTCAGCTGCAAACTCACTGAGTGTCCAAAGATCTCTGATTCCAGAATCATGTGGCTGTCAAGTCTCTTTCTCCTTGCAGACAAACCCTTCAATCCAGTCACAATTAAAATACTTCACTTGGCAGCAGCCTCAGCTGACTAAGCAAATACAGAGCAACCAACTTGATTTCATTAGCACTAGAATTAAAAATATATATATACAGCCAGGAAAGAAAC
Source organism: Heliornis fulica (assembly GCA_013399135.1). Taxonomy (NCBI): domain Eukaryota; kingdom Metazoa; phylum Chordata; class Aves; order Gruiformes; family Heliornithidae; genus Heliornis; species Heliornis fulica. The sequence continues at coordinate 243,247 of VXBZ01012601.1, read as the reverse complement.
ACCCCATGTCAGAAGCTTGTAGGTTACTCAGGGGCAACTGTGACAGGGTTACAGAAGGCAGCATTTCCAACTGCAGCTGGAAACATCTGCATCAGTTTGACCGCCCCTTTTCCGCAAATGGAGTAAAATTCCCCAACTCACTGACATACCCCTGAACAAAAGGTTTGCACACGGCCACGGGTAGGGTGATCTCTAACTGCAACTCTGCTGTAACTCCAAGGAAATGAGTTGCATTACACAGAGAATGAATTTGGCCCAGCATGCTCAAACGCAACCTCAAAGGGACTGAACGCGTGTGTTATGGGCAGGAATTCTCGCAAGAGCTCATAAATCAAATCACAGAGCTGGAGGCAGATGCTTACTGTGAGTAACATGCTCTCCAGCACTCTGAGCTTCTGCCCAAATGGGATGACTTAAAAGTAATGAATTACTTTACATTTCCTGGCTAGCTTGCCCAGTGTCATTATCTCTGGCACCCTCCCTTTGCACACAACCAGAGTGGGAAATTAGGCACATGAGACAGGTTTGCAGAGCTTCAAAGTCCCGATCTCAGAACTATCAGACGGATGCTGAGCATCTCGGACAGACCGAAGCTGAGCACAGAGCTGAGTCACTCAAGATGGGATGCACCTCACCCAACCTTAGACGTCAAAACACAAACCAGTTGTCCAAGGTCTCTTTATAGACCACAAAGAAGAACAGGAATGTGAGAAGGGAAATCTGAGATGTGCAGGTCACATCATTCAACACGTTTTAAACATCTGCCCTTAAATGAGATGAACTGTACCTCAATTGCTTCCCTTGTGTTTATGAGGACCTCAACAGCTATCTCAAATGGAGAAATTTAAGGTAATGGAAGCGAGTTCCATGCTTCTCCATCCCCTGGAAGGTAATTTATTTTGACTGTAAGGTCCTGTGCTAAATTGGGACTTCACTGTGCAGTTATTCCTATAAACAGGCCAGGACCAGTTATTTACACTTGAAAAAAATCAGTGCTCTGGGACAACACTGTTTCTACTGTGCCACGCAGAAACCGATTTAACAATGAGACAGTCTGATGTGCCCACATAAAAGCAAGCGAGACGGCAAGTGGTAGCAGAGCAGACATTTCCAGGGGAGGAAGGGGAAGAAGGCAGTCACAGCCTGAGCTTTAGCAGAAACCCCACTGGGACTTCTGACTCGTACTGACTGCTGATGCCCCAGCGGCAGGAGGGGCTGTGGAACGCTGGCAATACATTATGGGAAGTACAGGGCCTCTCACGTCGGAGGAGACTTAGAGAGGCCGGTATGATAACCCAACAAAAGCAAAGGCTGCTCTTCACAACCACATCTGGATGGCACAAGTATATCTGGATGGTAAATAACAGCTGCAGAAAAGGGGCCACTTATGCCTGAAGACCAGTGATTGCACAGTGAAAATAATGATGCTAAAAAATCAGATGAAGGGTGGGTTTTTTTCCTTCTAGAATTGAGATTCTGGAGAAGGCCTAAATAGGCATAATAAAGCAAAGAAAAAACTAAGCCATTTCAAGACAAAACTCCAAACATTTACTTAAGGAGTTGTATGAGGCAGCAATTCAAGAGATCTGCTCTCATTTGGTGTTTCTGAAGCCAAGTCAAATGGAGCAGAGTGCAGATCTGAACTTGGTCTTCTGCTCCAGCAAGGTGAAGGGGACTTCCCTGCTGCAGCAGCAGTGGTGACAAGGACTCACCTCCCTGCGAGACCTCCTGGTCTTCTGACCTCCTTACTTCTCATGCCGAGCTCAGGTTTCCATGTCAGAACAAAGACCTGTCTGGAGGCTCTCATCAGCAGGTACTGAAGACCTCCAGTGAGTTGGGATGACAGTTAGGCAGTCTTATACACACTAGTGGCATCCCCCCAGGCTCCCTGCACAATCAATACCTACATCTACCCTTGCAAGGCATAATCAAAGCTAAAATGACTCTGTCTAGGTCAGAAGCACGGTTGAGAATTCAAAAGACTCTCCTGGCCCCTGCAATCCTGAGGTGTGTAGTAAAGAGTAATTGCTCCCAGACCAGAAAGTGGGCTTTTCCCAACCAGGAGATTTAATTTATTTTTTATTTTTTTTCCAAATCTCCAGGCCATACTAAGCTGCTATAGAATCCTTCCCAGGCTTTTATTTTATATTTAATTGTGTACTGCCAACAGAGCTGATTTTAAACCAAAATGCTCAATCGATTTTCTTTATCTTTGCTCTTTCACACCAGTCTTCACAAAACTAAAAGTGCAGGAGGAAACAGGTTCCATAGTGTCTGATTTAGGAGAGGAGCAAGTGATAAATTACTTGCCTTAGAGGCAGTGAGGTTATTAATCAAAATGGCTTGAGGGTGTAGAGTTTTGAAGTTGTGCTGAGTATCAAATAACAGGTGAAAGGGAGGAGGTTTTTCCTTTTGAAACCCTAAAACTGAGCCTGCTTAATAAAATGAAGCAGACACCTGTTAGCCAGGTTGTCACAGAAAAAAAATTTCAGGAAGAGCCAGGGTAAATGAAAGCCTTCAAATCCAAATCGGTACTTAAAGGTTGCTTTGAGGTTTTTTTCACTAATAAACAATACCAAGCTTGGCTTCTTAGATGACTTGTTCATGATGACTTGAATGGCAGGTGTTCAACACAGCTCTGCTGTCCCCTGGAAGTTCCACCTGAGTGCACACACACCGATTAAATGGAAGTTCTACTTTGCATTCTCAGATTTGCTTTTCCAGCTTAATTTGTCTTCCAAGAAAGCATCTCACCCACTTCTGAGCTGTTCTGCCAAGGAATGCAAATGCATAGTGCATACTGATGACATCACACAGATTTGTGATGTGATTTGTCCTACAGAGCTCCAGAGAGAGGGAAACTACTACCAAAGACAGAGTCTGCATGAGTTTAAACACATGATTTCCTCACACATGCCTGTTCAGGACAGAATGAAGCTTGCTTTTTGCTGCTCAGGGCCTTTCAGCCAAAGGTTTTTAGTTTTGCTTTACGGCACAATCTTTGGAATACAGAGTACAGGTAACAGGTTGGTTTGAATTTCTGGTGAAGGGTTAGGACTTTTTGTAGGGGGAATAATGTTGTAGTAGGGGGAGGGAGTTTGTATTTCAGTATGGTCTTCCCCCTGTTGTTCTACTGCATACTAAAAGCTGGGCCACAGGGAACATCACAGCTTTCTGAGGAGGACACTGATACTATACACAATGCAAATCTGTGCTAGGTGAATGGCTGATGTAGACAGCTGAATTGGCCCCCCGTAACTGAAATTCAGACTTGTGGAACCAGATATGACAAGTCTAGAAGAGCACTGCAATAGATTTTGACACTGTCTCCCACAGCAGTCTTGTACTGAAGTCAGGATGTTACAGTCTGGATGGACAGACAACCACACAATTAAAAAACCAGTTGGGTCGTTGGGCTCAGAGGGCAGTGGTTAAAGGGTTGTACTCGACCTGGAGGGCAGTTACAAGTAGAGTGCCACGGGGTCTACAGTTGGATTTGTCCTGTTTAACACATTTATCAGTTACCTAAAGGAGGTGTTAGATGACACTCTTGCCATTTTTGTGGATGACACCAAATTGGTGGGACCACTCAAGGGCAGAACTGCCACCCAGATGGACCCAGACAAGCTGGAGGGATGGGTCAACAGGAAGTTGATGGAATTCAGCCAGGAGCCACCAAGATTTTGAGACTGGAACACTTGCCTTTCAAGGAGAGACTGGGGGAATGGGGCTTGTTTACATTAAGTAGGAGGCAGCTTGGGGAGGGCAGCTAACATCAACCTATAGAGCCTACAAAGAGGTCATCAAGACAGTGGAGGACTGACTCTTCAGCAGTGCATGGAAGTAGAAGAGGTAACAGGCATACATTGAAACTGCAGGCTTTCAGACTGAATATAAGGAGAAAATTTTACACAATGAGGACAGTCAAACAGGGCAACAACTGGCCCAGAGAAGTTGTGCAATCTCCGTTTCAGAGCAAACTTGGTGCTTTTCAAGACCAGGGTGGATAAAGCCTTGAACAACCTAGTCTGACTTCACTGAGGGCCTTGCTTTGAGCAGGGGGTTGAACTAACAATCCTGTCAAGATCCTTCTGACTGGAATGATCCAGCAACTCTGTATGAAGGAAGTTCCCCATTCAGCTACCCCAAATCCACAGGGTACGCCAGCATCGTAGCATCCTTGCCCCAGTAGGAAGTGAGAGAATATGAAAAGTGAAAGCTTTCACAAAACTAAACTCCACTGGAGTAAGAAAGAAAACTTGTGCATTCAGTGGCTTTCTTCCATTTTTACCACTGTTCACCAGCAGTGCACTACAGCATGTGCAGGTTCAGCAAAAAACCTGGGCAAGAACAATTTTTACATCTTTATAATTTCCTGTGGCAAATAAAATACCGCTCTGCTCCGAAGACACGCCAGCAAATTTTCGGGTTTGGATTTGTGTACCAAAAGATAGGACTCTCATGACATCCTTTGGAGATTATTCCATGGCTTAAGAGATTTCACACTCTAACAGTTCCCCAGAATACTCTGACGACATGTTTCCTTTGTCAGGCACATTCTAATAGAAGTAGATAAGTCCTCTACCTCCAGGCTATTTACACTCCCTGGAGAACTGAGGACTGTTAGGCTACACAGCCAATTAGAAAGCTCAAATTCTTCTAATCTTTCCTCAAATCTGCTCTACCACTGAAAAACTGCTTGCATTTCTTGCCACAATACCAGGCTGGCTTCCCCTTTCGGGGGATGAGGTCCCAGTACTGACTACAGAATAGTAGGGGTGCTCTCATCCAGCCAAACATAAAAAAGCCCTTCAAGTTCTCTGATTCTCTTCCTTACAAAACCCCCAAATTACGTGTTTCCTTTTCAAGGCAAGAACTCCAGGAGGCCTTGTCTGTCCTTAAATGGCTTGACCCAAAGTCCCTGAAGTCAGAGGAAATAGTCTCAATTACTTGAAGGGTCTTGGATCAAGTCCCAAATCATAAAGACAAAAGCAAGGAGAAAACGAGGCATGAGCTTCAAATGCAGCTGCCTGAATTCCTGCCTGGAAGTGGAAACAGAAGGACTTTGAGGGTAGGCAGAAGGATTTTTAAAATTAAAAAGAATGGGACGAGGAGCATGTTTTAACTTTCTAATTGGAAAAAAGTGCTTTGGAAAATATTCAGTGAAACTGTTTTGAGTTAACTTCTTTATTCAGTCAAGGGAACATTCCGCTCACATTCACCGGAAGAATGAAAACCTGAAAGTCACAGTATTTACTTTCATGTTCTTTCCATAAATTGGAAAGTGCTTATCAGTGTCCTTATGCAACATATGACTTCTCGGGCTGCACTCCAAATGAAAGAATAACTAACCAGAACAAGGAATAGAGAGTCAGCCATGCAGGTGTTTCACAAGTAGGAAGTCACAGAAGATAGACTGTGTAACAGCCCTATCCTCACCAGGAGAAAGTCAGCTCCTGACTTCACTAATGCCAGTGTTTTACACAGGGGGTCTGCCCGAATCGTAACAGAGTAAGAGGCTGTTCATAATGCACCAACACCCTCAACCAAATCCGTGTGTATACTGCTAGAGAAAAGCCTGACTGTGTCTATTGCCTGTGCATTGTGTTCCTTGGCTGCCCTCCAGCTGGCTGCTTTCACGGAAGGTAACTTTTGCCCGGTTAGTTGTATACTCAGAATTTATAGTTCCACCCTTCTCATTCACAGAAGGTCTTGCAATCACCACACTACCATGCTAACCTGAGGACTGACTGTTCTCAGCAGGTCTGGTGTGTCACAAGACTCATATGCTTTTTCTGGATCAGGTCATTAATCATTTGCTCTGTGACTAATTCTTCTAAAATCAAAACAACCAATGTGAGGCAAGTGTCAAAAGAAAGCCATCTCTCTCCAGATGTTTCGGTAATGCACAGGCCTAGAATAGCTACAGTATGACTAAGAAGTAGGAAAAAAGCTTATTTTTTCTGCTTTTGTCTTCAGAATGGTCTGAACCATTCAGAACCATTCAGCACCAGTAGTGCTGAACCAAAAGAAAATACTAAAGAGAAGTAAGAAATTAGCATCTTGTATTTTATACTAACTAACCAACCAAACACTGCACTGCTTGCTTTGTACATCTTATGGAAAAGCTCCTCCTTTGCTCAGGCTGCCTATTTCTTTATTAAAACAAAACAAAGAGAAGCAGAACTAGCTGCAGGCAGAGAAGTATATTAGCATGTAAATTCATGCTTGCATATCCTCTGAAGGAAAAACTCTCTTAAAAGCAACCTATGGAACTTCCTCAAATGTAATCTGGCAACAGTTATTGGAGGCTTGGGAGATTTCTGTTGTCATTACAGTTCCTTAAAAACAAACTGGAAAATGTGAAAAAACCCACCCCAGAGACTGTTGCCAATTTCAAAACAGGATGTTTTTGTTGTTGATGACTGTAATTAGGACCAGTGACTTTCAAAATATAAACAACCCATCCATTACCTCTTCTTTTCTAATAACTGCTGCAACAGTTGCAAATATTATTTTTTTTCTCTTTATAAACTTGGCTGTATGAAGAGTTCAGTGCTCACACTCAGCCAATGACCAGAACTCCCACAGGCCTACAAATACTAACAACTAAGGTCACCAGCTCGCTGAAGGGAAGAGGAAAGGGATAGGAAGAAAGTAGTGTATGGCTAGTGATTTAAAAATCAAAGTGGCTGTTTTAAGCATACAGAAAAAGCAAGACAGACAAGGCACCTCTACAAGAACTGCATTGCCAGTATTTCTGAAGAAAGACCATTTGGCAGGAGATAACTCAGGAAAGTGCCTGAGCTCCTGAGACAGCAAAGAGGAAGTTCTGCAGCTTTCCCAACACCTAATCCTGCAGCCACAAACCTGACCCCAAGTCCTTACCTTCTGATGTCCAAATTCATTCAATATTGTGCCCAACTTCTTCGTGTTGCTGTGAAGTTTATGAGCAGCAAGGGCTGGATTAGGATCCCTCCAGTCAATGGACAGGCGATGATACCAGAGGTGCCGACCCTCCTGAATGTGTGCTGACTTGATGCTGGGGTCAAAGCGATGCACCTCACATCCACTGTTGGCCATGCTGATCTCGAACTGGTTGTCATCATTGCCAAGCCTACGAAACAAAAAAAGACATAACCACCAGTGCTGCAAAGAACTACCACTGAGTAGGATATTCAGAGGGTTTATTGTAAAGGAATGTGAAATCCAACTTGTTTGTTTCTGCAGCCAAGTGGAGGATATCCCATGCTCCATCTTGGGATATATCCACAGCACCGAACACAGTCTAACCCTAATTCTGAAGAGGTAGCCAGAAATAAAGCTAAGGGTCCACAGTAATACCTGCTAAAGATTAGGAGTAAGTAGATAAAGGAAAATTAAAGGAACACGCTTTTTTCCCTCAATGTCTTGTTCGTAACTGACCTTAAAAAGCTTTTAATGGAAGTTTTCATTTATAGAATTAAATCACTGGAGTAGATTGGATGAACTAATCACCAAGAAAATTCAAGCTCAGTGTAATATACTGCATGTAGTAAGAATGAAGGGCTCTTCTAAGGGCAAGAACTAAACACTTTTAACCTTCCCAAAGAGTTTTTCTTAATTCAGAAGTTGACACCATTTATAAGAAAGCAAATTAAGCATAAGAACTTTTGTCCTGTAATTATTCCTCTGTTTATGTTTTATAGTTCGATATATTCCTCTATTTCTGATGAGCTTTTTCTTGACAAGATTACAATGCACTCCTTAGTCCCCACTGTACAAACTTCCAACAACCAAGGCATAAGCAGAAGAGCAAACAGATTACTGCTTTGTAAAAATCAGACACCTTTCCCTCTGTGCCTGGATTGTAAATCTGGTGTCACAAAGGTGAGCCACAACAGCCACCAACAGGGACAAGACACCAGAACGAAATGCCTCTCCTCTGTGCCCAGGAAGACACAGACAAAAAAGCAAAATATAAAATAACCCCAACACAAGAGTTTTTAAAATCAATGCTTCAACCAGCTGTACTAATTGAGAACATCTTTATCGATCGTAGACAAGCCCTTACAGGGCAGCACCCTTAGCTGGACTGTCACAGCACTTGCTACACTGCACCACAATTATCCTCAGACACATATTTTTAAAACAGTGTAAACCTGAAGTAAGCCTGGTTATCTGCATCAAGATATAAAAGGTGACAAGTTTTGCATAGTGCCACAACGATGATAAGACATTAAACCATCACTAAATGTTTTAGGTGATGTACTGGTAAACTAAAATGAATCCATCTCCTGAAACGACGATAGGAAGAGGGTGTGTTTTGGATGTTACCAATACGGTATCACGCTTCTTGCTGTAATTCTGGCTAAGCAGAGTGCCCCAATGCCCCGTCCGAAGGTCTTCCCCTCAAGCACCTTCCCCTTCAGGCATCCTGGGAAAGCAGGAGGACACAGGGTTGGCAAGAACAGCCCAGCGTGCTTTTCAGGGCGACTGTATTTCACGGCACTCGGGTCTGGGCAGATGTGTAGGAGGAAAAGAGAGGAGTTTTAATACATTCAAGGCACATTAGGAAGAAAGGTCAGAAGTTAACCAAGTGAATTGGCACATTTGTTTGCATATGGCTCTCTACAGAAGGGACACTGATAAACAGAGACCAGTGTAATCCCTTAGGAACGAGAAGCTGGCTAAAAATGAACAAAATATGGGTTGCTGGGGACAGTTACAGCATCAGAGTGACGAGCCTACCAGTGACCAACAGACACATGAATCTGTGACACACTTCCAATAGTACCAGCTGGTACAATCCAGAGAGCCAGATGCTTCAGATGCAGACAAACCTCAGGCCACCTCCAAACAGATTGCTATTCATGTGGACTGCAAAGTGAGGTTCACGGTGGTGCAAAACAGGAAAAAAATAACATAGATGAAGGTGGAGAAGGGGATGATATATCTTCTGGCACTCTGGACAACAGCTCTAATTTATGCCTGAAGAAAGATCTAATCAATAACTAGCATTTAGGAAAGAAAATATAGTCATCTTCAAAATAAGGGATTTGAGAAACTCCAGCCTCACATGTGATCATGATAAGGGCTAATGCACTGTGAAAAAGGTAAACAAATGAAGTTAGCTAAGAAAGATTTTGTATTACATAGGAAGGGGTCATGATTTTAAAAGAAAGGTGTGGAGGTCACAGAAGGCTTCCCCACCACCAAGAGAAAGCAGTTTCTGCCTCCAGAAACAGCAAAATAAAAAATGCTAAAGACACCAACCTGTTTTTGCTGTAAAGAGGCCTCAGTTACAGAGCTGGCAGTCACACGCAGACCCCTGCAGTGGGGGTTGAGGGGGGCTTTGTAAGCAGCAGGAACAGCACCCGGTGGAGGGGCTCTCCCAGCCAAAAGGAAGAGCTCACTGGCACTGCTCCCCGCCGGCAGCAGGGCAGGACTGAGCCAGGAAAGAGTGCAGCGCAGCAGGGAGCAGTGTCCCTTGGCTGCCCTCTGCTCCCAGGATTTGCAGAGGGTCACTGGTACACAAAGCCTCCCATTTGGAATATACACTGGGCTGCAGCTCGCACCGAGCAGAGAATCGCACCAGCCCCCGCGTCATCCTGGAGCATGGTGAGCACAGAAGCTGCTTGGTCTCCTCCAGTGCTGCTCTAGTAGGCACCTGTAGCTGCTCCAGCCTGGTGGCTGCAGGTACTCCAGCTCCCACCGGGACCACAGGATAGAGCAGTACAAACACTCATGTCCAGCTTCCCTTGCCTGCGTTCCCTCCTCCCCCTACTTCCTCAAAGGAAGGTAACAGCTCTGCAGCTGGAGAAGCAAGAAACATCAGCTGCCTGGATCCGACGCTTTGAGATCCACCTGAAAGGGCTTCTACACAGTGTTGAGGCGAGACTCTAACCCTCAACTGGTAAGTTTGTGAAATCCTATTCGTTTCTATTATCCCAGCTTGAGCGCCTGCCTGCGGTGTTTGTAACAGACTTAGCTTAATCTAAGCAGATTTGGCACTAATAACTAGAGCTCACTAATGCATATTGCAATTACGTACCATACTGGGAAATCCTGTCCCCCAAGCACAAACATTGCTGCCTCCCTGTAGTGGAAGCAACTAACACTAATAAGATCTCCAGACATTTCAGGCACTACTTGTTCCCACTGACAAGTAACCTCTTCTACAGCACTTGAGGAGGCAAAGCCTGAGCAGCATGTTTTGTTTCATTTTTAATGATAGATGGATTTAATTCAGGACTCCCAGTAATCCTCATGGTGAACTTTCACATTTGTCCTCCATCTATCCTCTCCACCAAGAAATGATCTTCACTGGAAAGAGTAGCTCCCCCTTTGCTCTTTATGAACTCTATGAGATAATGTTTGAAGGGGAATTTTGTCTTACCCAGAACAAAAGGGACCAAGTGACAGAAGAAAGATGCACTAACAAGCTCCAAAGGCTGCAGAAGGCATCTGCAGCACTGAAGACTGCTTCTCCTTAACCTCAAATATTTCTCTCTTATTTTTTCAGCTGTTTCATGAGATGCATTATGGCTGGTTATTTAGTGCACATGTGTATCAGATAATTGATAGGAGAGCCGACATCCATTTCCATCTCTGCTAAGCCCTACTGTTCAATCAGTACAGGAAATCTGTGCACACAAAGCACTGGTATACATGCCATAGATCACATTTGTTCTAAACCATCAGCAGGTTATCTTTGTGCCAAATCTGCATTTCCCAGCACAGGTGAACTCAACTCTTCATTGTGTTTATTGGCCAATTCAGCAAAAATACCATTCTCAACCCACACTCAGTCTATATCAAAAGGGAAGATAGGGGAGCTCAGGTCTAATATTAATGATCATGTAACTTGAAGTGTAAGGTCTAGATTAATTCAACCAAACATTCGGTTCTTTGCCAAGATGCCTAAAACCAGCAGGCATGATGACACAGATCAAAGGAAAAGCTATACCTTCCTCCAGATTCACAGAATCACAGAACATTAGGAGTCAGAAGGGACCTTGAAAGATCATCTCCCAACTTCCTATGCTCCAGCTTCGACCTGCTGCCGCTTGTCCTATCACTAGCCATCACCGAGAAGAGCCTGACTCTGTCCTCCTGACACTCACCCTTAACATATTTATAAACATTAACGAGGTCACCCCTCAGTCTCCTCTTCTCCAAGCTGAAAAGCCCCAGCTCCCTCAGCCTGTCCTCATAAGGAAGATGTTCCACTCCCTCAATCATCTTGGTGGCCCTGCACTGGACTCTCTCAAGGAGTTGTATGTCCTTCTGGAACTGAGGGGACCAGAACTGGACACAATACTACAGGTGTGGTCTCAGCAGGGCAGAGTAGAGGTGGAGACCTCAACCTCTCTTGATCTACTAGCCACCCCCCTTTTAATACACCCCAGGATGCCACTGGCCTTCTTGGCCACAAGGGCACATTGCTGGCTCATGGCTCATTTCACCCCAAAGTGCTTAGCAAACATTCTCTCACATGGAAATGCACTATTTTGTCCTGAGGTAGTAAATGAAGTTTTATAAGTAAAGCTGCTGAAGTACCCGGCAATTATGCAAGTAATTTCTGCTCAGGGAAGATGCTCTGCACTTTTCAGTTCATCTCATTGATTTCCATCTTCCTCTATAGGAACTATCACTCACTACTCACTATTAAGTAATTTGTTTTCGTACTGATATTAGAAAAGCAAAGGAAAACCAAGACCCTTGTGGAGAAAAGTTTTTCCCTCTACAGAAACACATCACAATGTTAACAAACACATCCAAACAAAGTGTGTATTTTAAAAGGCAAACCTTATTGCAGCCTGTGCTGCATTTATAGGGCTTTTTTGAGGCTGGGTGTCATGAATCCGTTTGCTGTCTTTCGAAGAGAGCACTTACCCAAGGGAATAGAGACGGCACTGCTTGCTTTTGATTCGGTGAATGAGGCTGAACTTCTCATCAAGACAGATCGACCAGGGCTTCTTTGTGGTCTCAGAGTACCCTCTCAGGCTGTTCAGGTTCGTGTGTTCACATGAAATCTGTTGAAATCAAAGGATACTTCCTTTTAAGCCATGACTTTTAATTTGTTTTTAATTTGCCTTCTGGGGAAAGAGGGGAAAGAAGAAAAATGTTAATTGGTTTCATTTAAATCTGATTGTCAATCTGATCCACAGCTATGAAGATTTGATAATTTTTTTCCTTGTTCATCTGTTATGCATGGTGAAATTTGAGGCTTACATAATCCCCCAAAGAGCAACACAGTTTGAAAATCAAATAATTAAGCATTAGCACCATGCTCAAAAATCAATTTTCCTGAGAAGAAGTTATTTCATTATTAAAATGTTTTCATTCTTTTCAAACCTTTGAGTGGATTCAGCATTCCAATTAATGTTAACATTGTGTCGTGATTCGAGATTGTAATCACAAGCTGCAGTGTTACTGCAATGTACACTGTATATCTTATCCAGAGTGTCCTGGATCACAGTTCCAGAAGGGATTTAATCATTACCCCAACACATCCTCTCTCCAACAACCAAGGGATTTAAGAATGTGCTTAACTGAACAGAGGATTCACAGCGTGTGTGCCTATGTTGTGCTGGCTTACACATCTAGACTAAAGCCAGGACAAAAACACTGCAAAAGGAGAAGAGAGACCCTGCACGGAGGAATGCTGTAAATCAAAGTCCTTAGAGAGACCTGGAAAGCAAGGACTATAATGGACTCAATTCATCAGAAACCTGGAGGTGTCAAAAATCACTTGAATGAAAGGTGGAGTCACAGAACCAAAGAACCACAGAGAGATTTGGGTGGGAAAGGACCTCAGAGATCACCTAATTTCAGCCCTCTTCCATTGGCATGGACACCCTCCACTAGACCAGTTTGCCCAAGGCCCCATCCAACCTGGCCTTGAAAATGGCTAGGGAGGGGGCAGTCACAGCTTCTCTGGGCAGCCTGTGCCAGGGCCTCACCACCCTCAGCTCTGCCTGCAGCTTAGCAGCAGCCTACAGCTGCCTAAACAGTGGTAACTGAGTCAAGGAAGCCACAGCCCTGTGAGTGACACCCTGCAGAAGAACCTTCGCTTGCAGCACCAGCTCTGCCTGACTGCCCAGCAGCTTGGGTCAGCACTGCACCCCACACCATTCTGTATCATCCTCTTCCTCCAGACCCACTCTGGAAAAGTCAGGCATGGAGATGAGAGGGGAGGGTGCTGCAGTCACTCCAGCATCCGGGAACAGTTGATGAAAGGCCAGTGAAATTTGTCACTGTCACAGCAGTAAGGAGGTAATGGGAAGCAGAAGCAAACACCAAACCTGTGGCTTCTTCAGCCCAAGAGAGGCTGTGTCACACTGCCCCAGCAGGAGTTTATTGCTGGTTGTTGAAGGGTTTCTCAAACCATGTGCAGCCCAGCCACCAAATTCAGGGGTGGCAGAGCACAGGGTACAACACACAGATGGGAAAGCAAAGACTGAGAAGAGATGTGGGAAGCCAACTGAGCCACCTTGACAAAATGTTTCTTCTCTGGGTCCAGCACCAACCCTGGCTGCAGGGGTGGGACTAGGCCCAGAAAGCCAACACTGGCACTGACAGAAAGCAAACAATAAGAAAAGGTGGAAAGAACAGTAGTGGAGATAAAACCAAGTTAAGCATCAGTCCTGAACCGACTGTTCTCATCTTGCTCCTTCGTTCCTCTACAGCAGACTGCCCAGGCTCAGCTCTTGGTTTTAGGCAAGCTAAAAAGCACAGGTCTGGTTCCACTCAGAACCACAGAAATGGAACAACTATACACAGGATTGAGAGCAAAAACTGGAAACCAGCCTTTGCATTTGTAGGCACTCTCCACCACATGCCTTTATATAAGTAAATAAAACTCATTCCTTAAGAAAATCAAGCTTTGAAAGACCACTGCCTGGAGCATTAAAGCTACACATTGCATCACCACCTCCCTGCTCCTGCTCAGCTCATAATTCCCATGGAAACTTAATAAATGCTAATGCAGCATCTCTTCATGCTGCTCTCAGTATTCACTAAGTTTTAAGCAATGATTCGCACTGCACCCCACTACCCATTTCCCTTCAGTCACATAACAATCAAGGAACAAATGGCATTGCAATAACAAGCACTAATTTTAAGACACAGAAGAATAATGTGCTCTCTACAGAAAAGTAAGATTCTGCAATGCTGCCACTTAATTGACTCATGGCATTATGAGCAATTACAACGCTCAGAATTTGGAACAATTTTAATAGCTCTTGCTGCTTCATAGCTATTGTCATCAAAAATTAAAAAAGAAAAAAAAAACCAACCCTGAACTCTGCCTTTAGCACCATCACCAGTCTGCTGTGTGATTTACAGACCCTGATGCACTGAGCTCCTGGGCTGTTTCTCCTGGGCTGTTACTCGCTACCATCACACAGACAACAGCACACAGTTCTTCTGATCCTTAGACACTAGCCTTGAAAAAGCTTTTCCTGGCCACACCTCGACCCTGCCGACATGACATCTTCCCCCTCCAGTAGTTCGAGACATTCCACGGTAATAGCGGGGAGCTCAACTCAGTCACAGGTATTAGTAGACACTTGCTCAGCTAACAAGGAAAATGAGATCCCATGCTCATCTACGGAAGCAGGATTCCATTTCCAGGGGTGCTCATATCTGTCATGGCATTATCCCATCAGTTATTAATCCTATAACATCTGCCAGGTCAGGAACAAGGATTTCTTTCATGCTTTATTTTCACTTATGCTTGTCCCTCCCACCAGGGTCAATTACTCTGGGAATGAAACCTCTTGATTGGTATGTCAGAAGCAATAAATTTTCTGCTAATTGATGTCCTTGTAGGCTTTGACCCAACTAGTAGAGTTTAGCAACATCTGCCACTGTTCATTAAGTCACCGAGTCGAAGGATGTTTTCAGCTTAATATGCCTGCCACAGCCTCTGTACAATAAAACAAGCAGCTCTACACACATCTCCTGCTGTCTCCACACGCATCATCTTGCCTCCTGTTGGTGCTGGCATGTGATGGAGGCAGAGATGTCATTTTCTTGAGCACTTATCTAGGGGTCCCCTAGATGTGTTTCAAATGAATCTGTTGTCTCAGCCTTGAAAGCATTGCATTAACAAAGAATTTCATATGTGAATGACATTTTGGTGACACTAGCACCTGAGGCTTTTTGCTGTCCTCCAGTGTAAGCTGTATTGAGGGTCACTTGCTGATAAACCTGGTTACCGAAAGCAGCTGCCCTGTCAGAACTGTGAGCATCCAGCACCTTTTCCATTTTTTTATTACAGGAAAGGCACGTGTAAATGCTGTCACACAGATGCGATGCCTCCCTTAAGACATGATGGCCCAATTTCCAATATACACTGAACCCTGGAAGTATCTGTCAGTGCAACCTGGATTTGGAAACGTCACTTCTGAGAAAGCACATAAAGCCACTAATTTTCCAGATCCGTATTTGCTCATTCGTGCCCTAAAAATATCAAGATTCTACGGGTACCGCTGGAACAACTTGTCCTAGCTGGGGACTGATGTCTTCTCATTTTACTAGGAGCCTCAAATGCATTCCTTTTAGCTAAAATGAGCCTGGTTATCACTTTATTATTGCGAGGAGGAGTGGTTGTATTCAACAGTTCTCTCACTATAGAGTGCTCAGCATTTTTGTGTGTCTGAGAGAGAATGAGAGTGAGAGAGCGGGAGAAGAACCACGTCTGGAATTTCAGCCATACCGTACTTCTTTCAGGTCATGAACTCATCTAGAAATAAAAAGCTAGGAAACAATGCATTCTTTCTCCTGTGTTTTGACCTTTCCATTCCCAGTGACCATCACTGCTAGGTTAAGAGACTTAAAAAATAAAGCAGTTTCAAAACCAGTTTGGTGTGAAGTTAATTTCTTACCTGAGACGGGAAAGCCTGTGCCAGGCACAGTTTCCTAAATGGAGACCAAAATGAAAAACCTACCTGAGAAGTGCTAATGTACTTCAGAAACCTCAAGGCTTCGTAGTTGAGGGAAGGAGTTGGACTCGCCCATGGCTGCAGTTCGATGTGCCATCTTAGAGTCTGCAAAGCAAACCAAAACAAAAGCCACCTTAAAAGAACAGCATTCATTTCTTAGTATAAGCATACAACGCAAGGGCTAATAAATTTAAGAGGATTTCATTTCAAACAAAAAGAGTTTCCTGAGGGCTTGTCTATACATGAAAGTATTTTCAGAGTAAAGTAGGGTTTGAATTACAGTGAAAAAACATTTAACTATGATTTATGGTGATCAGTTTTGAAAGCAGATGTAATTTGGAAAGAAAGGGCTCTTCATCCAGGGTACGAGCATCAACACAGTTATTTTAGGACACCTAAGTAAGCCCTGGCTTGTAGAAAAGCATGAAGAAAACCAAGATCTGAATAACTAAATCCTCTAGCAAAACATCTGAAAACAGCGAAAATAATTCTAATTTTATACCTCCAAGTATATTCAAGTTCCACTTGAACATCCACAGAAACAAGAGCTGTGACTGCAAACACTTAATGACCAAAGGAAACCTCTGCAAACAGTCTCTTTTGAAAACCTAGATTCCACAGGAAAGCAAGCTCCTTGTGGTTCTTTGAGAAAAGTCATCTTCCTTTCCCACGCTTGCCTCACGAGATACACCACAATTCTTGCTTTCCCAGAAAAGCATCAGCGTGGCTGTCAGTAGCCCTGCCACCCCCCATTTTTGTAGCCCCACGGAAGTAGCTTTGGTGGATGCTTTCTGCAATCCCTGCAAGGCCCCCTAGCTCTGAGCCTCAGGGACCCTGTCAGTTTTTCCAGCAACACTTCCCACATAGGCAGAGTGGGGCAGAAGAGGTCTTTCAGACATGTGCTTGCAGATCAACGGTGCTCTGCACTCCCATCTGTGCCACCTTCTCTGAATTCTTCCCACTTTTGTCACCCTGAGAAGTTTAGGCATGTTAAATCTTGCCCTCAAGTAGATATAAATACAAGCATGGTGTTAAACTTTACTAAATCAAGATAGATTCCTCATGACTTTTCATCTTGGGGCTGTGTAACTCTCTTCTATGGCTGAGCAGGTAGTATCAATCGTCACCAATCAACTGAGCTTCCGTAATGAAGTTACGGAAGTTGGGAGTTATTTTTCTTCCATAAGTTCATGTGGACATTCAATAAAGTACCAAACAAATAGAAACCTCACTCAGAATTCCCACAGGATCTTAATTTCAAATGAAACTTTGGAAATTCCGGAAACGGCAGTTAAGTGGAGTGGGTGGTGGCTGATCAGATTGGTGAGGTGCTGAGCCCCACTGGAGAGAAAAACGCCGCTGTCGGGTTGGTCTGCAGTGTCAGGAGAAGAGCCTGCGCACTGACAGCGGGAATCCTCTGACACCAGAGTGGAACACAGGAAAGAAAACATAAAATGAGAAAAGAAAGATGATTAAAGGGAACAACCACCAGACCAGATGGAGTTTGCCTTGTGCTGGTGTCATGAACTGGTATTTTTGCAGCCTAAGTAAACATAGTCTGGAGCAAACGTGAGCCAGTAGGTCTGTATGAGGTTTATTGTTCCTTTAGGGTTTGCTCTTTGGTTTTGTTTTTTGAGGTTTTTTTAGTGTTGGTTTGGTTTGGTTTTTTTTTTTCTGTAAAGAGATGCTGCAAAAGACATTTGAGCTATTATTTTTCCCCAGAAGCAGACAAAAGTAGCATTTCCCAGCCTGAAACTCACTGCCCACAGACGGGCTCCTATACCCTGCACAGCAGAAGGCTGGAAGCAAGCTAGGCAGCAAGCTCTGCAGCAGGACATACCCCGGACCCGCTAGGGCAGCCTGCAAACAGCTAACAGCAGGAAGATAGGTGCACACTAGGGAGGAAAACACGTGTAATCTTTCAGAATAAGTCACAGTTCACACGGCTGAGTAATGTCTGCAATGACAGGAATGCTGCTGTTCCACCAGGCTTGAAAGCTGAAATGAAAATGAAGACTGACAATCATTTAAGACCAAAAAAACCCACGTAAAACAAAACAAAAAAAAAAAAACAACAACAACAAAAAAAAATTCCCCATTCCAGGCACCTAAACATCTGTGCCCTGTTATCCTGAAATCTATTTGTGTGAGAAGTAGCTCATTAAGCAGGAGAACTGCAGGGTGGCCGAGGTGGCACTATTCAGCAGAAGCTCCCTCTGCACAGAGCTGCCAGGGAAGAAAAGGGGAAAAAAAAAAAATCCCTATAATTAACCACGTGAATGAGGTTCTTCTTCAGCAGAGTGCAATATGAAAGAGGCACTGCAGCTTACCCTCGGGTTCTTAAAGACGACAAACTGCCTTCCACAGTCTCCAAAATGTATCAATAAACACACAAAAAAATGAATATAAACCCCAGTGACTTAATATTGCGGGTTCCAGAAAGAGGTCAACCTTTTATACAGTTCCTTAAATTTAGGAACTAAATAAACTATGTAAATGACCTGAGCTTCCGTTTGACACCGACGGTTTTGAAAAGCTTCTCAAACTTCATACTTGGTCCCTGGTTTCTGACTGACCCATGTCCATTCACTAACAAATACATTGCAGAGGTTTGTTGCTACCACCTACTGAACACCCCAACGGGGCACTTCAATAGCTGCATTACAATGAGGCAAGGAACGAGGGTGAAAATCGGGCACAGCTCTTGACCAGTTACACCCTTCCAGCTAACGCACTGGTGTCGGTGATGAGGTATGGGCATGTTCAGGACTCATAAAACACCCTCCCGAAAGAGCCATTCCTGATGTACATCAGTAGCCTTTGTTTATAGTTTTTCAGGTAATTTTCAGCCTGATCCATAGTGTTTTCACACAAGACTTCTCAAGTAAACTCTGCTGATAAAATTCACCCCTGCGAACTTGCTTTGTGAAAATCAGGTTTATTCCCGATAAACACATGTTCTTTATTTTGAGGACCTTTTCTCTTTGCAATTTTATTTACCGTAGCAAATCTGACAGTAGCATCATGATTTGGCTTTTCACCCTTGTCTCACAGAAAACTCTAGAGTACATAACCTAGAGCAGGTACCTGTGGCCACTGTAGAGAACAGGCTGAGGCTCCTTTCACAGGGGGCTGCTGCAGCAAGCAGGCAAGAGGAGCACAGGAGGTATCATGGTCCGTACTGCACAACTTTAGGTATGAAATTCAGACAGACCTTCCCACAGTCATGCAGGAGGAAACAGAAAACTGGTTCAGAACTTCTGCATCCCTGGTTATTGCCATCAACAACCCCCTCCCTAAGGTAAGAACTCATCCAATGAGACACCATGTCTGTTTCCCAAACACCAGTATATCTTGATTCCACCAGCTAATAGTAGAAAGTTAACAATGTCACTTAAAAAAAGTTAAACAAATAAATCACACTGAGTATCTTGAAGTATCCCTCTATGTACACCATTCCACTTACAGGCACATTACCTGAAATTAGCATTGTAACAAAAATCAGTCTTCAGCAAGACTTTACCACAGGCACTGTCAGACTCTGGCTTCAGCTACCCCAGAAGGGTAATGGGGAACCAGAAACAGTTACTCAGAGTGATGCCTAAATTTTCACCACATGAGGTGACCACAGAGCAAAGAAAATCTTAAGGCAACGTTGTTTGTTTGTTAGGAAAACTAGGATGTATTTGAAGGTATGATTCCCCCCCGCCCCGAGTACTTCACACTTAAGGATAAGGACTGATGTTTCCTTCGGACCAGTCTGACAATCTGCAGTGACTTCTCTCTGGAGACCCCTTCTTTCTAGATGTTTCTCCTTCATCAGCCATCCATGATAGTCATCTGATAAGCCCTTAATAATCTGTAGTATACATATGGTATAATTTATCCTAAAAATCCGAAATCATAATATAAACTTTAAATCAACATGTGCAAAGGGCTCACAAACCAGCAGGTGTAAAATGGTAGATCTGCAAAACTTCTGGTTTTCCTAGCATAAGCATGAATACATAAATCACTACATTCTTTACAGGTCAGCTCAACCAGCCCAACCCTCTCTTCTCTTTGAAAAGGAATTCGTATATGTTCCATACTTCCATCTTTTTTTACTCAGTAACTCTTTATTTTCCCTTCCTTTCCATCTCTTTCTTTTTAGCAGCCTATTAAATAGAGAAACATATTAGCCAAGTTGTAAATAAAAATTTGGGAATCCCACTGCCCTGCCAAGCAGTCTGTTGCTTCCAAAAAAGAAACAAAAGCCTTGTCAATACATACAGAGATGTCTTAGTCACGGGGAAAAAATACAAAACCCTCTTGTTGAGCTGTTCAACAATAATTTCTTACATTTGAGGCAGGGCCAAATGTGAGCAGAAAACACTTGCGTCAATAAACTCCATCAGTCACTATAAACAGTTGTTAGCCATTGAAACAAATGGCGTACACATCTTCACGTCTGAGTGTCCCAGCTGTACTCTGTCTGTCTCACCACAGTCACCCCTCTGGAAGGGCACAGTGGAATAGAGCTTGCTCGAGGGTGAAATTTTGCAGGGGTTTTATCAGTTTGAAACACACATGGCGGGGTTCACATTGCAAAACTTCAGGCACCTGCAATGCAAATGTTTTTTTGCTGGATAGCACTCCTGAAGGCTGGCCCTTGTGAGAGTGCATTGTCCCTAGACAGGGCTTAAGGGGCTTGGACACCATTTTGTTTGGGCTCCCTCTGGAGCATCTGTGGCCTTAAGCACATGCTTTTGAAATGGTTTAGTTTTGGTGGTTTTCCACCAATTCAGAAGTACTGTAAATTGTGAAAGCAGCATGTTGCAGCGCACCCAAGTACTGGCTTTGTGGGACACGCCAGCACCCCTCAGGAAGTACACACAAGTGCAAAGCACGCTGAGGTGAGTGGGAGGGCTGCTGAGAGTGGAGGTGGCCAAACCTGGCCCACGGCTCCTCTTGCTGACGACACGGAGTAGCTCTGGTGGTGAACAATCCCTCATTAATGCCCACATTTAGTTGGGGAGGCAGTGAACTGTTCGATTCCAAATGTAAGCCAGGAGTGAAGAAACATTCCTGAAGTGAGGACAACCAGGGGACCAAGCACCCACAGTGGCCCGGGGAGCTAAGTTATTTGACAGGACAGATGAGGCAGACAGGCTCTTTAAGGAAATGATTCATCTCATTATAGAGTAGACATCTAAAATAAGTAAGATGAGTCACTCACTGGAAACGTCTGTGTCTCTCCATGGCCTGCAAAGGAAGCCTGGAGGAGGAGCTCTGAAACACCTACGCCATAGACATTCAGCATCACAGAAGAAGCAGCCCAGACCAGACTATCATACATGCCATGCTGTAGAAAAACTTGTATTTGAGAGGGCTGAGCCTACTCTTTAGTTGTGAGCATCAAGCAACACTGAATTGCACTTTATTCTTCAGCAAGGCTGAGTAACTCTGTTTTACATTTGGAGCAGCAATACGTGGCTCAGGCGAAGCAAACTCCACCTCAAAGCGGACGTGTCAGTCGGGAAGATCAAGTACGCCTCGGCAAAGACCTCCTTGAGAAAGGCCAGTTCATACAGTCCCCTTTAGCTAAATGTAACCATACAGTGGGTGCACAAGAGGCACACTCAAAAACATGCTACGCTCCCTCATTAATTCAGAAGTAGTGGGGACACGCATGGGCTCAGTACGATGTAATCTAAAATACAAACTTACAAAGTGACTCTGACTCACATTTAAAGCTCCAAGTGAATTGATTCCTAACATGGCTGGCTTCACAGGTTTCCCATCCTGATGCATCTGAATCATTTCCTTCCCTTTTCTCCTTTACTTTCACGTTACTATTAGTTCCTACTTTCCTTGGCACTTTGGCTTTCTTAAACACATGAGGTTTTTGCTTAAGAAACCACATTGCAGAGATTGCTACGTAGGCTCCTGGTCTGCATGGGTGTGCCCTGAATGAGAGAAAAGCAGCAAGTTCCTCCCAAGGCACTGGGAGCTTCTCAAGGAAACACAGCTGACACCTAGTCCTGCAGCAACCTAAACTGAGAATTTCCAATCCAACACAAACTTTCACATGCTGCACAAAGGCCACAGCAGAAAAGAAGTTAAAAGATATAGGAAATCTTTGTATTTCCTGTTTTCTTTACATTTCCTTCTTTATCTAAAGCAGCGGCGTCTCTGAGAACAGTGCAAGCACACAGCCCTCAATCATACCCAGCCATCACAGGATCACTCCATGTCTGTACACATCAGGTTGGTGCAGTGAAACAAGCACAGGAACACAAGCACAGGAACAGGTCCCTCCTACAGACAAACTCCAGTGCTATAAAGCTGTCTTACAGAATATAGTGAGTTGGAAGGGACCCATAAGGGTCACAGAATGGTTTGGGTTGGAAGGGACCTTCCAGGGTCACCTAGTCCAACCACTAGCCATGGCAGACATCTTCCAGTAGAAGCGGTTGCTCAAAGTAAACAGTGTTAGTTCCAGTATGGACCCTCTGAGGGATACCACTTGTTACTGGTTTCCACTTAGACATTGAACCAGTGACTAAAACTCTTCAGATGTGGCCATCCAGCCAATCCTTTACCAATTGAACAGTCCACCCATCAAACCCATATCTCTCCAATTCAGAGGCAAGAATGTTGTGGAGAGCAATAACAATGGCCTTATAGAAGTCCAGGTAGATGACATCTGTAGCTCTTCCCTTGACCACTGATGTAATAACTCCACCAGAGGTCATCAGATTAGTCAAGCACAAACTGACCTTGGTGAAGCTGTGTTGAGTGTGTTTAACCACCTCCTTGTCTTCAGGGTGTTATGTCAGGGGACATAACTTGCAGGAGGATCCACCACATAAACTTATCTGAAGATTCAATGGCAGAACATTGCCCTGAGGAACAAAAGCTTTACATCAAGATGAGCAAGCAATGTAACACATGCAGTCAAGGTCTCCCATGTAGCAAGGCTCCTTATCAGAGTGAACCCTGCCTATGTTAACTAGTCCTGTGATAAGAGTGCTTTCTGCATTAATAAGTGGGTGTTTGCAATTTAAATGAGTTTTCAACACAACTTTGGTGTGAAGAATTTTGATAACTTGAGGTGTTTCTACATCTAGTGTGTTTTATTTTACTGAAGAGGTAACTTCTAGAATGCACTTAACTCTCCCCTAGCTCCTTACTCTCTGTGCACCACCCCCTCCAAGCCTCTGCAGTGCAGCACACATTTGTCTGTCAGGAAGCACGCTTGGAGAGCCAACTCACACAGCCCTAAGCATCACCCAGAGGGCTTCACTTGAGAGCAGTTTATCAGCACTTGCTTCCCAGGGCTGCAGTTTGCACCAGATGTAAAATTCTTATGCTTATCAGGGAAAAGGAAAAAAGGAATACATCTTGGATGCAAAGTTTTACAATGAAATGAAGAAAACAATTTTCTGGCTTCAATTCTCATTAGAAAAGCTTTGAGCCAGTGCATGGTAATTGGAACCAAAAGAGTCTTTACCCTTGTAGAGCAAATCAGTCTGAACATGCATACATAACAACCCCTGGAAAAGCAGCAATCACCAAGCGTTTCACCTCCGCTCTCCTTTTGTTAATATTCATGTTTATTTTCTGCTCCTTTTGCTTCTGATTTCCCATCTGACAGTATGAAACGGAGCCACACGCATACAAATTACAGCTCTCCAGCTCACAAGGGAACTGCTGGCCTCACCTGCAGGCAAGCCTCACCAGCAACCTCCATGCAGAACACCAACCACCTTGATACTGTGGGAGGTTCTGCATTTCATGGGCAAAGCCCACGCTCAAGCTCTGTCCAACTCTACTTTTAGCTTAGGGTCCTTTCCCTCAAACAAGTGTCTCATCAGAAAAGCATTAGTAGGAAAAAAAAAACAAACAAGCAAACCAAGGATGCTTGGCAGAGACTTGAAGTGACAGAATTTATATCACTTCAAGAATTAAGAAATGGCTTTGGAAGAATAAAGAGCACTTGCCAGAACTAACATGACACAGCCAGATCTGTAGAGGGATTTAGGTCACTAATGCTCTGCTGAATTAAAATCCCGCTTCCATAGGAAATGCGTATTGGGAACCACAAATTAGCTGTTGTGGACACCCCTGTAAATTCACAGGTAGACATGGGCTTCAGTAACTTACAGGAGGCACATGTTTCAGAACCGCTGCCAAAATATTCATTTGTAAGCATCTACAGAAAGTACTGCATCTAATTTATTCTTTACACAGCATAACTACCACCCCTTGCTACCTCTGAGTAATAAATCCACTGCAACCAACAGAGCTGGGAGGTACAGAGGTAGGAAGGGGCAGCACCGTACCAGGGAACCCCCTGCTCGGACCTTCAAAGGGCACCAAAGCCAGCTCTGCCATTGGAAACCACAGCAATGTCATGGAGAACTACACACTTACTAAAACAGAGATCAATTTTACTCTGCTAAGAGACACACAGCTTTAAAAATAGTCAAGTGGGATCCCTTTGCTACAGCAATAAAATAAGTAAACCAGGCAGCAGCATTCCAGCACTATCCAGAGGCTGACAACATGGTAATTTATATCTGATGGAGATAAAACCAGGAGCCAGAACGAATTGAAATTTATGGAAGAAGTTCTCGAAACTGCGTAAGCAGTGTAATACTCAATCAGCTGAATCACTTCCAGCGCCTGCGTGTCTTTGCCAACACTGAAGGATAACAGCAAGAAAGAGATATAGACAGCAACTACTGGTCACCGATTCTGAAAGTTCAGATTTTAGCTAAGCAGAGGCAAGACTGTGGTTTCAAGCTGTATTCAAAACTGTTTTAAATTAAGTGCTTTGGTTGAGAAAATACGAGTGGTGTCATGATCTATATAATAGGAGGGGGAAAAAAAGCTATTTCCCTCCAGGTTGACTTTGTTGCAATATTCAAACTGCAGCATACAACAACCAGAATTCATCAGTAAATACCCAGCTAGCCAGATAAACCAAGTTTGTTTTGTGCAAATTCCAGCACTCTAATTGTGATTCACACATAGGGATGGCTCTGGCAGCCTATCCACTGAGTTCAGCAGACTTTGCCTGAGGCTAAGAACTGGGGTAGAAGAGGGTCCTTTACAGAGTCATAGAATCACAGAACCTCCTGAGTTGGAAGGGACCTGTAACGCTCATCAAGTCCAACTCCCAGCTCAGCATAGGACCAGCCAAGTCAGAGCACAGGACTGAGCACATCGTCCAGATGCTTCTTGAGCTCAGCCAAGCGCCGTGCTGTGACCACTTCCCCAGGGAGCCTGTTCCAGTGCCCAACCGCCCTCTCAGGAAAGAGCCTCTTCCTAATGTCCAGCCTAAATCTCCCATTTCAGCTTCATATTGTTCCCTCGGGTTCTGTCACTGGTCACCAAAGAGGAGAGACCAGTGCCTTCCCCTTTTCTCCCTCTCATCAGGAAGCCATAGACCACAATGAGGTCTCCCCTCAACCTCTTCTCTAAGCTGAGCAAACCAAGGAACCTCAGCCTCTCCTGGTAAGACTTCCCCTCCAGACCTGTTACCATCCTTGTTGCCCTCCTCTGGACACTCTTCAATAGTTTCATGTTCCTCTTGTACTGGGGCACTCAAAACTGCACACAGTACTCAAATTTTTAAAGTTTTTTTAGAAGTTTTAAGGTGTTTTTACTCTGTTTTACGTAATATTTTCACACAAAGTGCAGCTTTCCCTCTCATATAGTGGAGTGCAAAAAGTCTATAAAGAAATGGTCTTCCACACCTTCCAGCCTAGATGGAGATCTGAAGCATGAGAAAAAACCCTTTCGCTTCATCTGCCCCTCCTGGGCAAGGACCAGGAGGATCTTCTATGCCCTGGGAGCAGAAGGTATTATTTGTCACGAGGGATCTGTAGTGTCATAAAGAAACTAAACATTAATTCTTATCCGTGGGTAAAACAAAAGGCTGAGTGACTTCCATAGGCATTTTGCTTTCATAGGCTAAAACCTAAGGTAGAATAGAAAATATTCACAAAGTGTACCTAGAGGCTTCTGTCTCTTCAACCCACAGGGAACCCCTTGATCATACTGGGTTTCAGCTGATAGTCAGGGAAGCCTTAAAATACAAAACTTCACCTTTTTGAACTCCTTATTTCACACGGGCATTGGCTAACAAAATAAGTTACTGGTCCTCCAAGGAATGAAACATACACTAGCTTGAAATGTCTACTAGCATACTTCCTTAATATGATTACAGATTACTGCCCTTCGTCCAGAGCTATGTGAAAATCTTCCAAACAAAATAAAGCAATGTGCTGGGCAATTAGTTTCCCATGTTTAGAAAGGGAATGAGAGCTGACTTACAACTTGATAGGATTTTACATACAGAAATGCCACGATTATTTTCTAATTTTTCCAAAGAAGAAAATCACACTTGTTTCAAAGCACGCAGTGTAAAAAATATTTTTTTGTTCAAGACAAGTACATCACAAGCCCACAGAGGGTGAGTTTGGGCAAATGAGCACCATCCTCTTTAGTTAAAGCCATTTTCCAATGTTTCATTACTATCTCTGAGCATTATACAGACTATAGCACTGAATGGCTACATGCTTTGACCCTGAACTCCTGATGCACGCAGAATTCACACAGATTTCATAATGAACAGTAATTGCAAGATCAAACAGTTAATCAAGACCTTGAATTAAGAAGTACATCAGCTCAGCAGCAGCCAATTGACACATAATTGCTTCTTGTTTCATTTTCTTAGAAGAGCAAAGGAAAAGGAACAAGATGCCTTTGCTTCCCCCTATTCAAGAAGAAACAAAGTTCACATCTTTGAAAGTTCCAGTGCTGCAGAACAACCACAAGGAAAGTCCAAAATGAGACATGACATCAGTATTAACAAAATTCATTGTTCCTTTGGGTTGTTGGGTTTTTTTCAGGCAGCTCCTTACCCTGCAGCGTTCATCTCTGGAATAAATCTTGATCCTCCACTCGTACCGTCAACTCTGCGGGGTGCAGGAAAGATTTCAGACTGATTCGTATCATTTTCAGGCTTCTAAGTAGCAAGTATTATTTAACATTACATGCTGTATCAATAGACATTTCCATCTCTTCCCCTTAGCATTTAAAACACTGTCTCTTTGTGAAATATGAAAGAAGATGCTAAATAATGGGCGCCAACTTTGAAGTTTCCAGTTAATTATTTGATTTGGAGAGGAATGAGGAGGAGAGCTGGGGATGGATATGGCAAAGTGGGGGAGGTTAAAGCAGCAACAGTGACTCCCTGATGTTAATGTTCTGATATAATTTTCTACTGCACGCACTTCCTAAATGAGTCCAGCCCCTAGCACATCACCAGTATTTGGGTTTTTACTTACTTTTCATCTAGGTTAGTGTTCCCCATCAGAACATCTTGCCACACACACACTCACACACAAAAAAAAAACTAAATAGTGACTTACAACCTCTTCCAAACCAATAGCATGAATACAGAGCATCCACAATTGTATCAGTATCCCCAAGAGAGCCAGGTTGCCTACCTGGCTTTTTGCACACCTTCCCTTGCTAAGCTCTCAAAGCCTACCAAGCTGGTTTTCCACACCCGAAGAAGGGTGGAGGGTTCAATTCCTTTAGTCTGCAAGAGCCTGAAGGTCAGTCGTGGAAACAATCTGGAATTTCATCATTCCAGAAAAACTGCAGCTGCAAAAATGAAGCTGTACGTAAGATCTATCAGAAAGTGGGACCTCAAGCCTAACCTCGGTTAGCTGCTGGTTAGCTCTTTCTGTGACAAGCACAGAAATCGAGGTTTTATATCCAAAACCCAAGCCTGCTGTTTTGACCTGAAAACCCTAAGTGGCCTCAGAAACCAATGGCTCCCTGAGAAATACGCCTAGTCCTATATTCCCAGAGACAAGAGAAGCCCCCATGGCATTGGGGGAGGTGGCAACAAGGAGTTTACTTAAAAGGATCCCTCTGCAGAGTGTATGGAAAAGACTTTGATGAGAAGCAAGACTTCTGTATAAATGGTAACAGCTGCTGGAACTATTACTGTTATCATTACACAAAGACATAAATTTTATTTATTGTATTTATAAAGGTGTCAGGAAGGACATAAAATACATGGCTAATTTTTAAATGTTACAAAATTTTAAAAAGAAAGCAGAACCACCACCACCACCAAAGGGTTCCCCCAGAGCAAGACCCTGCAGGACTTGTGCTCTTCAAGGGGTCAGCAGACACCCAAGGACGCCCTGTCCACCCATTTCCTGACTGTGCAGTCCATGAGCACCTCACAGCCTCACATCTAAAAGCAAGGCTGTTGAAGCTGGGAAGACAAGGCAGGAGGAACGCACTCGTCATCAAAGATCCAAACTCTTCCACTTAGTACTGCATAGACAGCTGGAAACACTTTTGCCTTCTCCTGCTTAAATCAACCAAGCTGTTGCTGTAAACCCGAGTCCAAAATCACGGCTTTCGTGTCTCTGTTACCCAAGGTGTCAGTCCATTTGAACACATGGTTTCTATTACCCTTAGAGATCTGCTAACTCAAAATAGGACAACGTGTCACCCTGTCACTTCTGCACACACAAACACTAATATAAACAACATCAGGGAGAAACATACACAACAGATTCCAGGATACACAGGCTATACCACAACTAAAAGAAATAAAAATAAATCAAATCTCTTTATTTCCCCCTTCTACTCGTTGCACTGAGTAGAAAGCTGTTTGAGCTTAGACTTCACAGAGTGGAAAGGCTCTGGACAGCACTTCATCACACACTACAGTACCTCGGTGTACATCTGCTAGTGAAAACACTTGAGTTGAATAAATGACTCCTATCCACTGCACACAGCTCTGGAGTGCTGAACGGCCGTCAAGGCAAACACAGCTCCAAGTTACTATTAGAACCAGTGATAAAAGAGGGCTGCTGCGGCCGCCAGCAAAGATTAGTGATGGTTCACACAGACTCTCACCTACGTGTTCAGTCTTTTCATCTAAGCTGTGACATGACTGACAGCCACCACTGCCAGGCTGCAAGAGTGGGGTCAGTGCGGTCTACCGCAACCAAGCCAAGCTGGTGTCTTGAGAACCAGAGGTCCCTCACTAACACTGTCTAAACCTCCAAATCCTACATCTGCTTTGTAAGAGAGATGTTGCACTTGTCACTTTGCCTGTACTGAGTCTGCAAGGCAGCCGATAGAAGGGTTTTGCTGTTCACCACTGGAGTTGTGATCTGCATTCACACTAAAGATCCCCCAGCAGGACCACAGCCTGAGCTGCACTCACAGCTCAGTAGAAGTGGCATGGAAGAGATGTCTGGCACAGTAGCAACTACTGTACAGTGTTACAGTAGA
Source organism: Heliornis fulica (assembly GCA_013399135.1). NCBI lineage: Eukaryota > Metazoa > Chordata > Aves > Gruiformes > Heliornithidae > Heliornis > Heliornis fulica. Next base: position 213,992 of record VXBZ01012601.1, on the reverse strand, counting down.
TGCGCATCTCTCTCAACAGCCTGGCTGGTTGGGTAAATGCTGATGTGAATTGACTGAGCAAACTGGTATGAAAACCTTACTAGCCATGAAGTTAAATACTTGTCCAATAAGAAGGCAGCTAAAGGTCAGAGATATAAAGGAAAAACCCTAAGGCTTTCAGGGAGTGTTTCACTTGTCCCAGATCTCTCTTCTCTACAAAGAAGGAGGTTTTAGAAAAGAATGAAACAAGCTAGGCCAACCTAAGAACTGCTTGAGCAAAGAAAGCTGCATGTTCAAAACTGTTCTCTCTCTTCTACTATTTCTAGTATAGAACATGAAACATGACAAACGACCATTTTTGATACCATGCTCACTGCCTCCAAGGCTGTCAAAATGTCCAGTATTTGTGCACTCTTGCTTTTTTACCCACAACAAGACCATGACTTGCTGTGCAACTGACTCTCATAACAGTGCTCACCTCCTGCTCCACAGCTGCTTCCATGCAGAAGACACCCTTCCTCCTAAGCACATACACAGCCCAATCCAGTACCCCAAGCACAGAGAACTGTGGAGGGATGAAGAAAGAAGTGGGAAAATAGCTTACTGAATTTCTGCCCTTGAGTGGGACACAGGGACTGTGACCAGAGCTGCCCAGTCTCTCTCTGCGCATCACCACACAGGAAGGAGGACAACGCAGGTCGCTTCCTATGCAGAGGGGTCCTGTTCCACAGATTGAGCTGAAGATAGCAAACAGGACAGGATTGGCATGGAGTGGGGGTGGAGGGGAATGGTGGTTCTGCACCTGCTCCCCCAATCATAAAGGATTCACGTTTTGTATAAGGCCCATGGACCATCTAGCCTGGTTCAAGGAAAATATGGCACAACTGTTGACACCCATCACGGAGCAAGGTTTCTGCAGAAGACATTACCACCTTGGTCCCTGGGTTATGCCCTTAAATAGAAAAGCTTATATACCCTGAAAAATACTTTTTTTTTTTCTGTGCCACAGCTATCTAGAAAAAAGTATTTCCCTGTCTCTATATGCTGAAAGAAAGCTCTGAGTAGGTATTTAAAAGAAAACTATAATATTGCATATAATTAAATTTCATAAAACTGTAATGACTTTCTGAAGGATAATATTCCCCGGCTGCTCCTCAAAAAATTATGAAGGAAGAACCTATTTTAGGTAACAAAAAGTGTGTAAAAATCAAGGTTGCTTTGAGAGATCATTGACCTCACAAGCGACATCATTGTCAGAAAAAAAAATTGCTATCTCCTCTTCATGGTCTACCATACACACATTTCATCTGTAGTTAAGATAGAGCCAAAGGCCAGGATTGCCCTTGCTTGACCATAAGAAGGATTCTCATGCCTGGGTACCTTCTGGTGCCTCAGCTGCCCCCATTTAGAAGGAGAGCTGGCTGCTGCTCCCCAGATTTGGTTGGAACAATAACCTCTCTCAGTCTGTGCTATTAGCCTGAACAACTGAATAAAATCCTACCAAGGTTCTCATGGCTGTTCCCTGGGTACTCCTGGCCTAAAGCCATAATCTCCTGCCTTGTGAAAATCTTAGATGCTGAACAACTTTGGATTGGTTTATATTTGGTAAGAGACCACCAAATGCTGGGGGGAAAAAAACTGTCGAATATTATTCCTTCCTCTGGGGACCACTAAGTCATCACAGGACAATTATGGTGGGGTCTGGTCTCTCCAGTGAGGTATTAAGCCAGGGCAAGGATTGCTCATAGTCTTTAAAGATGCCATTACCCTTTCTTTATTACACTGATTGTAGATTATCGTTCAGGCTAAATTCCAGTTTGGCTAATCACGTTGTAGCTGTCAGACAGCTTCTCTTACTGTAGAGAAGGTAAATGCAGATGTCAGGAGGTTGACTGACTATCTCCCTGCCCTGAAACACAACTAAGGATACCTAGACCTTCCCTGTGTGTATACCCAAAATTCACATTTTTCTAGGGAGCCTTTCCACTGCTTGCCCAACCGCAGGGTTAAAAGATTTTCCTAATACCTTGCCTGAAAATTAAACCAGTTATTTCTTGTTCTACTTGCAGTGGACCTAGGGAACAACCAGTCATTATATCCTTAAAAAAAAAAAAAAGTTAGGGGTTTTATTGTGTTTGAAGGCTGTTGGCACATTCTGCTCAAAACCCACTTTCCACTATCCAAAGTGAGTACCAGCCCTGCCAAGCTTTCCCTGCAAGCCTACCCTTCAGCACCTCTTCATGCCTCTTTCATCAGGAGTTTGTCTCCAAGTCTGCTTACCTGCCATTGAAGGAGGTGCCCAGATGCTGCAACTCGTGTCCATCAAAGCTAGGATGCTATCTAATCCTCGACACAGCATTCAGAGAACAGTGCTGCACACAGTAAAGCTTGTCATGTCTGAGACAGGTGAAGTGACTGGAATAAGCTCTGGATTTAAATTCATTAGGAGGTCCAGAAAGCCCATCTGACCCATGCTGCTGCCGCAGCTGCTCCCCTGTTTTGTCTGAGCCCAGGCTAATCCACTCCTTTAAGCACAGCCTGATGTGACTGCACAGCTTCCAAAGCTCGCTCTGTCCCGTTAAACGTCACTGTAATGTTAAAACATTGTTCCACGCAAACATAATGAATAAACTGTTATAAAATTTATGTCCTAATCCAAAACAGGCCAGCTATTATGCCAAGGGATAGGGAAAAACAGACGGATAGATTTGACTTCAGAATAACCAAGTTTCCTCCAAGAATTCTGGCTCCTGCTCATCAAGAGGCAGAGTAACTTCCCATTTGAGTAGCATCCACAGTTTGCCAGATTTTTAAAGATGTCAAGTCAGCTTGAAAACCTCATACATACAAATAGGCAATGAAAATATCTGACACATTTTTTACCAGACCCGTACAGTTAAAAAGGCCTTTTTTTGCATAAGCCCTGCATATGGCCGACATAAACATAAGCAGCGCTGTAATTTTAAAATTAAAAATCAAATGTAAAAATCTGTAAAAATGTACAAATCATAAGTAAAATCTTAGAATAATGTACTGCTAAACTGCACAGGATTACTTTGAACTGCCAGTTACTCCACAGAACTTCAAAGATATCGCTCCAAAATAATCTGCAGATTTCTATTACGTTAGAGATAAGGGTGCTATAGGAGAATCAGTAACGTCTCAGAAGTAATTCCTATCTAAAGAAAAACAAGACCTGCCATCCAACAACCAACAGCACAGGCTAATGAGTCTGAATTTACAAAGAATCAAAATACAAGTGTATACATATGCAAGCAACGTCTATAAAAATACAATCTAACAAAACTAATGTGTTTTAGGTAATGATAGATCATGTTTCAAAATATTCCCAAACAAAATACAAATAGGCCCAAGCAGTACAATCTAACACTTAGCTTTTTAATCACTAGAGGCAAACATTTTTATATCCCTAGGTATGAGATGAAAGAGCATCCAAAATAACATCAGATTGACTCCCGCAACACACCACGCTCCCCACTCTTGGACTGCCACAACAACAGACAAAGCAATTTCCAGCTCATATTGCAATCATTTAGTAATTTTAGTAGTAAGTGTAGTAATTTCCTTGTCTTTCAGCAGTCGTGCTCTCAGAAGACACACGTGTGGCTGCAGCCTGTCGCATTTCTCCAAGCCTCCTGCCTTCCAGGAGGCCTGCACTGCACATCCCAGCTCGGCCCACATGGAAAGCGAGACCCTGAACCTCACCTTTCAGGAGAGATGCAGTCACAGCACTTGCCACATGGGCACATAGCACTGCAGGAAATCAAGCCACCTGGCCAGGCTAACGGCAGCCTTTTGCCTTCCATGCATAACCATAAAAAACTTCCCCTCCCTCTCCCCCACCATGGAAATAACTGCTCAGAAGGCAAAGGCCTCCAGCTTTTCTTACCCAGGCTCTGGGAGATGGCTCCTCTCTGTTCCAGAGCAGGAGAGTCAACATAACCTTATTATTCCAATCTTTCTGATAAGAATTTGCTGTTATTTCAAATTCCAAATGAATCTCTTTTTTTCTAAACCATCACACCCTGTAATAAATTCTCAAAACTCACCTTGTGTAGCACCATGTGGGTGCGAACCTCACTAATACCTGTTGCAAGAGCAGTCAGCACGTGTCAGAATTTGAGATATCCATGTTATCAGATCAGTGCTCAACATAACCAGAGCCCAGAATCACTGCTTATAAACATAGCTGGGCATTTTACTAGCAACACCCTAACTTTGGTGGGACCAAAATGGGATTACATTACAAATGGGATTACAAACTTCCATTTGCTTTACATTTGTGGAGCAACATATGACTCTTCCCATTCTTTGGACAACCATTATTAACTCTCAATGACAAACTTTGTTTATTATTCATCAGCAAGAGCAGCAGCATGTACTCTTTGGTAAGCTCCGCTGGGAGCAAAACAGCTGGGAGCAACACAGCTCCCAAGGGCCCAGAAGAAGCAGCTCCAGCAGCTAAATTACTTCGTTCCTTCACTGCTGCTTTCAGCTACTAATTTCTGTGCTGCATCTTAAGGCATGAACAGACACCCATAGCCTTTGGTGGTCAAACTCTCCCATCTGCTCTATATCTACCCCCTCCGCTGGCAGAGATCTACCAGGGGTCAGGAGATGCACACTGCCCGGGCAGCTTCCTGCAGACACAAGGACCATTTATGGACAAGTGTCCGTCTTTTCCATCCTGTCTGGGTCTTTTTTTTTTTACCCTTTTGGTGCTGTTGATTGACTGCAGTTGTACTTGGGAAATAAATAACAGGACTCCACTTCAGGAAGCTTTACAGTGATTCAAAGTAGACATAAAATAATTTCCATGCATGTTTTTGCTATATTTGTTTTTTAACACAGCCACAAGTAGGATGTTCAACTAGACCAATGGAAACAGTCTGTTCTGGAAACTGCCTGTTCATCAGTCTTCTGTGTTAATTCAATGATGTAAGTGTGAGAAGAGTTATAACCAAGCGGCACTAGAAAAAAAGAGCAAGGTTTGGCTCTGATGATTTTTCATTGCTGCCATCCAGCCGGTTCATATATTGCATCATATCCCAACACCACCACCATAACCAGCAGCATGGCAAAAAAAAAAAAAACAAAAAAAATACCTGAAAAGCTTCTGCAGCCTTCAAAAACAGATGGACAGTGGTTTACAGAGAGATATAAGACACCAAAGCATATAAAACCCACAGCAAAAGGCAGTCTCTGGTACAGCAGGGATCTGGCCACTCTGCCCCAGGCTGCATTTACACTCACCAGCATGCTGCCACCTTTCTCCAGAGCTGCTGGTCTAAGGCATGGAGCACCAATTTAAGCAGTCTTTTCTGGTAATAGCCCCTATCTTGTCTTAAAACAGTCTGAAGTGAAATACAATGTTTCCTTTGATTTAAAAAGCAAACAAACATCTCCCCCAAAACCAAACAAACCCAAAATAAATTACCTCTTTTCATTGTTAGCATGATTTGCACTTCCACAAATCAAAATGTCACTACTCTGATTTTCCCATCTGTTTCTCCCCTGCCCCCCATTTGTAACTAGCACCTCTCTTTCAAAACCACTGACTCCCAGAATTTCACTCCCACTGCCTCCAAAGCACTTTAAAGAATTGGTTCTCTTAGCCTGAAGCAACATGCTCTAGTCAAACAGTCCAACATGGAAGACACCTGATGATCTCAAACTTAACCTGGTAATTCCAACCTGTATTACACTTACTAATATTTTTCACCTGACTTAATTAGTAGGATTTAAATGACATCACAAACCACAGCTGTGATGTTTCACACACTTCACCTGGAGAAACACCAAAAGGTACCGTGGGCCTCCCACACCCTTGAGCTGTCCAACACTGCAAGACACTGCCAGTTCTCTGGTATGAAGAAGACCCTCTCCCACTGCTAGTTCTCCACTAAGATTTTCTCAAAAATCATTAATTAGGATATCTGCTCAGATGGTGGTCTGGATGTTAGCATGAGGTCTTTTCATCAAGTGAGTCCCGATTCCCCACATGTGCAGAAAGCTGCAGGGGAACAAAAGAGCAGTGTGAAACAATTTAACAGGAAAAAGATGGGCACCAGTTACCTGGAATGCATTTCTGTGCAATGAAACCTATGTTATATATGCATTAACTGACAGAGACACTTTTCCCATTTGGTGTGTCTTTTCTCTCTCTGAGAGACATCTCTGGCAACATATTCATATACTACAGACTTCACAGCACTCTTTCCCCACACCAGATCTGGGATGGCTTTCTGATCACATACTGATGATCAGCAAAAAAGGTCCTGGGCTGGAAGTGACCAAACATGAATACCCAAAGACCACGCTGATATGAGCTAAGGCCTTCTATGACACCTGCATGCCCACAGTATGTAGTAATTCAAATGGACATCACAAGGTGTTTGCTGGTCTGGGTATCCAGTTCCCCCCAGAATGGAGCAAAGCCAGTTAAGGCTTCGGTTTAAAGCCAGTAAAAGGTTTAGCCATGCCACAGGTAACTCTGGTTTTAGTCTTGTCAAGGCAAACATCAGAAATAGTTATTTACTTTGACTGGGAATGTAGTCCCATCTCTAACAAAATCCCACTTGCCTCTCTTCATGGTCATTCCAGGTCCTGTACGTACCTGTGCCACTCCCCACAGATTGGTACTACAGTGAAGTCTCAAACTGAGTGACAAACCGTTCTTTGCCAGTATTTGATAGGTGGCTCATCTCCCCCTGAAAGACTGCAAAGAAAACTCCACAGGGCAAACATTTGAATCTGTGATTCCTGAGAGACTGGCATCTGCAAGAGGACATCACAGAGCCTGTGGCAGAAGGAGGGAGCATCCTGCCACTGGTCACACATGCAGCTAACTGGGGCGAGAAGTTAGTAGTGACATTCCTCACTCTTGCTGAGCTCCAGATGCTAATGATGGTGCTCCCATCTCCAAAAGGCTTCACAACTTCCAAACCTAATTACAGGTACATTTACCAACTCATTAACTAACTCATTAATTCTCACTCAGACCATGTCTTAGAAACACTTCTTGAGAGCTTTCAGCACATTAAGTGGCATGTGGATGCCAAAAATGCCAAGGGTATTCCCAGGCTCGGTCCTGCTGTGGGAGCTTCAGCCTGCTGGGGTGACTCCAAGCTGAGGCTACCAAGCACGTTACCTCTCCCTATCGAGGTCTTCACCTCTCCTGAGGCTTAGCGGCATTGCTTAAAAATCCCTGACCATAGGAAGCCGCCGCCATACCTCACCGACACCCTTCAGCCTCCACTTTTCAGGTGCCAGCAACATCTCAGCAAGAGGCCACACCTGCAACCCGGGGCTCCGACCGACGACGGACGGGCAGAGGTCCATCAGCGGCCGCAGAGCCGGCTCAGGAACCCCCAGGAGCTCAGTCACTCCCTGCACAGCCTTAGGAGGAAAGGAG
>VXBZ01012601.1:158393-206569 GCA_013399135.1 Heliornis fulica | reverse complement strand
GAGAGCGCCCGCCCCGCCGCCACTGCCGACGGCGCCCGGGGCTTCTCCTCCGGGCACCAGGATCGCCTCATGCCCAGCTGGAGGCAGAGGAAGAGCGCGGCCGAGAGCAGGCAGAGGCGGAAGGCCGCACCCCGCCAAAGCGGCCGCTCCTTGGGCATGGCGACGGGGACTCGCCCTGCCCGGCGCTGCCGCCCCTCCGCCCGGCCGCAGGGTTCATGCCGCCGGCGAGCCGGGCCCCGCGGCCGCCGCCGAAAGTTGGAAGACCCCGCCCCGAGCGGGGCTGGCCGGGGAGGGGCCGGGATGCCCCAGTCCCGGCCCGGCGGGGGGCTGCGGGAGGCCGGGGCTCGGGGAGCTGGGGACGCGCCTCGCCCCGACGGCCCCGCGGGGACTTAGGTATTGTCAGTAAAACAAACGAAAGGACAGCCCGTCCCTGGAAGTAAAGACTTGGCTTCTTGGAAGGTTAGAGCTGTACGTGAAGGGAAATGGCCAAGATAACGCCAGCGTCCTAGCGCCTCTGACATGCGTGGGAAACCCTCTGAGCATCGCCTGGCGCTACTTTTAAGTTACTCCAGCAAGGCTATCTCCAGGCACGTCTGGATCAATAGACCAGCAGCAAGAGTTGAGCTGCTTTGCAAAGTGCTACTGTGATTAGCAACGGCTAGTGTGGGTGTTAGCTGTTGGTCAACTCGTGCTGGACCCAAACATTTGAAGGGTGTGACAACTTTGCATGATATCACCACTCGGGTGCTCCCGTTCGGCTGGGACACCTCGCGTACATGAAAGATTCACTCTTGTGGTCTATCCCTTCCCTTCAGTTGGCATGGGCCAGCTGTGAGTTTTTATGACGTGTCCCAGATTTCACCCATGAGGGAGGTGAGGTTAGCAGCGCCGACAAGGCAGCGCAGGGTGCAGGCAGGAAAGGAAATACTGAATTCAGCGTGCGGGCCAGCTTTGGTCTTGGTGACACTAAGCCACCACTAAGCGATGAACAGTTAGTGGTGGTTGGTAGGATTTTCTAAAGCAGTAACCACAGGAAGGGAGATGTGTCTGTGGCAGGAGGAGAGCGCTGTGGAAATGCGGAGGAGAGTGACAGCATTTGGTTTGCTGCACACACAGCCTAGTGAATACTAAATGTGTTCCCAGGTGGGATAAACGGGACAGATTCATACCCACTCCTTGTTTCTTTCACTGGGTAGGGGAAGGAGGGTGGTTGTGACCCTTGTCCCCTGTGTGCAGTACTGTGCTTCCAGCCCCCTGCTTTGTTGGCCAGCAAAGGAGAGGTTTTCTGTTCTGAGCTCCTTCTCCCTCGTTTCCACTGTCCTCCCCGCAGCAGCAACCTGCTCTGCTCCTGTCTGAACTCCCCTGTCTGTTCCCAACGTGGGGCAGAGCCAGAGCTGGCTGCTGCAGGTCAGAGAGCAGCACTGGGACAAGCAGAACTCACCAGCAGCCGAGCAGACAGACCTGCTGGGGCCAGGATGCAGGAGCTGCACACAGGAAGACAGGGGAGGGAGTCATCATCTGCCTGCAGAAGTGGTATTTCAAGCATGGCTCCAAGCACAGACACACTGGCAGGCCAGGTGCATGCTCTCCACCACTTAAACATTGCTGTTTTCTTTTTTATGTTGTTGGTTTTTAGGTAAACTATTATTTTAAATGAGGTTAAAGCAATTCTATACTGTTTTAAACCACCCTAAATGCAGGATCCTCTTGGAAGGGGGCAGATGGCAGCCCTGCCTGCCATTCCTGTAGCAGTAGGGGGGGCTCCTTTGTCCTAAGCAAAGCCAAAGCAGGGCAATGATCCAGAGAAAACTAACTCAAGAAAAACTCTATCTGCAGCAGTTTTCTAATAGGCCTGGACACCCTTTTCAGTACCATTCTGTCTATTGGTCAGCCTACAGCCAACACAGGACAGCCTCTGGAGCATTTATGGAGCATAGAACACAACACTTCTCCCCCTACCCCTGCTCAGGGGTCCCCATCCCTCCCTTGGGCAGGCTCTGGTGCTTACCACAGGGAAGCAAGTTGGCTCTGCTAGCTGACCTGTCTGACAATCACATGCTCTCTTCCTCGGTTTTCAACACCTTAGGTGGCTCACAAGCAGATCAGACAGGCCCTGGTGCTAGCACAAGGGAGGAACACATTTGTGAAGGCAGAAAGAGAGGGTGACCACACAACACCAGCTGATATCAGCATAAGAGACGGACACCTGGTTCCATCCATGTGCATTGTCTAGAGTTCAGGAACAGAAGGTCGCTCAGGCTGGCACATAGGCACCTGTGCATCACCCTGCTCCACCAAGTGAAGTGGCATTGTCCATCTGGAGAACAGAAGCAATGCCACAGCTCAAGGAAGAGGATTAGACGTACATTGGCAGGGATACATCTGCCATGACACAAGAGTTGCAGCACTGACAGCCAAAAACATTCTACCAGAAATTTCTTAGAGCCAAGGTTGTTTTAGGGGGTCAGCATCTGGTCAGTGGTGGCGTGTGAAGGTCCTATTAAAATAAAAGTTTGTGTTTGTGTGGCTGTGGAGAGAATCCTAAAGGCAGGAGTGTAAATGTCAAGACTCAAAAAGTATAAAGTTTCCAAATGCATTTTAAATCTCTCTCTTGAAGTTTAATCCTTGAGAAATGGAAGCTTTCCTAAAAACTTGAACAATGCATATTCAAATAAAGAAGTCTGACTGAGCAGAATAAAAACCACAAGGTCTTTCTTGGCTTTAGCATCACAGGTTCATTTTTTTTTATTCTTCTCTCATTGTATAGCTTCAACAGAAAGCTCAAACACTTGAATCCAGCCATTCTTGTCATTGCTGAGCTGTAACTGTAAATTCTACTCTTGTGTGAGCACGCTCACAAAGTGGGGCTGATCGGCTTCCTCGGAAAGCCGATCAGCCCCACTTTGTGAGCATGCTAAGAGTGATCCTGCTAAAGAATGGCTTGTGAATTTAACTCAGTGTTTTCATTTTGCTTTTGTATTTTAACAAACAATTTAATTTCTCCTGCTTCTCTCCCATCTCCTTTGAATGCAAGTCTGCTTGTTTAGAACACAACAGAGGGTTTCTAAACATAGAGAAAAAGGGAACAGTGGGAGAGAAAGATCTCAGGAACAATGAGAGATCTGTGGATTAGAGAGAGTCAATGAGTATGAAGATAGCACCTTAAACGTTCTTACCTCTCCCACATCGTCTCCATATTAATGAGTGAATGATGGACTAATTTCCTCCCCCGGGGATCTGCTGCAAAGACACCTGTATGTGAGTGATGCCTGTTAAGTGGAAAAGCAAATGGAAATTGCAGCGTAATGCACGCAGCTCCAGTTCAGCTGGAGGACAGAACTTTTTGAGATGATTCCTGGGAAATAAAGCTTCTGCAATGTTTCACAGCTTCTGCTAAACATGTTCACTCTTTGTGTTGGGCACCAAAGAGCTGCCCCTCCCTTATGTCCCCAAACTAAGATGGATAGAGCTAGAGGGAAATATATCAAGCCAGATCTAGTATAGCACAGAGTGAGCATGTGATTTGTACAGAGAGCAGCGAGCATTATGCCCTAATAACCAAAACCAGACATTGGACCTACTGTATTTGCTATTCATGTAGGTGCCACAGACTTATTTCTATATCTCCCTTCTCTTTTCCAGGAAAAGTCTTAAAAATGTAAAATTCCTCCCGCATTTAGAAATTTGTCCATGGCAAGAGCACGGTGCTAAACCTTTGGAAGTAAAAAGTTTGACATCAGTGAAAGTTCATTGCTTTGGTATTGTCTGCTCCTTTTAAATTACATCTTGCCTCGGATGTTGTCAATAGCAAAGTAACTCCTTTGCAGTAACTAATGCTCAGCTCTCTTATGGCCATTTTCAGTTTAAACATCTCACTTACTGCCATCCGTCTTCTACCTCCACCCACTGTCAAGGCTTCTGTTCATCATCTGGTTGGTTGAAACATCTGCCCAGAGCTTGGCAAAACACCACTGGGAATTCCCTGGATTCTCCAAGGGCTGTTAGTGGAAGTAAAATATTCCTCCTATAAAATGAGTAAATGAATAAAAATGCTCTTTTCGACTCTGCTTAACAACCCTGTTGGATTTGGTATGAGCCACTTGCCAAAATCTACAGGGCACAGTGAAAGAAGACATTTTCCCTCTCCTCCCTCTTAGCCAGTGCCTTGAAAACCAGCATGATGTTGGTCTGCGTGCATGAAGACAGAGAAGCTTTCTGTAGAGACTTTCCCTAGGTAATTTTAAAGGTGGCTACATGAGGAGAGGCACAGTGTGTCCTTCCCTGCAGAAGATGCATGTGCATCTATCCGATCCTGAGTCTGCAGGAGTTGGAGCTTTGCTCCAGCTCTGGTTTTATTGCTTTGCACGTTTATGGACCAAGGAACATAACCCTGAGGAACGTGGGATGAAAAGTTTATAGCTCCCCTGGTGACTTCCCAGTAATGGCTTCAGTGCAAGCCCTGTCTCACTTCTGCAGCTTAAAACTACAGCTGGAAATCCTGGAAATATTTCTGTGTGCACCAAGTGACAGACCTCCCGGGAGCGGGCACGCGGCCAGCGGCTCTGCAAGGCAGGTACAGCCCTTACTCCTTCCCGTGCCTGAAATCCCACCAACAACTCAGAGAAAGAATCTTTTCTCGTTATCTTTTAGATGTTAGCAACAGAGAAATAAATTGGCCGCATTGGTCTATTACCCACTTACTGCTGCTGAGAGATGTGTGTCTGCACAGCCGTCAAGGCTAAAGCTCAGCTGTGTGGATCATTAAAACCACTTCTCAGCTCGCCACTGGTAGGTTTGAAGATAACAGCTAAAAAAAACCCGCATATAAAAATACGTCCGTGCAGTCTCCCATTAGCTCTCCTCAAGCTCGTGGGTTATTTAGGCAGCTTAACACAAGATTGATCTTGCTGTTCAGCAGCTCAGCACAAGGCACAGGCAGAAGGTCTCTTTTCCCTCCAGCTACAGAGAGATTCAAACACCACAGCCTAGCCTCGTGCTCCGAATTTGATGAAAGAGATAGTTGATAATTAATGGCCTGGAGAGGGGATTATAGATCAAGATTTACCTCTGAGTCACGCTCTCTTGCACAGACATACATACATACCTGTACCCATCCATACACATACATTTGCTGCAGGAGTGAGGAGGGGAACAAAACGGTCCTTCAGGAAAAGATGCTCTGCAGCAATCTGCTCTCCCTGGGCCTTACCTTTATTTGTTTAACCCTCATCTTCCTGATGATAAATTTGTATTTAACCCTACAGATGTGACTGTCACCTTCAACAGCTGCATTTCACTTCTGTAGTGAATCACAACAGTGATTTTATGGTCTGCTTTTTACTGAACTGTCTAATCTAACAATCAAAACTTTACTTGCTTTTCAGAGCAAGAGGTAGGAAATTTATTAGGCAGATACCAGTATAAATATCGAAAACATGTACTGCTATTTTAAAAAAAAGACATTCCAGTGTACAGGAGTTAAGCAGCAAGGGCTCATATGGAGTCAGTGCTACTGCACAAAAGTTACTGTGATATTAATTTGTTGCCTGTTTTTCCCCTGTATCTATACTGTAACCCCAGACAGATGTCCAGCACTGCTTAAAAATTATCCTGGGTTTCTTTTGCAAACTCCTAATTTCTATATACTTTCAAGATTACATTGGTGTTACACTGGGGTCATCTTTCTCCCTCTTTTGGATGCAATCAATTTTACTGGCATTTTTACACTTCTAAGCTTGAGGATTAATATCTTTCATTAAAAAATGTAATTTGGCAAAGGGATTTATCTATAATGCCAAGAATTCTACAAAACACCACAGCTGGAATAGCAATTATGGCTTTAAAGAGTTATATAAGCCCTTTTATTACATGTTTTTAATGAGTTTACATAGTACAGTATAAATGCCAAAGTATTTATACAGGGGATGGCAACAGCACTGAAATAATTGAACAGATGTCAAAATTTGATCACTGAGAGACTTTCATCAGCGAGTGCTCGGGGAAAAGGGCTCTCCAAGGGAGAAGATATGCAAGCCAGAGCACTGGGACTACTCGGGAGAGGAACAGCAGCAACACGTTCCAGGTAGCATTTTCAGAACAAATGAAAACTCATCATTTTTCTGCTGCCTGTCTCGCAATGTTGCTTGATCTGCTGGCATGTGTCTGTACAGTTTATGCCCCATTACAGGCAATAAGATAAAATAAAAGCTGGGAGCAGCTGGCAGCAATCCTTGATGGACCTGAGGGGAAAAAATCAGCTTTCATAGCATAGGAGGGATGCAAAAATGTCCTAGGCCAGTATAAAGGCCAATTTAATAATATGTATCTACCTTTAATAAAGGCCTCACCCACATGTCTGAAAGGTGTCCCATCTTTGGAGGCCACTAAATTCAGAATCACTGCCTTTATATGTAACAAAAAGGTCGCTTTTCTGAATGTGATCAGCCAATCCTGTCCTCCAACTGGTTAACACTTAAATGTCTTAACCAAAGTCCTAATGAGAAGGAGAAAAATAGCCTTGCCCTCAGCAGAAAAGGTGCCGCAGCTCCCCTGCAGCCGAGCAGCCTGGCCAGGGCCAGACGGTAAGGATAGAACTCTGTGACCTTCCCGCAGGCTCCTTTCAAGGCAGTTTTCCCTCAGTGCCATGTAGAGCGGCATCAGTGATGCAGGGATATGAGCATCGATTCAAAGTGGGATAACCTCCTTAGCTGAGAGTTTCTATATAGGTTAGGCGTTACCCCAGGCGTCACCCTTCTGGCACGTGTCTTCTCCCAGCATGTCTGCCTCCATCAGCTGTGGACACCAGAGGCTAGCCAGCCTCTGCGGAGATGCTCTGGGAAGGACACAGTGGGTTTGTGAAGATGTAGACACCCTTGCAGAGATCCCTCCTGGCAATGAATGCTCAGCCAGGCTAATGCTTGCGGTTGTGCCCTAGCTCATGTCTTGCTTGTGAGCTCCTTGTTAAGAGGAGATGCCTCTGCCACAAGTCATTGAATTTCTTCAGGAACAAGGTTGTTTCTCTGTACTCTGTCAGGAGGCAAAGCACAGGCTTCCGGAAGCACAAAGACCCCTTGCAGAGACTGCATGGTGCCTGTGACCATCGCGGTGGCAAGGCTGGAGGCAAAGCTGGTGGTTACAGAGGAAAGTCTGCCCTGCTCAACCCCCGTGGTCCTGTCAGCACTGCAGAGGTGGCCCAGAGCAGGCAGGACTGTCTCACAGGGCAAAGAAGAAGCACCTAGTCTGAGCCATAGCTGGGTCAATGCCTGGAGCCAGGCAAGCACAGGAACCTCCTGGCTGGAGCTGAGGGCACCTGCACAGGCAGGGAGAGAGCCCCCAATGCCGGGATCTGCAGAGCAGTGGCTCAAAGAGGCAAATTTTCCCACTAACTTGCTATTCCTCCCGCAGGCTTAAAGCGAAGGAAAGAAGATGATCTCTGGCGTACAGTGTACAGCGACGGATGCCTTTAGGAATTGAGGGCATTTTTGCTCAATCTCTGTGCTGAAGTGCTCAGCCTTACACTGTGGAGACAAACAGCGTCGAGATTGCTCTCAGCAACCCAGACAAGAACATTTTAGTGCGTAATTATGAATGAGATGCAAGAGGACAAAAAAAGCGGGAAAACATCTGTTCGCATAGACTTTATTGCTGTTCACTTAAGAGGCCCATTAAATGCCAGAAAAAGCTATTTATCCTTCTGTTTGAGGCAATTATCCTGCTGCAAATCTCTGTGGCAATTCACTTCATGATTATTCCTGGAGTGCTGACACTGTGCAGATACACTCAACACACAGAAAAGATGTGGACCTTGCCCATCGAGGCTTATGGAGGGATTTTCAGAAGCAGGGTAGCCAGTGTTTCTTGAGGTCTGCTAACGAACACTTTGTGCTCGAGCTGCTGAACTGCTACAGAGTGAGGTAATGGAACTGCTACAGAGTCACCTAACTTTTTAAAAAACTTATTTCCAGTGTCATACTACATTATCATTAACCAGTGTGGAGAAAGAGATTGTTTCTTGGTGTCTTTTCCTGGATTTAGGTGCCTCAGCCCCTTCCTTTCAAAAAATCAAAAGGAGTTGTTTTATCCAAAGCATGCCTAGAAATGGGATTTCTCTTCTTGTAACCGCTGTCTCTGCAATATGGGGTGCAAGAAGCCCAAATCCAATTCCTTGCATGCTCAGTGGAGACCAGCTGCCCCACCAACCAGGAGACTGCTCGGCTCACTGGGCTGCGAGGTGTATGGGGAGGAGAGGCTTCATCTCCTTGAAACCCAACCCTGAACTCATTTATTAAGAACAAAAGCAAGCAGAAACTCTCTCGCGTACTCCCTGAGGGAATTTTTTTTTCCAAATCTTCACTTTAGCCAAAAAGTCAACTGGAGGTGTGCATGCAGATGCTTTAGGAACATCTGCAGCTGACTCGGCTGCTTAATTCTCTGGTGATACAGAAAATAAGCAAGGATCCCATGCCCTGTTTGGCTCATGAGTAAAGGCTTGGATGTCAGCTGGTTGACCAAGACTTTGCAGAAGTTAAACAAAAAAGCTTTTTAAAAAGTAGAGATGACAGTGACGGGAGCACGGCACACAATGCGCATGGCGCAGACTTCTTACAGTGTGCGAAATACATCGTCCCCACGGTAGGTAGTGAACATGAACAGGAAGGGAGGGCAGCAATGTGGGACAGTGCTTTCCTAGTGCTGGCTGCTGTTGGTGGTGTGACACAGCCAAAGGGAGGAAAAGGAAAATGCAGGAAAAAGATTCATTTGAATCATCTTTCACATCTAGAAATACCATTCTTGTGAAGTTGTTAACTTTCAGAAAAGTTTCTTTCCACGTTCTTTTCGTCTCTGCCATTCCCTTTTCTCACAAGCTTAGTTTTTTCACATTGCCTTCTCCAAAATACATAACTTTGACTTCTTCATTGAGAAAACCAGACATAGGGGGAAAATGCCCAGAAAAAAAAAAGAACTTTTTGGAGTAGCCTTAAACTGGTGATAGTTTCTAATAACTTGGCACCCAGAGTGGTGTGTGGCTCGCTGGGAGCCAAGCCAGGCAGAGGGCTTATGGGCCAGGGCTACTGCAGCCCTGCAGAGGTCCCCTTGCAGAATGTTTAGCTCAGGCACAGCTTGAGGGGCTGGGGGACCTCAAGTCCCCACAACACGAGGAACCAAGGACACTTGGTTCCTCGTGTTCCAAGACAGTGTTCCAAGACAGTGTTCCACGTGTTCCAAGACAGTGGTTTCCCCTCCAGCCTTTTGGTGGGGAAGAAGCGCTGGGAGATGCTGCTATAGCAACAGTTTTGTCTAGGATTATAATCCCTTATTTTTATTAACAGCAGCTTCTGGTGTGCTGCCACCTTTGCATTTCTATTTCATTGATGTTTTGGGGTTTTTTTAAGCATTCCCCATGACATTTTATGTCCCTAGCTGATTCACGGTTAGGTCTTAAGCCCTCCAGTCCTCCAAGCCTTATAGGTATGTGGGAGGCCGAGGGACACCCACATTTTCATTGGGTTCAGCATCACTGCGTCTGCTCTTTGACATGGAGCGTGCGGGTTTCGTTCAGTACCTGCTTGATGCAACATCTCCCTCTGGTGGAAAATAGGGAATAAAGCTGGATAAAATAAATCCTCGCACAACACAAGCGTTTATTTAAGGTGTGAAAGCAACACAAATCTCGGTTCAGGCCATGATTTTCTCTCTAAATACTACATTTATTTCAAATTAATTTGAATGTATCACAATGAAGTTTATCTCGAGTAGTATTTGACTGGAAAACAATTGTAAAGAATGGTGAATGGCAATTTTCCTGTTGGGTTGGAGTTTTTCTTAGAAATTTGGCAAATTTGTTTTAAATATAGGTATATTGAGACAATATGTCTTTATGGATTTGTTTCTGCAAAGACATCAACAAAACTCCCTGTTACAGGCAATTATTATTTTGTGCTCAAGTTGTAAAACCCATCATATAGCCCATCTGCTGTCTGCAGTCGCAAGGATTGATAGAAATATCTCAAAAGACAATCATTCCCTTTCTGTGCCATAATTATGCCCTTGAAGTTCCCTGTGAGTGTGGCAGATTGGTGCCATCTGCCAGGAGTGCCTATTCAATGTAGAGCAGAAAGTGTGGATAAGAAGGAAATACTCAGGTGCGGTCCGGTTAACTTCTGTCCGGACACACATAGGCTTAAGGAACGGCACATGATTAAAAGCTTTGCACAGCTGACAGCCAAGTCTTTCTTTAAGGGCGTCTTTCATTGGCATGGAATGCTGTGGAGGTTTACTGACCATACGCTGTTAACCCACACGAGTGTTTCCCTGACACTTGCTCTGCACTGCCAGATGAAGACTATGGAGTTGATGCAAGAGCATGGACAGATTTAGGATCAGAATGGAGTTTTACAAATTTGTCAGCTGCTGGCTCAGCTTCTGCCAGAGCTGGAGAGTTAACACAGGCCACATCTATGGTTCAGCTCCTCTTGGGTGAGGAGCAGAAACTCGGGGATGAATGATGAGCTGTTGCCAGACTGACAGCCAAGGATGGGCAGCTGAAGCAAGAAAGGACTCAATAGACTTCAGCTACCTAAAAGCCAAGTGATCCGTGCCAGCAAGCCCCAGCACCAAAACACTATGACTCTTCTTTGTGGGTAGGTGTCTAGTTGGCACAGGGCAGCATCACTATGTATCTGTGGATACATTTTAGAATAGTTGAATTTTCTATGCCTAGGGAGAAAGGTGAGGAAGGGAAACTATATGCAATTATACCCAAAACACTGGGACATACGCATAGTAAATTGAAAGTTTCTGGAAAGCTAAGTAGGATGCTCAGCCTTTATCTGACATGTCCTCAGCAGGGAAGAAAGCCTCTGTGAGAAAGAGTAAGCTTTAATAAAGGCATTTCAAGCTAGAAACTGGAGGGAAGCAAGCAGGCAGAGGAGCAGGAGTTCAACATGGCATATCTTTAAAGGTGCCATTTTGACATCTTTATAACCATAAGTAAGCAGGAAATGGCAAGGGGCAACCTGGACAAATAAACTCCTTTCAATGGGGCACAGGAGCTCGAGCAATGAGCTCATCATTGCGGAGGATGAATGCATGCTTCTTTCTCTTTGCTATATTCCTAAAGATAAGATATGGGACTAAAAGGCTTGATTTGTATATGAAGGTCTTAAAATATCAGGCTTTCCAGAAGAAGGATTGTTACTGGCTCATTGTAATAGCTTGATAAAAATTACATGAGAAAGAACTGAAACACGTCCTGTCCAAATGAGGAAATGAAACAGGACGTGAACTCTGTGAAATTAAAAGTAGAAACAGAAAGGCAGACAAAAGAAGATTTGGGGGAAATAACTTGCTAATAGACAAAATATTTGCCTGTCCCAGCAGGAGCGAGAAGCCTGCTGGAGGGTCTGCAGGTGACTGGGGTCTGCAGCCAGCAGGAGATAAGGAAAACCAGCCCTAACACAACAGCTAAACAGCTTACTCGTGTCTGCGCTCAGCACAGGAAAAGCTTAGTGAAATTCCCACGGCAAAGCCATTTGTTAAGGGGATAATGCAGAGAAGCTGCCTCAGATTGAAGGGCCATTAGACGAGGGTTTACAACAAATAGCTGCAACGGGTAGTAACAAATTCACGAGGAGCAGATGTCACACACTCATGGGTTTTTAAGGATCACTAATGGGAAGTTGTGGCACTGTTAAGGCTGGTGTATAACCCTTTATTTAAAATGGCCAGAGAAAAAAACGGGATAGCACATGACACCATTTTAAGTGCTGCAAGTGATCTAGAGAAATGGAAACCACCAAATCTGATGCCTGTGGCAGGCTAACGGTAAAAGCCGTGATAATAGAGCAGTTGCAAAGCCAGATACCAACTAAGAGGGAAGATTCAGCAGAGCTTTGCAGTGAGAAGCTGTGGAGCTGTGCTTCACCATCCTCTTACAGCTTCAGAGGGAAACAGTGAGGCTACGGGATAGAGCAATCTGCTAGGTGTGATCTGCTCAGCTTCTGGAAGGCCTTTAATCACATCTATCACCAAGGACTCATAAAGTAGCTAATCTGGCGTTGGATAAGAGGGAAGATCTTCTCATGAGTCAGCAGCTGCATATAGAGGGAGAAAAGGTAAGGATAAATCATCTGTTTTTCTGTTTTTCAGAAAGGAGAACTCACCAATGACATTGTAGAGGGATCTGTGGTAGGTCCAGTGCTCATACCCACACCTGTCTGT
Source organism: Heliornis fulica (assembly GCA_013399135.1). Classification (NCBI taxonomy): domain Eukaryota; kingdom Metazoa; phylum Chordata; class Aves; order Gruiformes; family Heliornithidae; genus Heliornis; species Heliornis fulica. The sequence goes on along the minus strand of VXBZ01012601.1, from coordinate 194,350 downwards.
CAAGCGGTACAGGGTGAAGAGGCTTAGACTACTGGTGGTACCGGTAAATTCCAGGTAGTAAAATGCAAACTGCATGCAAGGAGCTGCATAAACCTCTCATGAGCCTGGACAGTGAAATGGCAGGTGATGTTCAGTGCAGCAGAGAAAAACACATGGCTGAGCTGGGAGGAAGAGCCCCTCACCGTGAAGTCTCAACAATGGCCTCTGAACTACGTAGGGCTGTCTGGGAAAATACTCTGCAATTAGGGAGTTCAATTCGGACGCCAGTTAAAAGCTTCTTAGTGACTACAAAGCAAGTGATTATTAGAAATTATTAGGAAGAGAGATGCCATCAGTTAAATACAGGATTCACCCCCACACCATGATTACTGTCTGCTCTGGTCCCTCCATCTCAAAAAGGGTATGTTAGAGTGAGAGGGTATAATGGAAGACCGAAGATATGGGATGACTTTATGTGGGTTGCAGCTACATAAATCACGGTTCTTCAAGGTGGAAAAGAAGAATCCAAGAGGAAGTATGGTACAGCTTTATAAATTCATGAAGGGTCCTGGAGAATAATTAGTCACAGCTCCTCATAAGATGCAAGAAAGGGGTGTCAAATGATGTTTCCAGCTTCAAGACAAACATGAAGGTGAGGAGGGCAAAGATCTGCTCCTGGGCAAAGATCTCTCCTCATGGAACCTGCTGTTGCAAGATGTTAGGAACTATAAAAGTGCCATTTCAGAAGCAACCCAACAAAGGTGTGGAAGGTAAATCATCTGAGAGCCATGAAACACTAAGCTGCCCCTCAGATAGGAAGTCCCTAGGCCAGCAACACATAGAAGTGGCCCTCTTCACTGCTAGAAGCTAGGACACCAGATTGGTGGGCCTTGCTGCTGAACCTGTTTGACATTTGTATCAACCAGACAATTTTCTTGTAAATTAGAACAAACCCAGCACAGCAGGGTACACAACCAGAGCTCTGGTTTCTCATGGGGCTATGAACATCCTGTAAACACTGGTAGTGTTTCTTGCTCCAGGATAAGCTACATTTCTTACTTTTTAAGATTAAAATCAAGATTATGAAAAAATAGCCCAGGCTGGTGTTCTTTTTCCATGTATTTTTGGTTCCATGTTAGCTGAGGACAAAGCTTCAGTTTGACAAGCCCCATGCCAACACTGCTGCCAAAAGCAGCAGCTCTGTCCTCTTGTACCACTGGAAAGGACAGATGATGGGGAGGGAGTGTAAAATTAGCTTCCAGAGCTGAGGGGAAGATGGCAAGACTGCTGAAGGCAGCCTGATCCCAGGCACTAATTGACCTGTTATTTAATTTGATGATGTTTCTTTCGGCAGCTGTCTCTTTTGAAGGAGATGGGTCCTTATCCCCCTCATGAGAACAGCAAGAGATGGCAGCCATGTCTGAATGTGGCCATTCTTGGCCCAGTCAGGCCATCACAAATGAAAGAAAATGGCTTGTTTATGAAAGGAAACACTACAGAACTGATCTCTTCTCCGTTACTAGATGTTTATTTATCAGTTAATTGTAATCATGTGAATTCTTGAAGGATTTTGATTTGTTTTGCACAAACAAAAACCCAACCTACTAAAAAGTGGATGCCAACAAACTTGAATGAGCCATTTAGGATGTAAGGAGTGGCTTAATCCCTAACAGCCAGCCCCATACTTTTGACAGTAAGCTCTGATTTCTGACCATCTTCAGCCACATCAAAGGGCCTGAACTGCTGAGGGGAGCGAAAGGCCTGGCTCAGCCTCTGCCATGGAGTGAGGATTTGCGTGCCAGTGGCTCAGCTTCCTTATTGCAGAGGAGCTTGCTCATGTCCAGTTACAGACAAATTTGTCTTTAGAGTCTTTATCTAGTCCTAAATGGCTCTTCTTCCCCTTACAAAAGTGAAGCTGGTGTTAAGATCCCTGCTGGCTTCTCTCTCATTTATCCATATCAGGTGTTGCAAGGAAAGGAGCCAGGGCTGATGCGAAGTAGAAAAGAAATGCTTGCACTCCCAAGCCTACCCTGAAAAATTCTCTTCTACAGAGCACAGGCCACGTCAAAGCTGCCACTGGGGGAAAAATATCATCTGTGTCTGGAAGCAAACTCTGAGAGGCTTGGAAGGAAAAAAATAAAAATAAAAATTTGCAAACAAATGTGAGAAAAGATGCACAAAATTGGAGGACATATGGGGCATCCTCCTCTCATGGAAACTTTGTGTTCAGGTCCCTGAGGTGTGGTATGAGCAAATGCAGTGATCAGTGTCACAGACCTGCTCTTAAAATCATGCTTGTGTGGTCACTATGCATGACAGTGATCTGCCATTGCTTTCTGTAAGAGCTGACCTGGAGCACTGTAACGTGGCGCTGTGTGGGGTTTTCTTTTTCTTGTCAATCATATGGGAAATGGTAAAGTTTGTTAGCAAGGTGGCAGGAGAAAGGACAACACTAGATTAGATTTGGTACAAGAGGGGAGAACTAGTTTTTACTGAATCTGGACCTAGTGCATCCAATACCCTTTAGATAAACAAACGCTAAATTCAATCATCTGATTGACCTCCATGGTGTGAAGAATATCTAAATATCTTACCTTCTCCTTAACTTGAACCTAGGGAGAAATGTCCAGAGTGGAAACAGTGCCACATGGAGAAGGAGGACAGATGGACTAATATTTGAATCAACACATCATGACTTTCCAAGGTGGTAACTGGAAGCCAGGTGAGATACCTTTGAACATCTGTAATGGCACAAGCTGTTTCCTTAGCTTCCTTCTATCCAGTAAGGGAATAAAACTCCAAGGCTGCTACTATGATGCAACACTGGCTGGTTGTAAATGGAAAAGGAACCTTTGGGATTCAGAGCTTGGCCCTTGATGAGGATCCTTGCAGGGCAGCAATACACTCTTCCACCAGGCGAGCAGCCTCTTTGGCTGTGCCCATGTGTATTGAAAAGCCACCTGCCCCATGACCATAGTTGTGGACCACTGGGAGCTTAACTCCTCCTTGGCTCAAGACCTCTTTGTGCACTCTCACACACTGCCGGGATGGCCTCAGGCCCACCTTCACCTGGATATCCTGAGCTCCCTGCAGTGAGGGCTCAAGGGAGCAGCATCTGTCAAAGATGCCTTTGGTAATGCCAGGATCAGGGGAGAGATTCCAATTCTCCTTTTCCCTGGTTCCCCCTAGGGTTACCTTGTGTATGCCAGGGTAGATGTAAGTTAAGCCATCTCCTTCACGAATGAAGTTTTTCACCCAAGGAGCATGAACCTTGAGTACTTGTCCCCTGACGGGGAAGAGCTTCTCATCCCCCACCAGCTGGTGGGCTCCAATGCCTGTGCAGTTGACGACGACGTTGTATTCCCTGTGCAGCTCCCACAAGTCTGCAACTTTTCTGGTGCACATCTGGACGCCAGTTGCTTTCAGCCTGCAAAGAGACTCCAGAAGTGAGGCAGAAAAGAAACCCCTAAACCCTCATGCAATTATTATGCACATTAAGTAAGTGACATAGATTGCCTTTAATGTGTCAATCAAATCGGAACAACAGATGGGACAAAATGCAAAGAAAATGGCATGGGGTTTCTGTTTGTGCTTTGTCTGATTTTGTTTTATCAAAGCTATTTTTAGCTTGCTTGGGCTGGAAAAGATAAAGCAAGATGATCAATATTAGAGAAGGAGCTGGAATTAGGTGCCAGCCAGCCAGAAAGGACCTCATGGCCTCATTGATTCATTTCTATAACCGTCCCAAGCCTAAGCAGCTCAAGCAATCTGGAAAACTTCAGATTCATTCCTCAATGTACTTCTGCAAATGACATCACTATTGTTCTATACCCCTTTTAAGGTGCCTATTACATAATATCACATTCCTTTCCAACTCACCCCCGTTACCAGGAGCCACTTAGTCATCTAGTGTCATGCGTGAAGCCCTGGTGTACCTAGAATGTCCCCACAGGCTGGGCAGATGTGACGTGGGACCCCCAGGACACCCACACTCTTCTAGACCAGGGTTCTGGGGTTTGGGTGCAGCAGGACACTGAGGCTGGCTGGGAAGAAGGAGAGGGGAGGTCTCCTGCAGCAGCTGTCACTGGACAAATTGCTGGGAGAGCTCTTAAGCACTGGAATTTGGACTCTGCCATCATGACATGAAAATACACCAATTAAAAAAAATACAACTGCTGAAAACGCAAGAAGTTGCAAGAAGTCAGGCAAGTGAGCAGGAAAATTCCTCAGTCTAGTTTTGAACAAGCAAGGTGGGCACAAACACAATTTTCCTTGTGGATTGCCATGAAAGGTCTATAAATACTGTTCAGGTGTCTAGGGGTTTGAGAATTAGTTACGTGTTTAAGCTGCTCTCGTTTCTCATCATCAGAGAGAAGAGGGAAAAGGAGCTTGATCAGCTCATTAGACTACATCCTCTGAGAAATAAGAAGGAAAAGCAGAAAGCAGAAATCACATGGCAGATACTAAATGGGTTGAACAACTTTGTTGTTCTTCACGAGGAATCTCCGATGAAACATGACAGTGCATGTGCGCCGTGGCGGCGGCACAGACCTCACATGGCGCTGGTGCCACTGGAGTGCTCCCAGCCTAGCTCGCTGCTAGAAGAACAAATGGGGTTGGTTTGGGTTTTTTTTTTTCCAGAAATTGCAGTGAAATGAAAGGCATCCAAGCAACCAGCTGAGCTGGCAATTTGTACCGGTGTCAGTACATGTCTCTACTTAACCTCAAATCAGCTCGCAGTCTATCGCTTGCTCTCAAGCATGGACAGCTATTTGCTCATTTTAAGGATACTTAAATGGATTAAATGCACATCCCAGGTGGCAGAACCTTTTTAGGTCTGCATCCTGACTCTCCCATAGCTATCCAAACCCCATGTATTTTGGGGAAATGTGGAAATTGACCAATTTACTAATTTTCATGTCAATCCAGGCACAATTCTGAAACCAGAACTCTTCAGAGTGAATGCATTACCCATCTCATGCAGACAAATGTTTCCAAAAGATCTGTCACAAGACAATGTTAATTGACCATTTTTCAGCTGACCAGATTAAGAAACTACTCCAGTTGTTGACCAAATTTGAGATTAATCAGTCCAGCTGATTTGTAAGGGCTAGGCCTCCACAAATAAGAGACCTTCCTAGACGTGCGTATTCTCCCAGGGGTTGGATTCATCTTCAAGAACAGAGGGATATATTTTGGAAGTTTAGAAAATGAGGAGCACCCACGCTTTTTCTCAGGACATGAAAGGCTCCCAACATACTTCTGAGGTCTGGCTGGCCAAGTGTGGCCCCTGTAGCTATGTCAGTCCTGTGCCCAGAGACGCTCCCCCTCTGAGACCCATGGTAGAAAGTGGACATTGAGTAGGTGGGGCTTTTATGTTTTGGAAAGATTGGTTATTTCTTCTTAAGGCTCCTCCCAGCACTTGCTGCATTTTCCTTGGTGAGAAACAGCCCTTTTCCAGCTTTGCTCAAAGCTAAGGTTCTCAAGGAGGCCCCAGTTTCCCCCATGTCCCTCTGCCTGGGTTTATCTCTGTGTGCACAGCCTGCAGAAAAACCAACCTTTTCTCCAGCCACAGAAGATAGGGTGGACAGTCGCATTTCAGTGTCATAAAGGCCTGACCAAATCGGTGCTGTGGAAACTTTTGGAGTTCTGCTTCGGACATCGGCCGAAATCCCAAGACAATGTCTGACCAGAAAGGTAACTCTTCTTTGGGAGTGTTTTTAAAGACCTGCCAGCTAAAAGGGCACAGATAAAAAAGCTGCAAAACATAGCTGCTGTTATTCCACCCCATCATGTGTCATGGCGATGTTAGCACAAACCTAGAAGCTCTGGAACCTGATCCTGCTCATCAGTGCAGCTCTGCAAGGGTAAAAGCAATGGGAAAACATCACTACCTGCTACTGCAATACCCACCCTGGCAAGCTGGGTGTGAGGGTGGCACACTGGGGTAACTAAACTGGAGAGAGCTCTTCCAGCTATACTGTATGAACTTCCAGCTATAGGAGTACAAAGTCCCCTCAACACAGGCTGTGGCCACCCTGGGTGGACCTTCATGTAGGGCCACTTGCACACCTGGTGATATTTTTTGGGGTGCCCAGAGTGTCCAGCTTCCCCACACCCAAAAGGTGAATTTCAGTATGGATTGTGGGGAGCACAGAACAGCCCCAACACATGCACCCTCCCAGCTGCATCCCTATACCTAGTTGCCAAAGCTGGAAGACCCTGCAGTCCCATGCCTATAAGGACCATCCCTGCTGCAAGCAACTGGTAGATGGCAGCATTGAAATCATCAATTGTTAAGAGTTTTAGTACAGGCCAATCTTAAGTGGTTTCTCTGTATACACCTACATATGAATCTTGCTTGAAAATCCATCCTACCTGGGCAGCTGCAATGCCGTTTGTGGGAAATAGAGTCATGAAAGCCACGCCGTGAAAGGAATATGCCTGAACTCCAGCAAGGACAACCTCTGCCTGCCCCGGCACACAGCACACGCATACCGAAGGCTGCCCCAGGGGACCATTCTTACCCAGAGACCAGGTGGACGCCAGCCTCTGACGCCTCGGCGGAGTTGCTGATGGCAAAAAGGTAGGTGAAGGTCTCCCTGAACCACTGCTTCTGCACGGGGATTGGCGTGCCTGCGTGTAGACGAAACCCCACATGCACAGAGGGAAAACACAAAGAAGGGAAGGGTACAAGCCAGCGCAGGGAGATGGAAGAGATGGGGAGGGCAGGGCATGGTGCTTTTCCTCCTGAACCTCTGTGCCTTGCTGCCCCGGCACCAGCTGCAGGCGGTGCCATGGACAATGCCAGGCCAGGCTGCACGTACCTGGGTAGGTGTGAGGGATGAGCATCCCGGCTGCGACGTCACTCGTTGTGTTGGGGCTGAACTGGTCTGAAAGGACTGTCACGGAGCAGCTGGGCTGCGTCTCCACGATGCACAGTGCTGTTGACAGACCGATGACCCCCGCGCCAACCACTGCCACCTTGGGTGCTGCCATCTGCGGGGTGCAGAGCCTGAGGGGAGACACACCTATGTGCATGTGGAAATAACAATAACATGCCCTGTGTCATCAGTACCCGTGCCGGACACCCTCGCCAGGCTATCAACTACCTGCACAAGGTGTAACATAACTCCTGGGGGCAGCCAACTGGAGACCAACTGCTGCCTGCAGAGAACCAAGGCTGAGGTGAGGACCACAAAAATCTCCAGCCTTTGGTATGATGACAAATTTTCTAGAAGCGTTTCAGCAGCCACTACCCCACTCCCCAGCCCAGAGCGAAGGGCAGGGGAGCGATCTGTATGGGCAGCTCTGGGGGTTGGGCTGCAGCAATCTGGAGCGAGGTTTTCTTTGGTAAAACCCAAGGGAGTGAGGCACCCACCAAATTTTCCATCACATCAAGGGGCAAAAGCACCTTTAGAGCTCTGGGAAATTGGCTTTTAGGCACCATGAGCAAAATGGCTGTTTGAACATCACGGACTACAGCAATGAGGTCTGTCACTGCCTGGGTACCAGAAGCAAACAGGGCAGAAGACAAATTGGTTTGGCAGAGCAAAAGGTCCAGTGCATTGTGGAAGATGTTCTTCTAAACATGCATCTCAGCTCCCCTGCTGTGCAGGGCTTGGCCCCTGACCCTGAGGACTTGGTTACCTGCTTAGCTCTGGCCTAGAAAATAGGAATTCTTTTGCAACGAAATGCAGGGTACAGCCTGACTCTTTATACTCCCATGGCCTTTCAGTACTTAAAAGAGGCTTGTAAGTAACATGGGAACAGACTTTTCAACAGGGCTGGTAGAGGCAGGCCAAGGGTCTTTCAGCTGCAAGGGGGTAGATTCAGACAGACTATAGAGATAAGGAAGAAGTGTTTTACAGCAGGGGTGGTGAGGTGCTGCAGTAGTCTGCCCAGGGAGGTGGTAGATGACTCTATCCCTGGAAACGTTGAAGGTCAGGCTGGATGAGGCTCTGATTTAGTTGAAGATGTCCTTGCTCATTGCAGGGGGAGTTGGACAATATGACCTTCAGAGTTCTTTCTAAGCTAAACAACTCCATGATTCTGATTCTAAAATTCAGTAACTGTTTGGGTCATGATGCCTTGACTGGGAGAAGTGTGGGAAGAGAAACTACCTGTACCCTGGCAATTCTTGTGTTTCTGCTGACCTGAGGCCTCCAATCCAACTCTTCCTAGCTGGGGCTCCATGGCTGCTGTACTTTTCAGGGTGACGTGCTGTTGTGGACGGGTTTGGTGGCATCCAATGCTGGCACACTCTCCCAGAAGCATGCCATGGTTCCTAGGAGCCAGCCAGCCTTGCTTTATAAGCTGTTTTGGGGGCAGCTCTGTGCCATTTTTCAGCATCAACTGCTGATGGCTACCTCCAGGAGAAGCAGTATCTCTATTTTCACCTGTCTAGCCAAGTTTCAGAACTTGGCACCTTCCCTGGTGAGGGGCACCCATCTCCTGGTTGATAATCCCCTGGCTACCCATCCCGACAGGATACCAGCCTGTGTGCCTGGCCACAGCCAGCCACCACATTTCACACTAGTGGAAGCCTGAAGTACAACTGACCCATGTAATTCTGTGCCCTCCAAACTGCCTGAAGCCAGGAACTAAATGGGCCCAAAAGATATTTCAGAGGTGATTAATCCCTCCACAGCTTGGAAACAGGTGAGCTGGGCACTCCTTTGAAGGGTTACTGCCAAAAGCTGAGCAGGGAGTCAAGGAACCTCATTTGCCTATGCTTTTTAAGTTTTCCTGGAGTATCTACCAATATTCACTGTTGAAGAGGATGCTGAGTGATACAGATTTCCCATCTTCCTGTGGCTTTTGGCATCTTTGAGGCTGGTTAGGCGAGACTGTGTGTGGGATTATGATAGGTTAGGTTTATTTATGAGATCCTTGCTCATAACTCTTCACACAGCTTCTTGCTTACCCCTGAGGTTTTGCTACTTAAAATTTGATATCCCTACTATGTAGGCAGGGAGAGACAAACAGGCACTGTTGCTCATCATTGCATTCCTTCTGCATCGCAGCTAAGGACTGCTACAAGCCCTCTTCTTCTCAGTGTGATGCTTCAGTTTCTTCCAGTTAATTATTAAATCTCTTTCCACAAGCTGACTGCAGAAGTGCCCACACAGCAGGGAAAGAGGACCCAGGGGTAAAGGTGAACTCTGCACCAGAACTGCTGACCTGCATCACTGCCCCTCGCAAACCCGGTCTGGAAAAATGCTGATGTGAACAAGAGCTGTGCTCCTCAGCTCCACCATCACCCCGAGCTGCCTCTGCCACCTGCACCTAGAACACCTGCAGACCATGGACAATGGCTCCTTCCCTGCCTGTCTCCAGAATATTCTGTACTGGTAATTGTTAGTAAAAAAACCCCACAAACCAACCAAAAACCCAAACTACACACAGAAAAGAAAAACTAAACAAAACGAACCAGTAACAAGCAATTAGGGGAGTCTTAACAATATTGAAGTTACTTTTGTTAGGACAGATGGTTCTAAGAGAGGTCTCTAAACACATTTCTATTAACAAACCTTCTTGCTCAGCGCTTGCAGCTGTGGAAACGGTGTGTGACTGTCAGCACACCCAGTGAGCCTCCCACCAGTCCACAGGCAACCACAGTCCTGCTGGAAAACACACTCCAGGTACTTTTTTGCATCTGCGGGGTTGTGCTTTCGGTTGCCTCTCACTGCTCTTGTTCACTGAAGCCCCTGGACCGTGATGGAGATTGAATTTCCTGACTGACCTCTCTGCTGCCAGGGAAGAAAGGGGAGCTGCAGCTCAGGTATCACAAGTCTTCCCAACTTGCAAGGGATTTTCACAGCTGAGTCGGCTCAGTATCAACCGATCCCAAAGTTGCAAAAGCCAGTGAGAGTGAGGAGGGGCTGCTGGCCACGCGGGAACGGCTCAGAAAGCCCTGACAGGCAGCCATTAAGCACACAACCATCAACCACATGGCTTTTCTAGCACCTACTGCTGCGACCCAGGAGCACATCAAGGCTGAGTGTGCTGATGTGCCAAAATTTAACCGGGAGCAAAGCAGAGGCTATGCTCAGCTTGTACGAGCAAGCTGAGCTCAGGCTTTGGTGAACCGCTGGTGCCGGGTGGAGTGAGAGACACACCTGCCTGGCAGGGCACCCTGCGCGTTCCTGGCCCAGCACGGCAGGAGAAACAGTTTTGAGCTGAGGTGGCAGGCTGGCTCAGCGTCAGCAGAGGTGACACTTCGCACTCACTGCCTTGTCTGAGGATTTGTGCAGAAATCAGCATTTAAAAGGCAAATCAGTTGCAATAACCGGTGAAAACAGAGGGAGGAGAAGGGTGTCAGGTACTGTTTAGCTCCTTGGCCACTTTTGGTGTCAGAAGAACAGGACAGAAGCCAGGCAGAGCCACCTGGGGGTGGATATCCTCAGCAAATCACATACCGGCTACCTGACATGGGCTTTGTGCCCCTGTCACCCTCCCGCTCCTCAAATTATATTTCAAAATACTGCAGTGTTTTGTGATGTGACTCAGTTGTCCAACTCCTTCAGCTGAGGAGACCACAACAGCCTCACGTGACACAAGGGGTTGGTGCCTTTCCACCTCCTTGCCTCATAGCTGTGCCCCCCCACCAAGTGCCACTGACCTTCAGCCTTAACACCATTCTAGCAGCAGATAACGTGCTCAATACTGGCATAGACACAGATCCCCAGAACACACACACTTGCACCCAGAGGAACATGTGTACCCACCACCAGCTGTAGCCTCTTGGCCCGTGGTCCTTCCAGGCTGCCTCTCTAGCGGCAGTGGGCCCTGGCATCCCTCAGCCAGAAGACGCTGTTGCTTTGGCACCTTTCTCCAGGTGGAAAGTGGAACGCTTTCTCCCTTCCCTTTTGTGCAGACTGCTCTGGTGTTTATTCACTCCCCCAGTTTACAAGCACCATGGGTTTAGGTTCCCTTCACCTGACCCCAGAGAGGGGTTTTGCCAAACTCTGTGCTAAAAGTAGTTACAGGCGCTGATGAAGCTCAATCCATTCCCGGGATTTATTGAGGAAGGGCCCCAGATTTTGGCCTTTTGACTCTGACCCGATCCCTCTTCTGTCATTTGGGCTGCCATGTGAGCAGCATGCTGGGAACCTGCTGCAGGAGGAAGGTGAGGATGCTCTCTTTTCACTGACCAAAGGACATGCGAGGTGCCTTGGGACCTCCTCAGCCTCTGTGCTGCATGCAACTACAGCATCACTGCCAGGAGGCAGGTGTCTCTGAGCCATGGTCAGGGGCACAGAGACCTGAGACCACCAAGGAGGCCTCGGCTGCTTTTTCAGATAGGTGTTTGCACATGCATGCACAGCCAATACCTCCTAAAGGAATGCAGATTACAGCCAGGCTATAAGCCACAAACAACATTATCTCCACCAGCAGCACCTACATGTCAGTGCCCGTTGCCTCTGTGTGCAGGGAGAGGAGGGAAGCAGAAAGGAGCTGTGCTGTAGCACACCCAGGTCAGCAGGGACCCCACAGCTGCCAAACGCCGCGGCTCACCGCTCACATCAGAACCAGTCATGACAGCGACTGTGCTCTTGCTGAGCTGATGCCTCTATCGCTGCGTGGCCTAAATCTCTGCCTGTCTGAGCTTAGGGAGCTGCTCTGTGCAGCTCTGGAGGAAGGTCCCCTGCGGCAGCGCCATGTCCCTGCACAGTCCCTGCGGGCACCTTCCTCTGGCCTGGGCAGCAGAAGTGCTCCATCATCTCTAACGTTTCTAACTTCGACTGAAGTACAGCATGACACAAACAACTGTGGAGAGAAGGGAATCAATACCTGGCCAAGAGGAGGCTCCCAGTCCTGCCTGGAAGAGTCGTCCTCCTGGGCAGCGCAGGGAAGCGGAGCGAGAGAGGCTGGAGCTTGTCGCCAGGAGGGCGGTGCAGGGGCTCCTGGCAGCTCCCCTTCGCCGAGGCCACCTCCCGACCACTCGGGTCCACTTCTCTCTGCTACTGAAGGAGCTGTTTGTGCTCGGGCAAAGGCCGCCTCCAGCGCTGGCACTTCTCCCGGGACAGCCCGGCCACCGTGCGTTGCCGCTGCCCAAGCCATGTCCTTCACCGCCTGCCAACTTCTTTCCTTGAGGATTTTTCCCCAGCGCGCTCCAGAGCAGGCTCATGGGGGCCCACTCTCCCGAGCCGAATATATTGTCTTTTTTCTTTTCTTACAAGCAATTAATTATATTTTGAATGTTTCTGAAGTTGCCTAAAGATTGCCACGGTGCTTGAGCAGTCAGGATAGCGATAGCGCAGCGTGTCTTGATGAGGACCGAGTCACTGCAAATGCCTGATGAGCACAGCCAGGCAGGACTGTTTGATTTAACCTTTTTTATCAGCAAAACACGAGTTTATCAAAACCAAACCAATCTGCAGGATCACTAGGATGAATTGTGTCCCAGGGTTTCTTGGCTCCAGGGCATTTGTTACTGGCAGGACATTTTGGCTAATATTTGACTGCTGGAGTATGTGTCCCCAAATATGATAACAGCGTGCACAACACACAAGCAGCTGCTCTCTCCTCCCAATCTTGCAGTGTTCTTCAGTGGCAAAACTAAAGCCACGATGTATTACAACATAGGTAAACACTGACCTCTTCAGATGTGTCATTTTTAGTTTTTTTTTCCTTTAATGGTGAAAGGAACAAGGAATAATTCTGCCAAAATTATAGAACAGCTTGATTTTCTTAATGTTCTTGAGAAGATCTGAAAACAGGGTATTGAACAAGTCAGGGAAGGAGTCAGAGGAATAAAGTGCTTGTTTAGAAATGAAATTGTTGATGGGTTTGGTGCACTGATTGGAAAGCATACAGTACTTTAAGTAATGGCAGGATATACGCAGTCAGTTTGGAGATGAGTCTTTGAGATTTGGAAACCTCTCCTCCCTCAAATGAAAATAGAGGCTGGGGTGGCAGCTAGGATTAAAATTGCCTGTTATTTCTCCTGAGATTCTTCTTCTCACTGCTTATATTTTTGCCAGATTTCAATGATTTGGATCTGACATTTTTGCATCAGCTGTTTATGCAAGGCTGAATGTTTCAGGGAATTCCCAGTGTGCCTTTTCCTGAGAGTGCAATTCAGTAAAGGAATGCTGGTTTGTGAGGCCAGCTTTTACCACTGAAACTCCTCCATGGGCTAAAGTCTTTTGAAAGGGTGAACAGACTGTGCTTTTGCCGTATTTTAGGATGAAGGAAGAGCTTGGCTTGTCTGTCATCTCTTTGTATGCAATGTAGAGGTGTGACTTCCAACCACAAATCTTTCCTTTGGCATGCAGGCATCTATAAGGTGAATAAATTTCAGCTCTTCAGTGCTGCCATTGTGGTCTTACTTTTGCAGTTCCCTAAAACAAACAGCACAGTACAGATTGTCTCTGGGCTAACTCCCAGTGCCCTGATAAGAATCACAGAATCACAGAATCACAGATGTGATTGTGACAGATGCTGGTGTTCCCTCATGAATGGTGGGGAGAAGCACATGGATGGAAAGAAGCTCTGCGTAACAGCCTGACTACTAAAGACCCCACCCACCCCCCGAGATGTTTGTGTATGTATTAGTCTGTATTGTGCAAAGTATGCAATTTTGAACTTATTGGCTAAACAGTATTCTAAGTGCAACATTCACCCATTTGTATTTCAAGTACGCTCCTGACAAACTCTGTGAGAGTGGCTGTTGTATCCCCTGGCCTAGTGCAAGTCACAATTTGGTCACTCAGGAAGAGCATTCCAGGCCTCTGGCACAACACACAGAGACCTGATCGTACTTGGAGCAATTTCTGAACAATGACCAGCCATGGCATCCTATCTCCAGCAGTTCTTAAGGAGGGTTTCTGTACACTTTAGCATTCCCTGTGCTTTATGTATGAAAAACAGCAATGACCCCTGTGAGCAGGGCAGTGCTGACCTGTTTCTGATCTTATGAATGACACAGATACCTTCTCTAACACTTCTTTAACCAGTTCAAAGGTCAAGTTGAGCATCAATGTCCATGGCAAGTTACCATTCCAGCAAAGAGGTTAAGCTGCTCCTCATTCTACCATTTTCGCATGTTATTTAACCTCTGGAGGAATACTCTCAGTATGAGGAAGAAATCAGCAATGCTGACAATCCTACTGAAAAGCTTTGTGAAAATGTTTACTCAGAAACTGCCCATTTATCTCTGGCTTCTGCTGTGGTCCTGGTCATGTCAGTCAAAACTGCTTTTCATTTTCGTCACTGGCAATGAGACCACGGAGAGCATCTTCACAAGGGTTGCCCCTTGGCACTGTTTTTTTCTTATCCCTGTGCAAGCCAGTTCATGTCCACACAAAACACTGAGGCAACGTTAATGACTTCATGCCTGTGAGCACCCCTCATCTGTGAGAAACACCTGAGCAGCATCCAACTCTCTGTTGTTAGCCGAGAATGCAGTGAGAGACTTGATTTGTCACTAAATTAGATATTCCCCCATTGCTTCTGTTTATTCATAAACCTAGGATAGATATTTACTTGAAAGAGATGGTTTTGTGTGAAAACCTCTCTGTAATAATTTTAATATATCAGACACATTAACAACAATAACAACAACAACAACAAAGACACTTCCTCATTTGAGTTATGTACTTTTTAGCCTTGATTTTTCTCAGCTTGATTGAACTCAGTGCTCTTGAAATCAGTATCAGCCATGATTCAAATTTCTCACCTTTAGCAAATAAATAGTTGAACAGGCTTTTGTTGAGTTGGTCTTCATGTTTTTCATCCCCTGTATAACACTTCTTCTAAGAAACCCGTTCACTATGGTTACCTTCAGGGGAGAATCTAAATCACCCATTGAGGACATCTAAAGCCATTACAACATGAGCAATGAAGCTAGGTGATGGATATAACTTGATCAGAAGACATAAGATTAATAAAATATGCATGGAAAATGGAGTAATTCGCATCAATTAGAGATTTAAGGGAAATGGAAAATAAATAGGTTCCTGAGAAGGCCTAAGAAGGAAAAATCGCCAAGAACAGGGCTATAGATTGCTCGTTGTCCTTGCACTGTCTGCCCAGTCCAACTCCTGCATGAAGAAGTTAGTTTTCACATCCACTGAACAGCAACTGGTCACAAGTTACATTGTGTAGTCGTTCCTATAATCACTGCTCTCTTTTTGATCAATTCATACTCATCCTATGACATCTGCAGCTATTATCTTTGTCACCACTGAATTTGTCTGAAGGACTCCAGCCCCAGCCAGCCTATATAAATAAAGGCCAAAAAAAAAGAATCACATTATTTCTGCAAATGGAAAATGTGTCACATTTTAAATGCACATTTTGTCATAGTCACCACCCAACACATTCACCTGAACCTTGGTTTCCACCTGCAAACACCAACAGGGAAAAGACACGCACATGATACTTGCCAGCCTGAGCCACGGGATCTCTGTGGGATGCCGAAGCGCCAGCCCAGCTCCTACAGCATGTGCCAGATGGGGAGCTGGGGAAAGGAGTTCATTAAATTACGTAAAGGTGTAAAGTTTAAATAGCATGTCTTTGACCTTCAGTCTAGCATGTAACTGCAGATAATAAATACACATTAAAAACCCATTAACATACATCATACTAAACTCATTATACATGGTACTATAGCCATATTTTAGGCAAAGAAACTCTTTCCCACAAGTACATAATTCTTCCATATTACCGGAATGCACACACTGCCTAGTACAGAATCTTGTACAAAATTATCAGGTTACCCCAGTACTTAGATGTGCTTCAACCTTCCTCCATGAGAGATGTAACAACACAGATACTTCTTGACCCCATTTACTGGAATTTTCTCACTAAAAAAAATTTTCTCTTTTGTCAACTGTTTTTTTTTGGGTTTTTTTTAATAAATCTTTGAGTTTAATATCTCCCCTACAAATCTATTGTGGAATTCAGATAAGCATCTTTAGGATATGTTTGTACAAGGGTACAGGATAAATCCAGACAACCATGTGCCTTTCTGACATCATGCCTCCATGGTACAAGCAACCTTGCATTTTGTAAGCCCTTGCAAAAGGCCCTCGGATGCCTTGCATGTTGCTGAGCCCAATGCTTCTTAAGCTGACTGCGTGTAAGGAGTTGGTAAAAATAAGCTGGAAAGGATACAAGAGAATGCCAGATTCCTCCCTCCCAGCTCTGGGATGGAGGAATCTCTTTCATCAGAGCCATTTCTCCACAGGCTGCAGGGAATCTTTCTCTCAGCACCTCTTTCTGTCCTACCCTTTCTTCACCAACCTTGTTGTCTGCAAAGTTTCTTACATCTTCTCACTCCCTTTTCCGGTGGAAAAATGCCATTGTTTGTGTTTTTCTCTCTCAAAAATGTGACTCACAGAGGTGCTGTGACTGGCGCTGATTGGCCCGGCTGGCCTTGTCAGCAAGAGTCCAGCCTTGAAAGCCCAGCTGGTATTTACCCTGTCAGACCTTGAAGAAGCTTCTACCTGCTTCTTGCAGAAGCCATCATGCAAAACCCCAACACCATTACACAAAAGCCCTCAGCCTTCAGGCAGGATTCACCCCCTTGTTCAGACATTCAGGGTACCACCCAAAGCATCTGACACAGAGAGCATGCTGTTTGGACAGCTTTTTTTTTTCTACATTGGTGTTTAAGCTATAGATATTTGCACAAAGAAATAGAAGTGAGTTATTATAGTAGAAAATACATCTTGTTCAAATTACAGATTCAAAATATCAAGCACATTTACTTACCATTTTTTCCTCAGTTATTAGAGTAACGATAATGGCTCTTATTCCTATATTTAACACAGAAAGCATGTTTTTAAACTGCAAGACTGTTTAATGAGATAACATATCAAATTAAGGATAAAAACATTTGTCATTGTGCAACAGTGAGCAGCAATTAAGACAGATAAACATTCTAATCCAGTGTCTCATAAAACCATTATATAACTACAGAGATCAGCACAACAATTTTGCACTAAGATAGTTATGACAAACATAAAAGAATTTAAGGACTCTGATAAGAAACTATGAAAAATGAATTCTTTTTATGAGCAATGAGAGGAAAATATGGCCCATGGGAACAGAAGCATTTGTTCTCCAATCAGTGCTCTCTTGTGAGAGATTTAGATAATCTATGAATATGTAAGAGAAAGAAATCAACCTACCCTGTCTGTGCTATGTTTGTAACATCTGACTAGTGTTAAACATATATCTGTCCATACTGAAAAAAGTAAACAGAAATACTAGAGCCATGTAAACACATGCTATTTCCTTTTTTACAGCAGTATCCTTCCTCGAGTGAAAGAATAGGATACCCCAAGGCTAAGATAATCCATGCATAAAAGCACAAAAGGTGTATCTGTAGATCAATAAACTTTTTATTTCCAGGGAAAAAAGTAACATCATGAGTTCAAGGAAATTCCAGTCTCCCTTGAACCAAAGACCAATTACCAACTGACTTCAGTGACATAAGTACAAGGCTTTCAGGATTAAAATCCATCAAGCTACATTGTGCTTTAGAATCATCATTAAGTTTTAAGATGCTCACTATTGTTGTGCATTTAAGTTTCTGCTTTTGGGTTGTTTTCTTGTTTACCTTATGTATGCCAAGGTCTTGAATCCCTCAAGTTGAAGGAACATATAACATGCATTGACTGATCTTAGCAGGGTAACACTAACGGGCAAGTAAGGAAGTAGAAACATTAATTTTAATTGTTCTTTCATGTTAGAAATAGCCTGTACTGTCCCAGCACTCAAGACTAAGGAGTTTATGATAGGACCTGGTACTAATAAAAGAGTGAGTATCAGTGCAAAATAATACCAAAGTAATGCAATTACTTGGAGCTCTGAGGTGGGGGGAGGGTGCTTGCAATGTCAGACAGTACCAGTTTAATTCCTTGTTAGGCCTATTACATGACTTTTTCTTCTCCAGCACGGTTAAACCCCTGTTTAAGACAGGCCACGTGACATTTGGCAACAGATTTCAGATAAGGAGAGTTGTTCTGCTCTGGGAAGTGGAAGGGGGACCTCAAAGCAGTGGAAGAATACCAGGTCTGCTCTTCAGCAAAATAAAAAGGCACAGCATATGAGTAATCCTGTCTTCAGGCATCAAAGTATGTGCTCATGTTGTCCTCTGAATAATGATGGGATTACTCACACGAGTTAGGTTAAGCACAAGCTTTTGCTGAACTAATACATCTGGACAGAAGCCACAGTATTGTATGCAGTTCTCTTTGGAAGTTTCCTCTGCAAATACTGGAGCATCGGCACATTGAAGGGAGCATAAAGATCCCTTTCTCTTTCGTACAGACACTCCCTGAACTTAAACGTCCTGATTTTTGCTTGGCTTTGAAGCATGTTAGTCCTTATATAGGATACGATTTTGTCCTAGTACCAGGAACAAGATGCTACTTGACACTCTAGGGCAATGCAGTGAAGAAAAATATTCTTTTATAAGGGTACTATTACTCTGGTTTTAGAAGTCACTGAAACTAATAGGACTATGCAGATAAAACTGAAAAATGCGACCATTAAACTCTACAGTATATAGAATATTTCTCTACAGTAATACAGATGGGTGGAGTATATGACAAAGTAGTAAACAACTGAAGACTCGTTTTTATGAGATTGCAACCAGCTAGCATGACAGTAGGTGCCTAAGATGAGAACTGATTTCAAACCAGGGATGGCAGGGTTCACGCAGGCCAGGCAAGAGAACCCCAACACACAGAAGCTTCATGTGTCACTCCCCGCAAAGCAATGGTGGCCAAGAGAAGACGATACAATTCTTAATTAAGAAAGAAACCTCCAGCTCTGGAGGTAGATTAAAAAGGTGAAGTGGGACAGAAAGCTATAAAACTAGCAGCTAGATCGATGCATTCCTACCCATCAGTTTTCTGTGGTCCACAGTCATAAAGCATGATCATTGCACCATGTGCAAAGTAAAAGCTGATGCATATGATGTTACATGATGTGTAAATGTTGATGTTACATGATGTGTAACAATAGTGGGACATTTACAGGCACTTTGACTAAAAACTCTGTTAACTCTTCTATTGATTGGTATCCTCCATCTACCATTTAAAAAATTATCCTTTTCTAACTGATTTTGTCTGATATAAGGAAAAGAAGCTACAGACAACTGGTCTATGAGAAAAAGTGTGTGTGGATACAATGTCTACTGACACAAGTCCACCTCTGGGCAGAGAGCCTGAGTAAGCCCTATGTGCCACTTACTCTGCTCCACTGAGAACTATGGAGACCTTGACAGAGGCATTTAGCACAGCTGCTGTTGTAGCTCTTCAAAGTTATGAAGAATGTGATGCTAGTTCTGAGCTGAAATTAGTGAGAAGGGGAGCACTGAAATAATAGTCTGGAATGAATATGACATACAGGCAATTTAGTTTTACCTAAATGACAAAGAACTTATTAGGCCAGCAGCAGATCCAGTGAAAAACAATTTTTTAAGCCACTAATAAAAATACATTTGCCATTCAACAGAATGAATAGTACACTAACTATTTGCACATTTGGCAAACTTAGTATTATTTTTTCAGACAGAAGTTGTTCCATGGAATACTTTTCTTTGTTAGCAATGGCACCTTTTCTAGTTTTCGGGGGGAAAAAGGGAAGAAATTAGTTAGATTTCACAATTACTGACATGACTTGATGCAATGTTAAGGCTTCTCTCTTGAATTGTAACTGAGTTTACTGTGGTTTTCTGAAATCTCAAGCCCGTAACTGTGAGCTGCAACAGGACAAGGGCACTTTGTGATGGATTTAAAATTTAACTGCAAAAAACGTGAGGCAAAGAATTAGCATATTTTTTAGAGTATGTGTAATCAGGTAGGTTCCAACATTTAGAGTAAGCATTCCAACTGGTCACAGCAAGTCTGACAGGTTTTCTAAAGGATCTAGAAATCCTATCAAATTTTTGCAGTACCTCAATCACACAGATGAGGTTTTTAAATACTTGCTCTGTTGAAAAGTCAAGACTGGATACAAATTAAAAGGCACGACTATTGTAGGACAGTCACATTTCTTGAATAAAAATATCTTATAAATTCTCTAAGGCTTAAAAATTTGCTGGGCTTTACTTCTCAGCGCTGAGTGCTTCTTGATGAAACATCTCAATCTTCTCTAATGTTGCACCACTGTGTGCTGGAGGAGTCTTTCCTGAACAGCTTTTCTTGCTTCTTCCCATTTCTGTAGCTTCCACCAAAGTATTAGTCAGCGGTTTTCCCAGTGTTTCTGGAAGCATTATTGTTAATATTCCACTCAGAAGAGCCATGATTCCAACAAGCAGCTAGAAGAAACAAACAGTAGCTGTAAAGGCCAAAATGTCTTTAATTTTGCTTGAAAGTACATTTAAATAAGCACAAGGAACTAAGCTGCAGTTTTCAGAATCCGTAAGAGGTGCAGGCACCTACTGACATTTGCACTGGGATCACACCTCGAATTTGTCCATGGCCTACTGATTTCTGTAATGACAGCTTACTTCAGCATGAGTGCTGCAAGGATCAGGATCATGTGGGATGGATCCAAAGCACGTACACATGCTCCAGAGGTATCTTTTCCTTCCCTTCCTTTCTGTGCCTTTTTCAATGGTAGCAATTCACATTTTCCTCCTTTGAAGTACACAGCAGCATTAAAACCCTGACATTCTTCCAAAGCCAGGTTATAAATGATCCAAATCTCTCTTGATAGAAGTGCTTCCACAGAGTACATCATGCCCGACCTCAGTGTTTTTCCATTTTATGACTATGCACTTTGATGCTGTATTTCCTTATCTTGTCCTACACCGACTCTCTGGTCGTCCTGTTTGTTTAATACTTTCTTTCCAAGTGTGAGAGAGCAGTTGCAATTACTATGCCTATGTTTCTCACACAGACCTTGAGACAAGCCCTAGGCCAGCTACCATCTGCAGCTAAGCCAGACTATTATCCTTAAGTCAGAAAGGTCCTTTAAAATTGGAATTCTCAATTGTAACCTTGAACAGTTGTGTTTTCATGCAAATGCACTGTCCTGCTTCTACTCCCTCTCCCCTCAAAAGAAGAGGACAGTGTGTCTCAAGCACTCTCTTCAGAAGCAGAAATCACACTGTTGCATACACTCCTCTTTTTGCACATGCATTAAAAACAGAGGCTGACCAAATACAAAAATTAAGCAAAAGACTGTTGAATACTACAAACTACAGTGAAAATAAAATACTGGGAAAAAATAAAACCCCACCAACCCTAGCGGTATTAGAGCCAGAGGAAATGGTGCTGAGTGACAAACTGAGGGAAATCCCTGTAGACATGTATGTGTCAGAAGTGCAGAAGTGATACTTAAAAATATATTCCAAAATACTGAAGTCTCACCTTTGAGTGACAAAACCCTTCTCCACTATTAAAAGACATTTTCTGCTATGGTAAGCCATGATAAATTGACACATCGCAGCTATTCCACAGCAACCAGTCTCATGCACATCTATTAGGCTGTCATAGTTTTATAGTAGAGGGTACTGAGGGCTGTTAAAGAAACTGCAGGTTATAGGTACCCATACATTTGGGATTTATATGAACAGGGTCACTACTGATGCTCAAGAGAACAAGGTTAAAGCAACACTGTGTCTGTCCTTGGAGTATGTGTGTCCTCTGTTTCGGTTAGTCTTTTAGACACTTTGCATTCCTCTCATGTTTTCTCTTCTCAAAAACCTATCTCTCATTTCCCCTGCAGACTCTCACTATTCTGTAAGCGTGCACACCACCGACTTTCCTGCCCTTTCAGCTTTCTTAACTCAATTCCATCACACCTTAGTTTTCTTTTTCCAACGTCAAAGCTTCTGCATGCCAAGTAATTCAGTGTGTTTCCTTCCTCCCTAGCCCTACAAAGCGTTTTCCCAGTATTTCCTACAAAAGACAGAATATCAAACAATTAAGTCACAACATATTAATGAAGAGACTTCTCAAATGTCATCTGTCTTTTCAGGGGCACATAATCATGCTCGAAAATGGGGTTACTCACATTTAGTAAAGTCAAGTCTTCTGCAGTCTTATCTTGGCATACTTCATAATACTTCTGACATAATTTAACCCTTTGCTTACTCATAACAATGTCTATGTTTTGCACGTATGTACTGTTTTACATATACAATTCAGCATCTTCTGATCACAGTCAATGAGTTAAATGCTTATGGATTAAACTGTACTACGGTACAAAGTATTTAAGTATGTTTAAGCTCCACTGAAATTAATTTGACGGAGGTACCGTCTTAAATTCATTGCTGTTTCAGGGTCTTAATTTCAAATCAGACTTTCTGCTTAGTCAAACACTTCGAGTATTCCCAACACTACAGTACAGCCAGCAGCTTCTTAGAGCCACTATAAACAGCTTAAAAAAAAAAAAGACTTACCACCATTTTTCATATGTCTTCCCGCCTACATGGAGCAACAAGTTGTAATTTCACAGTGGTCTAAGACCAGAGCTTAATACATTTAGTCTAGAACAAAGGATCATTTAAGTTAAATATCTCTACAAATAATATTTTTCTTCTGAGAACAAATTATTATTCTAGTCTGCTATTCTATTTATATCCACGTCTGATGGATCTGAACCAATCAAAACGTGATCTTATTTACAAAATTCCTACTTCAACAAGAGAAGCATTAATTTTTGTCCTAAAATCCCAGTAGTATTAGACTCAGGATGTGCATATATTTCAATTTAGCAATCTCAGACTTTTGAAGGTTGGGGGTTTTTTAATTTATAATTTATGGTTTATCTGAGAGAAAACACAAGTCTACTAAAGGGTTACCATAACATAATTCTTAACAGCTGAGAAATAGAAGTTAGTTATACATGGAGCAGTTTCTTTATCATAAGTTTTCAAGAAAGCTGTCACACGAAAAACATACTTGGGAAGTTATTCCAGATTTATATGCATTCAAATGAGATGCTTGCATTACTCACAGGTGGTATGAGTATACGATGCATGACTGTCAAACAAATAGCAGTAGTAACTGTTTGACAATGTCTGGTGCATACAATAGATCAACGTGATGGATATCGGTTTACTTGCAAGTGTAATCCATTTCATTTCATTTCCATTCCAAAACTTGTATGCTACCTGAGGCTTGGCATGCTATACTCCAACTCAAGAGACAAGGCTATTTAATAAACTGACAAATGTTTTACAATAGGAGCTAACAATGAAAACACGTTCACTGTGAACTATTACACAACTCTACTAACTCTGGATACTTTTTGTACACTGAGAGTTGTTCATAGCTGAAATAATTCCTCTGTTTATACAGCCATTTGCACGGCTTTCCAGCATGTCTGAGCACTCCCTCCCTATCTGTGGCTTAACTGCAGCACCTCTGCAGAGATAAGGCTTAACACAGCCTGTAAAGGCAAAACACTGACAAGAGAAAAAGAATGTTCTCTCATGACCACTCCGTTGGGCAAATGTTTCTTTGTCTTATTCTGAGATGACATGCTGGTTTGTATGGGGCCATTTATTAAGAAAGAAGACATTTTTAGGGGCTTGAGGGAATAAATTAATTTGTGGTCTTCTTCATCCCCTTTGCTTTCACCCAAAACAACTGAAAGTCATTAATTTGAATAATGAAATAAGTTCCCAAGAATTCTCTGAAACTAGTCTCTAGCATCTATGATTGAAGATTTTATAGTTGCAAAATCAAAAGGAAACAATGCCACTTTTTTAGGAAATTCCTATGTGGTAGACAAAATTATAGTAAGAATCTAGGTGAAAGATGCATCTTACATTTCCACATCCTGACACATAAAATCTACCTATAACATTGGTGTGCTCATCGCAGTGAATTCTAACAGTTTATGAAAGACCTCAAAATATTTAAAAATTCTTAATAAACTTTCCTCTACTTAAAGATTTAATATAAACCTTGTCATCACTTCTGCTTTTACATATATGGACATAAATTATCCTTCAGGAGTAAAAAAAAAAAAGATAAAATAGCTGCAGCAGCAGATGCCTGATAACATAAATGTAATGAAGAAATGTGATTGATTTGTGAACAGGAAATACATTGAGTATTTTGTCCAAATGGATCTAAAGATAAGTAATGCAGACAAAATGCCCAAAGTAATCACAAAGGAATGGCTCCACTTCTGTTTTCCTGTGGCAACTGGAGTTAGAAGACAAAACCTAATGGTAGCATGACCAGGAGTCACCTACAAGTAGGATGTGCTTAACTAATCCAAGGTTCTGTTGCTTGTTAAGTCACCATGCATTTCATCAATACACCATATACCATTCTTTTTTTCCATCTCATAAATTATTTTGCTTGGTTTTGTAAATGAAAAATTTGTAAATGAAAATAATGAAACTTTGGGACAGCTGTGAAGACCAAGTGTAGTAAGCATAAGATAATCTTGATCTTCTAGAAGGCTATTCCAAGGGCGGAATGTCACAGGAAAAGCATGGAAAAGATTAAGAAATAATCAAAGAAAAAATAGCCACCCATGGTGAATTCCAAGAATGGAAGAACTATGCATTTGAAAAAAAAGATATGTAAAGATATGTAAATCAAGTAAATCATAAGCATGGTCAAGTCTCTTCACGGACTTGAAGAGCAAAGAAGTAGGGATTAAGACACTACCTAAATGTTACCTGGTAGATAAAGTATATTTTTACAGAAAATATTTTAGCTGATTTTATACTAGGGTTCAGTGCATAAGTATGTTTATCTCTTCCACTGCAAAAACTTTTCAGAAGATTTCAGTAACTCAAAATCTCCCTTTTCCTTGTCTGCGTATTTTTAACACTATGAAGTTTCTTTGAGACAACGTTTACAACAAAAATGGTTCATTCAATTTTCTTTTCAAAAGTTCAGCTTTTGGTACCCGAGGAAACAAGTGACACACAAGCCTTTTCAAAGCCAGAAACATTCCCTATTGAAATAAATACTTACAAGAGGCATGAAAATCCAAACACTTCTCAGATATACACAGAAAGGTGCAACCACGCTTCCTACACGGCACATCATGCTTCCACTTCCAACAGCAAGTGATCTACACATAAAACAAAGGCTTTCCTAAAAATTCTGGCAAATAAAGCAAACAACTAGAGCTGCATGGATACTCAAAACATCACTAGGATAATATATATCTTTATTCAATGGTACTAGGAAGCTATTGCTACACAAGTGTAAATTTATATTGTAATGAAATTCATCTGCTTCTATAATTAAGATTAAAAGACATAACAATTATTCAGTGGATTCCACATGACAAACAATGAGGACTTAACTCCATGAAAGAGTCCAGCACAGGGCCACCAAGATGACCAAGGGAGTGGAACACCTTCCTTATGAGGAAAGGTTGAGGGTGCTCAGTCTCTTTAGCTTGGACAAGAGGAGACTGAGGGGTGACCTCATTAATGTTTATAAATATGTAAATGGTGAGTGTCAGGAGGATTGAGCCAGGCTCTTCTCAGTGATGGCCAGAGATAGGACAAGGGGCAATGGGTACAAGCTGGAACAAAGAAAGTTCCATGTGAATGTAAGGAAAAACTATTTCACTGTGAGGGTGATGGAGCATGGGGACAAGCTGCCCAGAGAGGTTGTGGAGTCTCCTTCTCTGGAGACATTCAAGACCTATCTGGACACATTCCCATGTGACTTAATCTAGGTGATCCTGCTCAGGCAGGGGGGTTGGACTAAATGATCTTTCAAGGTCCCTTCCAACTCCTAACGTGCTGTGATTCTGCAATTCTGTGACTTCAGCTTGGAGAAGAGAAGTTTCTTATAATGGCCTTCCAGTACCTGAACGGCGCCTACAAGAAAGCTGGGGAAGAACTGTTCACGAGAGCATGTAGCAGTAGTATGAGGGGTAATGGATTCAGACTTGAAAACGGTAGATTGAGGTTGGATATTAGGAAAAAAATCTTCAACATGAGGGTGGTAGATCACTGGAACAGGTTGCCCAGAGAGCTGGTGGAGGCCCCATCCTTGGAGGATGTTCAAGGTCATTCAAAGTCAGGCTTGATGGAGCTCCAAGCAACCAGATCTAGCGAAGATGTTCCTATTACTGAAGGGAGGGCGGACTAGATGTCCTTTGAAGGTGCCTTCCAACCTAACACACGCTATTAAGAAAGCATGTTTAAGAAAGTATTGAGCATTCTTCTAGATCCTCTAGGAAACCAAAAATGCACATGGAAATGAAAGAAAAATATAATTATTATATAGCCAAATAGACAATTCTGAAGCATTGGAGGAACTCACCCTATTACAAGTCTTCTGGACTACCACCATGTCAAGAGCTACTGGATCTGGTCCAGGAGCACAATAAAGAAAAGGAAATAACAGCAAAATAATAATGAAAAATATATGGCTGGTGAAAGTTCTTACCTTACAATTGTTGGATACAGTTCTGCTGTGTAGAGATATATAAGGCCAAATGCCACACCTATTGAAAATTTTCCAGCCATGTTTGCTAAGATAATCAATATATTGAAATCCTATTGAAAGAGAGCACAAATAAATAAATTACCAGAAATAACACTCTTCCAAAATTAATTTAAATCTTTATAAAGTTCTGTCCCTTCTTTAAACAATAAGCAATACTTACTGCTTGCTTTGTAAAAATCAGTCTCCATAAGTAACTAGTGTCCACTAAGTTTTTACCAGTCCTGATTCACTAAAGCACCGGCAATATTTTACATGTAATTCCAGCAATGAAACAGTGAAACTTGTACTGAAAATGCAGAAATCTATCTTGGACTGGCATGTGCATTTTAAAACCAGCCTTTAACCAACAACATGATTTAGAAAGAGCAGCTGTATCTACAGACTTAAGAGTCTTTAAAAACAATTTCTACTATAGCAACACTTTCAACAGTACATGACTAACCTGAGGTATGAACATAATTGAAACACAGATCAGTGCACTTAAAATAAGGAACGGAATGAGTGTGTTTCTCCTTCCCAGTTTGTCCATCCCAATGCAAGCAATGATATAGCAAGGCAACTCCACAGCACCTGTCAGTATGAAATTATTTTAAGTCACAATTACAAATACTCATGTTGTAACTCTAACTTCCTCTTTATGTGGATTCATTTAACCTAGGGAGTAGTAAATAAGTGAAATGGAGAGATAACCAGTGTGTTGGGCTAATTCATTTTCTAACAGAAATGGCAACAGAAAGCAGAAGATGGTCTAAAATATGGCAGTGGGAGATGGAGAAGTAGTTGCACAGTGCAGAGCAGCTCCGGTTCTCTTTGGGGTGGAAAAGCATACAAAACCACTAGGCCACAGTCCTTCCCTTATGATGCTTGTAGTTGAGCCTGTAAGCTCACCTTTTTCTGCTCTCCTGCTTCAGGTATTTTCACATCAACAGCTCGAGGATGCCCACAAGGAATATTGCTAGTGTTGCACTGACAGACTTCTCAGGATTTGCCAGCTACCACCTCAACACTGAAGCCAAAGGTGCCTCCTGTAGCTTCATCCCAAAGTCACCCCAGTGTAAAAGGCAAGCAATATCACTGCAGGTCCAGTTTTCTGAGTTAGCCCCTCATATACACAGAGCACTGTTCCAGCTTTCTCTTTTCTCCATTTAAAAGAGGGCAGCTCCTTACAACATCCCACTCTTCCTCAAATCGCTTCCTCCTAATGTCTCTTTCCAGAGGAAAACTTCTGCAGCTCTGAAGGAGCTGGCCAGGATAGTTCACAAACCTTAAGTAAACATGATTTTCCCCTAGGAAGATTATATTGAGTCTCAGCTAGTTTTGGACATGTTTAAACCAACTTGCTCATGCTACAATGTCCAATGTAAAATCAAGGAAGAAGATAGGATACAGCCCTGAACAAACAGGCTACATTCCTTTACTAAGCACATATCTCAATATATATGTCAGTATGTATATCAATACACCTACAACATTAGCAAAGAGTCTTTTGGGTTTGTTTTGGTAAAAAACAGGTTGCAATAATTCATTGTTAGTCTGTCACAATACTTTTAGAAGAAGCAGATATGATGATTTACACCCTGTACCCCACCATAACAGTTTAGTTATCTCTGTAATGCTACTACTCTTCAACACATCAGTCTATCAAAACGCTATAATACATGACAACACAGAGGTCATGAGAGCCCCAGTCCTTCTCAGGAACAGTCACACTGACCTCAGTGAGAGGTCTCAGTTGCATAAAACAAAGCGGACGGTTTAATTCTTTGCTGGCTCAGAGCTGTGTGACTGGTCTAGAGTCTTCTGAAGTCAATGGAATTTTTCCACTGATCTGAACAAACTTTGGATCAGGCCTTGAATGCAAAGCCATCTCTTTATAAACAACTTACATACCAGAGGAAGGTTACAGTCAGACTGGCAAAATTAGAATAATACTACAACTAGATTAACAACATACTTTTGAGAAAGCTAAAATTTCTCTCACTTCTAAGAATGATGTGTGTCTATTTTCTACACAGATAGACTCAATATACTGTGCCTGTAAGTGATTAAAGGAATATTTTCTTCTCTAATTTTTCATGTGAATTTTGTGTTGTTGGCCTGCTTCCCTTGGTGTTTGTGTGGAACTGCCATACACTTGCAGGGCAAAGAGGAGACAAGCAAAATACGGTTTTACAATCACAAAGACAGACAGAGAAGAATTTTGTACACCAACAAATTTTAAATTATCTTTATTTTTTTTCCCAGAAACACTTGGAGTGAATGATACCTCTCCTGTGTCAGTCAACTTTAAGAAGAGTTAGCAAGAAACTTTTTGAACAAGTTTCATAGTTGAATGAGCGAAGGTTTTAAAAAGGCTGTCAAATACTGGCATTTCTAAACATTATGTTCTAGTTCTGTCATAACCAGAATGAGGTACAAAAATATTTACCTATGAGAAAGAGATTCAAATATTCATTGCCTCCTAGACTGACAGAACTGAGGGAGAAGACGTAGTATCCCAAGCTCCCAGTGAACCAGATCAGCCAGACTGTGATGGTCCTTCTTGCAATGTGCCAGTTACAAAACAGGTCTAAGATGTTGTGTTTCTTTGTTGAGGATGTGTCATTGTCACTGCCTAGATCATCTTGGACCGAGCACAGTTCAGAAACTTTGCTGGGAGCACTTATTTTATTCCATCTTGCCATTATATTAATAACTTTTTGTGCATCTTCATATCTTTTCTCTGACAGGAGCCAAAAAGGTGTTTCTGGGAGCATCCAGCAGCACAAAACAAATGGAAGAGTTGCTATAGAGAGAAATATTTGATAGACCCACCAGGTCCGAACCAAAAATCCCACAAGTGCCACAATCATAATTCCCACAGCAAAAAAGGCATGGACATGCATCGAAGCCCAGGTTCGTGCTTTAATACCAACAAATTCAGTCACATAAACAAAAGCCACAACCAGATAGCCACTGGAAACCTGGGGGGTGGGAGAGAGAGAAAAAAAAAAGAAAGAAGTGAGGTTTCTGCAACAGCAGTAAAATCAAACGGCTACAAACAGTTCCACATTTATGTATGCTTAATTGCCACCACACTAACATGTCCCACAATGATAGAAAAAAAGGCAACCCTGAAAAAAGATCAGCTGGAAAACAGGTTCACTCAAACCTTCAGTCTGCCCAGACGCTGTACTTAAAAACGTTAAGTGACTTTGGATGCTTCTCTGTGGTGGAGGAGAGACTGCAAAAGACACCTGAAAAAAGAGCCAAATTTGCTGATGTCACTAAGCCTTTCGTCTCCAAAGAATCAGGTACCTCAATAACGTTGCATATTAGATGCTTGGTCATGTGAGGTCCCCTGAAAGAACTGCTACTTCTGAAACTCTTGACCTTGTTTTTTAAGTAGATTATTAATAATGTGTAGGTCAGTGAACTGCAAATTTACTGAGAATTACCTTCTACACCCTTGTAAATTATCTCATTGAATAAAATTATTTTTACAGTGTTGGAAAAGAATCTCATATGTAGGTTATAGGTTCTCATTATCTAGTGAATGCAATTACTGGTACAATCCAATTATACCATTTCTTCATTGAATATGTATTTCATATGTACTTCATATTGTATTCATTTTGAATACAACTGATACTGTATTCATTCTTCATATGTACTTACATTTGTCTAACAACAGTCAAACTCTTGGTGTATCAAAACATTTCAAAACATAGCTAGAAAATCGAGACCAAAAATATTCCACTATATTGTTTTGAATAACCCATTTTCTGATTAAGAAAAATATTCCACTTAATAATCTCTGATTCTGAACCTGACAGGAAAGCTGCATGATGTCCATGGCAAAGGGCCAGACCTTTAGACCTCCACCCTGCAAACTGGTCCCAGCAGGCAGTTAAAACCTACAGCACTAGTCTGGTCAGAGCTCTTTGCTTTTCTGCACTACCACAGTCCCTAGCATCTTCAGCCAAGGAAGTCTGTACAGGGCCTCCTGTTGATCTTGCTGATTGAGGCTGAAATGTCCACGCAGTTTTTCCTGGAAGGAAATCCTTCTGAGCTCTTACCAGGCAAAGGGAGCTCCAGGTGCAGCATCCTGTCTTGACTAATGGATGGTCAGCAGGAATAAAATAAATTATGTGATTATTTCAAGTCTAACCTACTTTAAATGTTACTTAATTTTTCTTGTGATTGCATGCTAATTTATTTAAGTATTGCATAGTGAAAGACTACAAATATTATACTTTTGGATGCAAAGAGAAATTTAAATTTGGTTATTATGCATAAATATTGAATATAAATCAGATATGGAATATATATCACACACACATATATACAAGTTTCTGTAGAGAGATGCATAAACACATATACTGGGATACCCTTGAGTACAATACAAACATCTGGGTGTTAAACATGTCTACCTATGTATTTAGTATTCCAGAATAGCTTAGAAGACCAAAGAGATGCATAGAAGAGAAAATCTGCATCTCTCCTCCATCACTCAAAATGGTAGCGATAAAAAAAAATCACACTTATAGACTGATACAGTTATTTTAAGAAACATACACTCCATTTCTAATGATAAGGAGAAATGCAATGGCAGCTGCAGTGCAGAATCCAGAGTTTGCTGCTCACACTTGGTATTTAATTACCAGTCCAGCAGAGGTTGGGATGGAGGAAGTACCAAACACTGCTTCATACAGACGCTTTCTATTAATTCAAAGAGGAAAAGTGCTGTGGTCCAAGAACATTCAGACTCTCCCTGCTCTGCTGAAATAAGTGCAACAGAGGGGACTTTAGAATAATGAAACAGGGAAGAAATAATAACAAAAGGGAGGTATTCCTGAGAAGGGGTAGGAAACAACACATAAAGAGAGTCGGGGTGAACATCCTCTCTTACCATAGCAAGGAGGAAGCGCACAGTCACGAAACTGTAGTAGTCAAATGTGAAGGCCACTGCAATGCCAAATACAAACTGACCAGCACTTGTGAACCATATAACACGCTGTCTTCCCAGCCTGCAAATCACAGCAGTAACAAAATTGTGAATAACCACATTCTATTAAAATACACCTGAACTCCATAGAGCCTGTTTGGAAGGGAGTCTGAAAACACCGTACTTAATACTTTCACTCACCACAAAAACACTTTATGAATTTTTCAGCAATTCCAACTTCCAAGAAAAAGGAAGCTCCTATGGACAGAACTTTAAATCTATAATTTCTAGGTGGAAGCAATGTGCAGAAGTGGGCATTCCATATGCTTGCCTCCAGTTTCAATTTTAACTTCTGCATAACTAATCTACAAATTTACCCTGTCTTATTTATGAGGACAGTACTTATGATGTCAATTTTTCTCCAGATTTGGTACTGCATGTAAACAACTGCTATTTTGCTCCAACCTTGATGTGGGATTCATGTATATTTGATCTCTGATCCCTGCCACCAGAAGAGTTCCTGGTGAATCCCAGCTGTCAGAGCTATTTGAGCTATTTGAGCTGTCAGAGCTATTTTTTTGGGAAATCTGTTAACTGGGAATGGGAGGAACACACAAACTTATTTCCCACCAGCCAGAATGTGTCAGAAAACAAAAATTTTCAGCTGTAAAACCTACAGTTGTAAATCTGCAACTCAGAATGTGTGTGTTATCTTAATTGGCTGTCCATGGGTTGAATAAATTGAAATAAGAACAATATGATCATAACCTTATAAATCATGTCTGAGTATTAATTAATAAAGCTATGAATGATTTAAAGGGATGCAGAACAAATGTTGGCATTATATTCTGTTTTCTATTAAATACTGTTTTACAAAGCCCTAGAGCAGGACATGGGATTCATTCCATGTGTTCTAAAAGCCAAATTAAAATAAAACAAATTAATTTTGCATTCCCATATTGTAACTGTCACACCGTAGTGTTGTGCTAATGAAGGAAAATAAAGACAACAACTCATCTGGTCTCTTTTTTCTGCTTATGTTGTTAGCTGTGGGATAAAATGTCACCCTCCCCCTAACAGATCTGTTAGTCAACAAACTCCTTTATAGAAGGAGATAAATAACATGACTAAATAACATTAGCCTTCAAAGCAAAGCACTGGTACGTAAACTGCCTGAGACAAATCCAAGTACAACAGAGCTCAGGCATCTGACTCCTATGGCCGTTCTTCTGATGTAGGAATGCATATTTGTGTTGAGAGACAAAACCAAGAGAAGCAGGAGGATACAGACGTACCCCTTGGATCTCGCTCTTGGTTTTGAGATCAGCTCTGATGTTGGATCTCAGTGTGCGATCTGAGATAACACCCAGGGAAGCAGTGTCAGAGGAGAGCGGGCTGAAGGGCTGAACTTGGCACTGTGAGCAAGGGTCTGCTCAGGTCGAGTGCCTCCTCATGCTCTAACAGAACTTTGTATGTGATGGTAGATAAGCAAAACTACAGCACAGCTCACTGACAAACATTTTTCCTCCTGTCTGGATTAACCCTCAGGCGACTGAAGTTTAAATTAACCATTCTGTGAAAAACTATAATCAGACAGCAAGGAAAAATAGGATCTGGGTGTTAAAGTACCTGAGTCTTAAAGTACCTGGATGTTAAAGTACCCGAGGCCTGATCAACCCCTCAGAGCCTTTGTGTCAGCCCTACAAAACTATATTAATGACAAAGGTTAGGAAATCTGTGATTTAAAAATATGTATTTTTAATGTTCTAATGGCCTTTCAGCTGTTTATCATATCCAGAAATAAAAATCTGTTTCTGTGAGCAGTATCTCCTCATGGAAAATTAGATGAGAATCTGCTCCAAGGTTTGACTGTTGCTATTACTACTATTACAATACCTGTTCAATTAAAAAAATAAAATAACTCTAAGGGCAAATACCAGCTGCACAGGGCAATTTGAGGGATCAAGGTCTGGAACAAGAGATGATATAAAGTAAAAAGTTCTAGAAAACATTTATTCTAAAAGCAAATTATTTGCAAATACATTTTAAAATTAGTACTACCTACTGGAAAAATGTGTTTGGTTAAACACATCTGTGAATTAAACAATATCCAAAACTCCTGAATTGTGAGTACATAATTATAAATATGCAATGAATGAAAACAACTCCTCAGGTGAATGGACAGATGTGGAGTTACTGCATTCTGAAGCTACAATTTCCAGAGGACAGCACTTTACCTGTCAGCAATGTCACCAAAAATCACTGCTCCAATCAAGACTCCAAGCATGAATGTAGGCTGGATTAATTTTGCAAGCCACTCTCGGTCACAGACTAGATCCCACTGTGTAACAACAGTGCTCTTCCATTTTGTATCATCATAGAGAAATCCATCAGAGCAAGAAAATACAGACTTGTTGCCTTTGTATTCATATGTCAGATCCAAACTGCCTTCTCGCTTGGATCTGCTGCATTGATTAAGTTCCCAGATATCTCCATTTTCCAGCTGGACTACAACGTAATTTTCTGGTGATGTCCACAGTGTCCAGATGTCCTCTATACTTGATTTACAGGAGTTGTAGAAAAGAACACTACTCACATTTCCAGGGATCCCACACACAAAGTTAGGAGTAACAGCCATGAACACAGATGCTAAATAATGGATACCACATGACATTGCTTGAAAGACAGATGCAAAATAAACACATGCTTGAAATCTGTAAAAGGAAAGAAAACAGGTCACTGAAGAAAAGCCCTCTATACATGAAAAAAACCACAAAACCAAAACCCAATATAATTATTTTGTTAGGACCAGTAAATGGAGATGTCATGAAAGTGTCTAGTGTTTTGTTATATGGCGCCGCTTCAATATTAGCTGAACCCTGCGAGACATGAAAGATGAGGAAAGATCCACAGCACAAGTAATCAATTATTGGGAAATAAATGCTGCTCTCAGTCATCTCTTTAGCCACACACAGAGAAGACCACTGATAAAGAAAGACTTGTGAATTTAGGCACTTAGTTGGAAGCGATTGTTCACCCTCCGATTCTGTGCAGCAGGTCTCCTCAAACTAAGGCCTTGGTATTGCTGGAATGGGTACAAAACCCAAAACGTTGCAACCCCAGGTTCTGAGGGACAGAGATGTGCATCAAATCAAACATGGCAAACACATGACACCCCTTGTGTCACCTATTTATATAACTGTATTCCATCTATCTTCCATCTCCGTTTATTGCCTCCAAAAGACAAGGAGAATGCACGTAAGCACATGTAAAGGAAGATAGAATCTGAACAGCGTGAAATGCTCTGTACCAAAACAGAGCCGGAAACTGGGTTGGTTTTTGGCTGAAACAGACTGGGAAGTTATCCATTAAAGATTGTAACATAAAGCAAACATGGCAGACCAATGTTTTGTGCATTTTAATAGCTATAAAACATGCTTGAGATGCAAGTAACTCTATGGATATAAATTGCACGTGTGTTCTGTATGTCAAGACCTGCAATGAACTCCAGTATCACTAAACATAAAGAGTCTTTTAATCAATTAAATGTTAAAATCCCGTATATAATTAATATAAAAGTTGTTCAGAAAAAAACCCTATAGCTTTGGTTTCTCCGCCACTTTTTATTTCCTGCAGGCAAATCAATTGCACTACTTTGAAGAAGCATTTGATGAGCTTCTATCCTTACAGCAGTATGCAGTGGGCCTGGATAGTGTCAAACAAAAGGCAGCTTTTTTCAACTGGTCAGAGGCTAGCTCTGCTGAAGTTATAGGAAGTGATGCCTAAAAATCAATTGCCTTGAAGGGTCATGTTGGAAAAATCCAAACAATTCCAATCCCCAGAAGAAGTGCAACACCTAGACCACTCCTCTCCAAAATCCATCTAATCTAGCCTTGAATTCCTACAATAAAGATTACAACAGAACCTAGCCTAAGACATTTAAATCATCTGTCATCACAATTTCTAATTAATTTCTAAACTGTCTATAACCAAGTTTTTTCAATAGAATTTGCTGGATATCTTGTTTTAAAGTCCAAATAATCATTCAAATTGAACAGTGCACTTGTAAAGCTTGACTCCATTCACCATTCTCATACTCCTCTGCCTTTTATCTTGTGATTCTTATTTCTTTCCTTGGTGAACATAAACCCAGTTGCCTATCCTGTCTCTCCAGTGGCATTGTTGCTGCTTCAGATGCAGCGCTTTTTATTCCCCTTTCTTTCGACAACAGGTCTATTGACTTGTCCATAGCAATCTGAGGAGAGGGTTGAATTGCTAATCCCACTGCGACAGCTCAAAAGCTGGCTCAACATCCCTCTTGAAGACTCTGAAAGACAATACTCACACAGGTGCTGTGCTTCTCTTTCCCAACAAACGTTCTGAGGGATATGGTCAAGAGAAACCAAACATTTCTGCAGTATCCCTTAAGCCTGTCAATCCCCTCTCAAGAGAACTGCTTCTTGAGGACTAAGTAGCTAGCCATAAATCAAAGCAAGGCTAAACTTGTTCTGAAAAGCTTTTGGGCTGTCTTGGACCACAAAGAATGCAAAGATTATTTTGAAATGTAACCTTTGTCTCCCTATTAATGGAATATTTTTAGTTTCTCTTCTCTAGTTTCATTTTTAACTGTTCCCATA
>VXBZ01012601.1:0-158345 GCA_013399135.1 Heliornis fulica | reverse complement strand
AAAAAAAAACCACAAACTTGTTTCAAAAATAGTAGAGCAAGACCAAATTCAACAACTTGGGCTATTGCTGCAGTATGCAGAATGACTGAAATCAAGACTAGCAGAGCTATAAGAAATTAACAAATTTAATCCCTAGAAGCTCTGCAGTTACATCTTCTTCTAGCTAATAAAAAGTGGCATACCTGGAGCCAGGATCCTCAATATTTCCAATAGCTGTCATTAAGCATCAGGAAAGTGAAGAGCCAGATAGCCAAGTTGGTATTTCCCAGACAGAGGAAGAATTAAATAGTTTCCAACTCCTGTACTCATCTCGAATTTGCCAATTAGCTCTCACAGTACAAGAAGCACCAGGTTCATAATTTCTCTTCTATGCACTAAAAGTGAGCACAAAAAATATTTTATGTCCTTTCTTGTTGGACAATCTTGAAGGAAGATATTAATAGAATAGAAATAGAGAATCAGAGAATCACTTGGGTTGGAAGAGATCTCATCGAGTCCAACCACAGCCTAACTCTGCCTAGTCCACCTCTAGGTCATGCCCTTCAGCATCTCATCTATTCGCCTTTTAAATGTGACTCCACCACTTCCCCTGGCAGCCTGTTCCAGAGCCTGACAACCCTTTCAGTAAAGAAATTATTCCTGATGTCCAACCTAAATCTCCTGGGTACAATTTTAAGCCATTTTCTCTTGTCCTATTTCTTGTTACCCAAGAGAAGAGACCAACCCCCACCTCTCTACACCCTCCTTGCAGGTACTTGTAGAGAGCTCTGAGGTCGCACCTCAGCGTCCTTTTCACATGACTATATAGCTCCAGCTCCCTCAGCTGCTCCTCACAGGACTTGTGCTCCAGACCCTTCTCCAGCTTTGTCACTCTCCTCTAGACATGCTCCAGCATCTCAACATAATAACCTGTAAGGACACGTACTGAGAAAATATCATGACCAGTACACTATATTAGTTTTGAAAAGCCGAAATCCCAAGAGCACCACCTCGGCTATGCTTCAGAGCAGGCCTAGCCAATCTCTGCACTAACTGCTCCCTTGACAGTTTTATTTTATCTCTTTCTGAAACCTTCTTGTGATCGTGATTCAATAACCACTTTGACAGACTGCTCCACTGTCAAATCTTTGTTGGAAATTTTCTCATTAAATCTAATCTCAAAGTCCCCTTTTTCAATGTAAGACTATTAGCTTATAGAACATCCCTGTGCAACCTTGAATAAATCTTCCTCATATTTTACCACTGTCTTATATAGAAATGTCAGTTACCCTCCTCTAGTTGCTTTCTATGATGACATAAATTACAGTCCTTTATCCTCTCCTCATTTTCTGCTTGTGTTCTATGGAACAGTTTCCACCTCTAAAAAAAGCAATGCAAGATGTATGGGCCCATGGGATCCTGGGGTGGATTTAAGAGCAGCATAGCTAGCAGGTCGAAGGAGGTGATCCTTCCCCTCTACTCTGCCCTGGTCAGGCCTCACCTGGAGTCCTGTGTCCAGTGCTGGGCTCCCCGGTACAAAAAAGACCTCCTGGATCTCCCGGAGAGAGTCCAGCGGAGGCCACAAAGATGATTAAGGGCCTGGAGCATCTCTCCTGTGAGGAAAGGCTGAGTGAGCTGGGGCTGTTCAGCCTGGAGAAGACTGAGAGGGGATCTCATCAATGCTTATAAATATCTGAAGTGTGGTAGACAAAGGGAGATGGCCAACCTCTTTTCAGTGGCCTGTGGGGACAGGACAAGGGGCAGTGGTCACAAGTTGGACCACAGAAGGTTCTGCACCAATGTGAGGAAGAACTCCTTCACGGTGACGGTGACAGAGCACTGGAAGAGGCTGCCCAGGGGGTGTGTGGAGTCTCCTCTGGAGATATTCAAGACCTGTCTGTACACCAACCAGTCTGACCTGCTCTAGGGAACCTGCTCTGGCAGGGGGGTTGGACTTGATGATCTGTTCCAACCCCTAAAATTATTTGAAATAGCTGTATCATGACATATTTCACCAATCTTTCAAGAGTTTAACTTGGAATTAGATATAACTGACTCTTATAAAAATGTTATGAAAACTGTATTCAGTTCCAATGAAGGAATTCACTCTGTAGTACCATTTTTCTTACCTAATTTACAGCACCCATGCTAAGCAAACACAAAATAAAACCGAATTCCAGATCTACATTAATAGACATAATTTCTGCTGTTTGTGACTTAATTTGAGAAGTTTTTATCACAAAGCAACCACGTTGTTGCAGAATGTCGTGGGACTGATTCCACTGTGGTTTTTAACTTCAAACTGCTCAACAGAAAAAGCCAAGGAGCAGGCAGGAGTAGGGAAGAATAAGGCTTGCTGTGAAGCCAGAAAAGTGTCTGGCAACACCAGTGGCTGAAGGAATCCCACAGCCCTGTCACCACACTAATGGGCTGCTCCCTTGCCTGGAAAAACTACCTACCAGTCTCTTCAGTAAAATTCCACAATGGGCTGGCTAAGTCTAAGAGCTCAGGAGATTCACTGACTTGTATAGTTACCAAAAGGAGTTAATTAGGCCATTAGTGACAGCATGTGGAAAGCATGAGAAGTATGTAAGGAGGATGATATGTGGGATGGGAGAATACTATAGATGCATTGAACTTTGCTTGCCAGAACAGAAGATTGAAAATGGACAGGGAAAGACATATTTCATGGCAGACCTAGAGGCTGGGGCAGCTGACAGTGCTGAGTGAGGCGGAACGTAAAGCTGCTGCCTACTCTACTGCTAGGGGTCCCTGGGATCCCCCCCTTCAGTCCTCCAGGTGCATAAGTCTTCCTGTGGTCATGTCAACACTCTTCCCCAGTGTTAAAACCCTGGGGCTGCCTCTCAGCCCATGCCCAAGTGATGGCTGAGCAGCTTCTCCGCTTTGCAGGAGCTGGGGAGAGAAGTCAGTCCATTTGGGGAGCCTGGAGGTCATGCAGAACGTATACAGGTCATACACTTCAGCAACCCTGAGGCACAAGTTAAAGTCTATGCTGTCCTTGACACATACTGTAAATTATCAACTTTTTGTCACAAAATCTT
Source organism: Heliornis fulica (assembly GCA_013399135.1). Taxonomy (NCBI): domain Eukaryota; kingdom Metazoa; phylum Chordata; class Aves; order Gruiformes; family Heliornithidae; genus Heliornis; species Heliornis fulica. The sequence continues at coordinate 155,304 of VXBZ01012601.1, read as the reverse complement.
AATTTAAGAACATCAGACTGGTAAGAAACTCCTTTATTACTAAGCTTAAATTCCTCTATTGCAAGCACACATGTAATATAATCTTTTTAGTAAATTCACCAAGCTCCATTTTAAAAGTTAAACTTCCCTGAATAAAGCAATACTGCTGCTCATGCATCAAAATGTTGAGAAAAATACATTGCAGTAGCAGCAAGAAGTACTACTGAAATTCACCATGAGAAAGCAAGGCTTCTTTCAGCACAGTCTATGATTTATTTTCCTGGACTGATCTCAAACAAGGCAGTTTTTGGTAAGGGTACTGTATATGTCAGTTATCTTCACATACATACATCGTATTATGCAACAGACATTGCTGCATGCAGCAGTTTTCAATACTTCTCTTTGAAGTATTTTTTTCTGTTCATGAAGCCCTCTTTTTGCAATTTTCAAAACCTGTGAACTTGATGACTGTCCTAAAAGGTATGGTAATCTCTCACAGTGTTTTTCCATCTCTTCGGTTACTTGCCATGAGAGATAATTATTTGGCAAGTACATTTTGTCACTCTTGCCAGGAGTGTCAAATATAGAAGTCACGAAGACTTTGTAGGTTACTGCTCCAGTAGAGAGACACTTAATGAATGCCAGAAGTCAAATGAGCATAAAAACTTCTTTATAAAACCTCAAGCAAGACACAACATGAAAATGTTCCAGTCTGTCTTAAACTATTTCTGTGAATTTTCTCCCCAGTTATTCTTTTTTCAGCTTACAGCCTATAGTAAAAAAGACTTTTACCATTTCTGACTCCTCCTCACAAGTTTTATGATTTCACCAGTAAGGAAAGCAGCTAGTAATATCATGGTATCAATCCCTGAATTGGAAGAAATATTTGTCCATAACAAACTAGATGTCAGACCACTATCACTCTTGGCTGCAGTCCCATGACACAACATGCTCTGTTGCACTGTCACTGTAAGGTATTTCCTCCCTTCTCCTTTCCCACTGTTTATTCATCCCCTGAGACATACTGCCTTCTACTCTCAACTGCAGGGGGGCATCTTATGTGATTGGTTGTTAATTTTTTTCAGGAAAGTTATCTATCATCTTAAAAAAAAAAAAGTCAAAGTAGATGATGATTAAAATACAAACAAGCCAGATCAGTTGCTTGATCCAATTTAGATTGCATCCATGTGAACAATACACACCTACCTGTTTGAAAGGTGGCACATCTGGCATGCAAAATTATCTAAAGTGGACATTGCTGCTATATATACGTTAGAGAATAAATCCCCAGCCTCTGTGTACTTTTACCATTGTCAGCTGTTTATAGCTGAGACAAAACTTATTGTTAGATACTAATTTTATGTTAAAATAAAATGTTTCTGATAAGATTTGTTTCCCTATCAGGAACAGAAGGAATTATTGATCACTATTAACTTAATCACTATTAATTTAATTAATACTTGTTGAAAGTTAATATAAAATTTAGAAATCCTTTCAGTGTAGGATATAGGTAAAGATTCGTACTATTCCACGGGTTTTACAAGAACTATTTTCCTTTTTGTGTTTTCAATGCCCTTGTTAGCAAATTGTTTTGTCAGGAAATAGAGTATATTTTTGTTGTGCAGTATACAGTCATCAGGATGGCTTCAGTGTAAGGAAATTACCATATATTTACTATTTCTGAAAGAGTTTGTGTTCAGTAACCACCTTCACTTCTGTATTCCATCCTGGGGTTTTTTTAAGTGAAAAAAAACCATTCAGCATTCTTTCCACTCTAAACCAGAAAGCTGTGATGCATTTAGGTGTTTATTTTTTAAGAGGAATGAGGCTCAGGAGTATTTTTGCTATGGTGCAGAGATTTGGAAGCAGCCTTAAATATGTGATAAGCACAGTCTCATCTGACTTAAAGTGACAAGTGTAAACTTCTTTCCCTCCTAAGGGTGGTTTAAATTCTGTTAAGACTCGGTCTCAGCCCATGCCAGCAAGATGGTTACGTCCAGAATTTGTTTTCAGAGGAAGAAGATGCTGTATTGGATATTCAGCCTAAACACACCAACAGCACAGATACAACAGGAATAATAAAGCTTATAGACATCAGAAAGGTCCCAGGAATTATGTATTAGCACTGTTGAAAATGTGTGCATCAACATGCAGTTACCAAACAGCAGACACTTAGCAAGTCCTTCTTACAACTGTCTAAAACAAATCCTCTGAAGAATTTTAACACCTCTTTGCCATTAAACTTATGCACATTTCCCTTTGATTAGGAGAAGCCCAGAATTTGGTCACCAGAGTCAAGAAGAAAAGTCAGGTGACTGCTCATGAGTGCACGTGGGATATAACAGGTCAGATGAAGAAAGCCACATCAAGGTAAAAGCCATGAATTAGTGCTACAGAATTAAGGGCCATAGATTTACCTTTTTTTTTTTTCTTCAAATAATGGACCAGTTCTTTGTCTAAATCAGGCACGTTAGGTTTCTGGACAAAAGGAAAGTGCATTCACACCTCAGCCACTTCAGCCCAACATCAAACCTTCTGGCTCAACTGGCAGCGGGACTGGACTAGGCACGAAGGCACTGGATTTGCACTCAGGCAACCAAGCTACACATCTGTGTTCCACTCTTTACTGCAAAAGTAACTTCTGGTTGAGGAAGCACACATCACTGGCAATGGGAACTTCTCAGCTGATGGGGCTAGATTTGGCAGCTTTCCTATGCACTTCAACTACAAGGGATTCTGAAGAAGTCAACAGTGGACCTGGAACAGCTTGGCAACATTAGAGGTTAGTACAGCACCCACACCGTACTCTAGGCTCCTTAGGTAAAAGGAAGATAACTGCTGTGTAACCTCCCAATTAGGGATCCATCTACAGATGGGTTATCTAGTGAGGGGAGAGATCTGCAAGACCTTCCTGTGTAGTAAATGCTAACCAAACATCTTGCTTGCTTGCTCTGAGAAGCAAACGCAGTTTTTCTCCTTCACATACTTACAGTATCTACCTACCTTATAACTAGTAGGAATAAAGCAATATAAGGGAGGAAAAAAGCTGAAATTTAAAACTACCACTGAAAACAATGGCCAAACATTAAATGCTGCACGTTAACCTCCTTCAAGTCAGCCTTCTTTGTGATTATCAAAATCATTTATAAATAAGTGTTTGTTATTCTGGTACATTTGCACCCATACATTCACTAGTAAAGCAGTCCTCAAATCTGAAGTCACGGCTCCAAGCAGGGCTACAGCTGTCACCCGTGGGGTGGAAATCCCACTGGGAACAGGGCAGGAAAGCTGTAACAAACAGTGGTTGCAACAGTAATTCCAACACCCCCCATCTGCAGAGCGGGAGTCAGGCTGTTTCTTTCTAGTTACCCACTTGTCCTTCCTGCTTTATCTGTGTCAAGGATATGTATCAGGTAGTTTAATCAAAAAACAACGTAGCCATGTAGGTTTAAAGTTGCTTATGTTTGTTCAGGAACTATTTGGATCAGTGTTGAACGCAGCAGAGTGGTTATGCTTGAACAATGGACACTGTGGGGATGTTTCCATTCCAGGAACAACATTTTTATAAACATCTACAATTTAGAAAATTAGCACGTACTTTCTCTGTATGATATACTACTAGCATTACTTCTCACAGGGAAAAGTCAATTCCAGTATCTACCATACCACTGTTTTCTTTTAGCCAGCCTCTTTTTTGGGGACAAATCTGAATTAAGTATTTAACTCTCTTCCACACTGCAGCACTTTCAACATAATCTATAAAGTGTCTAACAGAATTTAAATGTTTTGATTGATATTCCATCTGATTATATACAAAGCAGTACTACACATATAAACTGTTACCTTTCTTTCCTCTTTCCCCACTTAGGAAATGAAATGTTTTCTACTTTTTCCTCTGATGACATAGTGCACTAACTTCATTCAAACTACGGAAGTTTACGTTTATCTGATTTTTTTTTTCTGTTTATAATCCTGGAATAAAGATTGCTTGTCTTCATATGACTTATGCTCTTACTTGTTATTCTTTTTACGTATTTCCATTGCAGAACTCTGACCCTGCTATAGATGAAGGTACAAATACATGGATTGGATACCTACTTCACAGTCATCAAAACAGTCAATTCCTAAGCATCTAGCAATCTATTCTTCAAAGACTGTTTTGAAAAATATATGACAATTAAGATAATTTGGTGTATTGATACAGGCTACATAGAGCATTGTACCACCTGGATAACATGTCATTTTACTCACCCTGGCTCCATTTGTGACTCTTGCAATATTACTTAGTTAATTCTGACTTCCACCACAGTTATTTCATCAGGAGCAATCAGGAGCAAAGCAGAAGAGCTAAAGCAGTCACCTTCATCTTACTAGCACTATAGAAATACTTCACTAAAAACGGCATCACTTAAGAAAATGTGACATTGAGGGAACTGAGTAACAGATAATACTGTTTCTTCTAAAACTTGAGACAAATTCAACACACAGATCAAGCCATTGCTTTAGGAAAGGCAACTCAATCTCAGCTAAAAAGAATACAGCTAGCTGGAATTCTACACTTATTCTACAGTTCTACAATTCTCAGGTATCCACAGCAATGATGCACCACTAGTTAGCTCATCAGCTCTCGCAAGGGCTGTTCAGAAGCTCTTGTAAGGACAGCCAGTCTGTCACACCACATTCCTGCTTGGCCAGGTTAGTATCCCTGACAGACTCCAAGGCCAGGAGGGTTCTCTCTCAACCTAAATAAAAGAAGGGTACGTAGCACAGGAGAACTTTCAGTTTCTTTTGCAGGTTCATAGCTCACTAACCTTCCAAACTGTCCCTCTTCACTGAAAACGTGCAGCCTACTCTAGGACTAGAAGTCCTCGACCCCTTCTATCCAAATATTGATGGAAATTTTCCCCATAATAAGACCTTATTAAATATTCATTCCCACTGGAGAGTATCTCAGTTTGTTTTATGTTGCTAAGCAGCCTGGTCATGAACCTCTGTCCAATTCTTGTTTACTTGTATCCCTTTACAGTTTCAGCCCTGGATATTGGTTTGGCTAGCCTGTGTCTTCACAGAACAAGAAAAACATTTCCGTTTTATCTTCTCTGAGACATTTACACATTGTAGTGTATATAAATAGTATGAAATGCTGGAATTTCATAATCTTGGATATTTGTCTAATTAAAATCATAGGCAGTATGTCAAAGAGCTTTTCTACAACCAGACTAAAGAAGACAAATCAAAAACCATAACAGCATTATTGATCTTCTCAAAGAAATATATTTTCACTAGTTTGTTTGGTCATTTATCTCTTCCATGACCAACAGACTGAGTTATTCTATATTGTTCCTGAAAGCAGAGAGCCTTTTCATCTCTGGATATTCAAGTAAGACAAGTCTACCACTACCTTTCTCTGTAAACTATTAAAAGTAGAAGTTATTTACATTAAAAAAAAAAAAAAAGAAATGCGAATTACAGATTTGTCTGTTTCCAAGGCTAAGAATGCATTTTGACCTCTTATGAAATATATTCTGTAATCCTCTTTTACCTGCTTACATTTCTTCAGTACTCTCAGGTTCTTTCCAGGAGTCTTTTTCTCATGGTAGCTCATACAAAGGAGTGATCTAGAACAATATTTTCTAGCCTTAGATGAATATTTGCAAGCATTATATTAGTCCCATTTTCCACAAGAATACAATAAAGAAGCTGGATTCTGCTTAGACCTACCAGGTGTTTTATGCATAAACCTAATTTTGTACCAGTTTCCCCACTCTATCCTTAATGGATAAGTGAGACAGAACTGAGCTTGGCTACGCTGCTCTACAAAGGACAACAGTTCTCTAAAGAGCCTAAAATACAAGTGTAAATGAGATGAGGTCCCAGTTGCTCTGACCCTGGGACTAACACAAATTATCTCTCTCAGAAGGCTGGAGCTGTTTATGGTATTGCCCAGCTCTGTTGACCTAAAAAAGTTCCAAAGATGCACAAAAAAAATCCAAGCAATAATTTGTTGGGGAACATGAGCCACGAATATAAATTATTTAAACTAAATGTGATCTCATCAGTGTAACTTCACCATATATCCAGCGGCTTACTGTCAGAGAATGCTTTCGATATTGCTTATTTATTATTGCTTTTTTTTTTCACCTTTACTATTTGACTTTATCTCTAGCACTGGGCAGATATCCAACAAATTAAATACTGCATGGTAATATTTATTTCTAGAATGAGGGCTAAATTAATATTATCATTATTTTCTAATTTTTCATCAAGGACACAAAGATCTATGCCTGCAATTTAAAGGCTAAGAAAAATACTTTTGCCCACTAGTTCTACATGACTGCATTAATCATCCTTTTTCCTTCTCAAAAAGTCAGTTGCAGGTTTTATTCCCTCACTTTCTATACCTCTGGGATTTCTGTGTTTTCAGAACAGGACTGATCTCTTATTTCTCTGTTTTTAATGTTCTTGATTCAATGGTTGGCCTAAATCAATCTTTTCTGGAATTACCTGTATTCAAGGAACTGAGAGCAAGGATTGCTGATGGAAAGCCCATAATGCAGCAAGGATTGTAACAGTGGCATACGTGACGGTTTTCCTGATGTGTGACATACAGCAGAGAAGTGCAAGGATCTTGGAATCTGCAACATCTTGAGAGAAAAATGCTGGCTAATGGTGTGACACAGAAAGTGTCCTGACAGAAGCATTTCCCACATCACAACCTCTAAGTAAGTTTAATTAGTTAATTTAGGTTGAAAGTAAAGAATGTCTGTTGTGTGTTTCAATATACTGATTACAGCATGCAGTACATATACACCTATGCTACTTCTCTAGATCTCCTTTTCACTCAATGAGATGCACCATTCATCTTGTCCTAAACCACTCAACGAAAAGAAGACAGATGGATCATGCCCTAAAGGGTCTAATTCCCCACCCTGACTAGGTGACTAAGTCAGCTGTCTGAAGTTTATACTAATGTCCTGTGAAGTCAGTGAGATGAAGTCACTAGCGCCTTGATACGGACAACTAAACTGCCCAGAGAGCTAGCACAGCATTATACAAACACATCAAGTAGGAACCTAGATCCTCTTTCACAACTTAGAAAGGAGAAGGAAGTTGTGACATGGCTGGAAACGTCTGAGCCATCATGGGTACCACACATGGTACCGAGCTCCATTCAAAGCGTGGCGCTGAATGCTTTTATTTGAAGTCTTTTGAAGCATCTTTTTGGCACTTGTTTTCTACTTTCTGCTGCCTTATTGGCATTTTCTATGTATTCTCCAGGCCACGGCCTCCATTCCTGCCTCAATACTGCCACTGGGGCTGCACCTCTGATGCTGCCACCTAATAGTAAGCAGTGCCTCTGAGTAATAGGAAAAGAACATCTAACTCTACCTCTTAATGAAAATATTTTCTTGAGGAAGCGGTTTAGTCTGTGATCCAATGGATGATGCTTCTTGATTCCTCAAATTACATTTTCACTGCATGTGATCTTCAGAGAACATTTGCTCTGAGGGAGGTGAACATTATAGTATGTCTATCAAAGTACTATGCTAAGGTATACATTGGCTTTTAGAGTAATTTCAGTGTTTTTCAAAGACAGATGAGATTTCTCTCCAAGTATATAGAAAATCTGATAAATCCCCTATTATTACTACTTGTTCATCTCAGTCTTGTACAGTTTGTCATCACACTTTTTCCACTCTTGGCCTTGGAACAGAGTTGAGTTTTTTTTTTGTCTTGGTATTTTTTTCTGAGAAGCTGACAGTCTGAATGTTCTTGCTCAGCTGCTACAGCTCCAAGCCTCAAGCTACCTCAAATAAAATGTCAGCTGTGTACATATCTAAGTTCCATTCCTGTTATGTATAGCACTATTGTAGCGCAGAAAATTTCACAGCATGTGCTGAAGGGTTCTGGGCCCCTTTATAAAACACTTCCTTCCAACTTTGAGATATCTCAGTACTGCTAAAATTCATTACTTTTACAGGAAAATTATTGAGAGTTTTTATAAAAGTGGTATCTCAGTCCTGGGCATTGTGTTACAGGGAACACATGTACAGTGCCGAATATATTTCATTTTCATTCATACCGTAACATTTTGGGATGAAACAGAGCATAGGACAAGAGGAAACAGCCTCATATTTCACCAGTGGAAGTTTCAATTGGATTAAAAAGAACTTATTCACCAAAGCATTGCCCAGCACTGGAACAGGCTGCCCAGGGAAGTGGCTGGTTCACCATCCTGGAAGGTATTGAAAAGACATGTGGATGTGGTCCTTAGGGACATGGGTTACCAGGTTAGTGGTTGGACTCAATGATGTTAAAGGTTTTTCCAACCATCCTGATGTGTGTGAGAATGGCCTTATGCTGCCATGACTATGCCCATGATACAAACCCATCTAGAAACCACCCAGGGGACTGCCAACATGTCTGAGATCCAGCCTAAATCACAGCAGCTGGTTTACAAATGTTAATTGATTCACTAGCTTAAATTCTGAGTGTTGCTTCTATTGCTGGTTGTAGTCTTAGAGAAGTAACGGATAGTACTATAAAGTGCATTTCCATCCTGTTTTTATTTAGTTATTTTCACGTTATTGTAATCTACTTTCTAATCTACTTCTATTACTATAATGTTCTTTTTCCAACCCAGAAACAGGCAGGGTGAGGTTGCCAGCACATTCTGATGCAGTGTAGTTTTATCTATACAGACAAAACTGCCTCCACCATGACCTGGATCTCAGCAAATACTGTCAGTACCGCTTGCAGGCCATACTGCCGGTGCGTTGTCACCATTATCCAAGAGCACTTGCCAGTATCCAGCTTTGATTCTGAGCCTTGAGAGCATTTCTACTTCAGCCTAGTCAGGCACAGATAATACCATCTTTGTTTAAGCTGCTGGAGTCTGCTCTGTGAAAACACACGGCTTGTCTCAGTTCTCCAAGGCTATTGTGATGCCATTCAACCAACAGGATCAAGTACTCTTTGCAAAACATCCGGGGACACCCCACCCGCAGCCAAAGAAGGGGGAAAATGAAACACAGCCAAGTCCGCTTGTTCTACCCTATGGACATCTGAGGGGAGCACAGGCTGATTCCGATGTTACAATACAGCATAGTTATAAAGCTAAAGAACATTCATCAAGCATTTCTGTCAACCACCACTCCTGACCAGGAGCCAAAGGAGGACTCAGATTTGAGATTCTTCTGTCTGGCACATTTCAGTAACCACAAACAGCTGTCCGCTGTTACATTTTGGAGTGTGAATGACAGATATGTTGCTATGAACTCTTCCACTGTATAAAGGTAGCCAGTATGAGGGGGGGAAAAAAAGGGTTTTCAAAAAAAATAATCTCCAGATCACAATATTTTCTTCATCTTCAGGAAACTACTCAGAGGTTAAACAAAAATTCACATTTTTTTGTTCACAAATATTCATTTTGTGCAGGATGTACTAAACACTAATTCTATTAGTATTCCAGAAAAGGCTTGTAATGTTTCCATTTTCTAAGGTAAAGCTAATAGTATTTTCAAATGCTGCATATAACTGCATGTTTCTCCATACTAACTTGGACAAGGAAAACCAATTTTCTGACTGTCCAGCAAATACATTTCTCCACTTGAAAAATATATTTTTCTTGGGGAAGTACATTTCAAGACACCTACAAAATACCCGAGTTTGAAAAATCATTACTTTAAAGCACTCTTATTTTCTTTTTGGGAAAAGAAATGGTAAACATGTTCTTTGAGATACTGTTATTCGATACAAACCCAAGAATTCATGGAAGTATCATGTACACAGCACAATTTGCAGAAGATGTAATGTGATCACAACAAGAGCTGTGAGAGATGAAACAAGAGAGAGGATAAGGGCATGAAAATAGGAGCCTTGGAAAGTTCTGAGATGCGAAAAAAGGTAAGCCGTTTGGCAAAGGAATTTAGAACTGAACCAAGAGTCCCAAATTAGGGAGAAGAGAAATGGCATCAGAACTGTGTTCAAATATTGCTACCACAGCACTGACCAGCAGAGGCTGCACTGTAGAAACCCACTGAAAGAGTCCCTACAAAAGCCAAGCCAGTCTCTTTACGGGCTAAGCATTGTCTCTGAGCTACGAACACTAGAAAAGTTCCAAAGAAATTAACAGAAACTGTTGAAACAGTAGATAAGTGTAGTAATCTGCCAAACTCTGTCTTTAGCTGCAACAGGTGAGCATCCTACTCAACCAGGCATCCTGTCCTGCTTCTCTCCTCCTCTCTCTGCCCGTACTAACCTTTACAGTGGTTGCTTCTCAAGTCCGACCTGTAGCAACTCTGCGACCCGGTAATGTGTTCATATAAGGCAACAATGGAAATATGTTAAAAACCAAGTAAGTATGCAAACTCTGTCATACAAAGAGTGGTTATTGATAACTCATTAAACAGTCTAACTGCTAGTAAAGTAGATTATTTACACAACCAGCATTTTAAAATCTGGGTAACTACGACTTGTAAGAGACTGAATACTTACAAAGATAATCTTTTAAAAGATTCTGGAAATATTTCATTACAGAACCTGGAAATAGTACCAGTGACACCCAATCTTCCCCTCCCTTCCTGACGATGTTCACCACCTGCTTTTAGCTAAAGTATAAGCCAAGATTTTAAAACTGTACATCACAGGGAAAACTCTGCATACCATGTAAACTGCCTCTCATAGCTACCAGATGTTCCAGCTGGGAAATCAAATCCTAACTCTCATCCACATTTACAGTAAAAGGTACCTTCGCAGATTTCTCTCTAGACAGCTATTCCTGATTAGATCATGTCTCTGTTCAGCACTCTGTTACGGTGTAATCAGAGCTGCAAAGTACACAGCCTGTTTTGCACCAGCAACCAGATCAGTAAAGGCTGTGTCCTGTTGAGGGATTCAAGTCACTAAAGTTATTAAAACTCCTTTAATTTACCTGGGAACAGGATGTGTGGGCAGCGTGAGCCAGCCAGCCAGGTCCTAAGGCGTGCCTCCCTGCTGTGCACAGGCTGCACTGCCATGCTTGTACCCGGGAGTCACGTCTCCGCTTTCCCAACACCAATGGTAAGTGGCTGGCTATATTCTCTTTACCTAACCGGCCACTCAGAGGGTTTTTGTAGTAGGAGTGGGTGAGCAGAACGGGGAAGGGGCAGGGGACAAAAAGGGAGAGCCTGCAGGAACAGGAGGACAGGAACTGCTGCATCCAAGAAAGGTGCAGTTCAGTGTAGGATAACGGGGAACTTTAAGGCCTGGCAGCCCATTAGAGATGAGGCCATTTGAGGCAGACAGGACTATTTTTTTCTCATTCACCTATGCAATAGCGAGCAGTGATCTCATGCTTGAGACAGACTCAAGAACATTGTTTAAAACAACCTTCTTGAATTTACAGTCTTCAGGTGCTGCCAACACCCAAACTCAAGGACAGGCATAAAGTCTTCCTTTGATGGCAAAGGAAAGGGAAGCTGTTACAGTTTTATGTCTGTTCATGCATGTCTCAAGACCCCTGTCAGAACTGCGGTGTCACCAAGACTGCTGAGGGGGAATCCCAATGGAAAGCAAGGTGTTGTCAGCATCCACGTGAACGTAAATTCTGCAAAATTCACAACCTTAATCAAATAGAAAGGTTCCTATATCATCTGTATGTGAATAAAAGTTGTATATCATACATATTAGATATATATAATCCATATATACTCTCTCCCTCCATGTATATATTTACATACACTAAACAGCTGGCCATTCTTTACTCCATCTGTCCCCTTAAGAAAATCAAACCAGTCTCAAAATACTAAAAAACCATGGCCGGATTGCTCAGAATCTGACCACGGCATATCTGCAGAATGTGTATGTTGGCCCATATAAGGATTGCCTGAACTGAAGAAATCATCAGTGCCGTGATAATGCACAAGTGCAAAGTTAAGAACAATTTTTATATGAAGTATGATAATTTATCTAGCAGTATCAAGGGATTGAAAAGAGGTTTTTAGAACAATAGGTGCATCTAGATTAAGCCGCTATTCTACTTCCTTTTAGCACATGGTCTTTGAAATCTCCAAAAGTGAGTCTAAAGTACCTATGCAAACTTTGGCAGTCTGCAGTTCATCTCAAAGGTCCTATCCTAAAACAACCTGAACCTTGAACTGCATCTCAAACCATCTGCCCCCTAGATGAGAAGTTATCACTGTGGAATTGTTCTCCCTTTAACTGCAAGCAGTAATTGTGAAAACTTTACCTAAAGTGTTAATGTTCTCCTAGGAAAACTACTTCAGTTGTTAGGAGCAACTACTTCAGTGTTATTTCAGTGTTCCACGCGCCTGCTTTCCACGAACATTGTTCAAGACAGAAGAGCAACATCCAAATAAAACGATGGTTAGAATTGCTTTCCCACTTCAGGTAACAAGGTATTTTTGTTGCTGACCCAGAAGAGATAATGAATGAGATATTGTTCAGATATATATGCATGTGTGTCAGGACTTGGCCATACGAGTACTTTAAGCATAATTCCCACCTAAGCAAAGCCAAGTCTCTCCATCCCCCCATCTCCAGAGGCTATGGATAGCCATGGGGCCGCTAGCACATGGTATCAAGAGCCCGTTCAGCTCTCAAGTGCAGGTATGCACGTATACCATTGAAAGGAGCTCCAAGGCTTCATGCAGCACCTGCTTGCCCTGACAGAGAGGAGACCCACACAGTGGGTTAGGCTAGCCCGATGGTGACCAAGTTAGAAAGCACAACGCTGCAGTTCAACAGCTTAAATTTACAGCCAACAGTTGCAGACATCCGCTCCAAGGATTATGCACCTGCAAAATCCACGCATTGATCCGTGCACCATGAACGTACGCGGCAGAGCCCACTGCGCCTCGCCCTTACCTTTCACATCCTCTACGCTCATTTCCCTGTCCAATGTTTCTCCTCCGCCATCCGCTGCATCCGGACTGAGACACCAGCCAGCCCTCCACTCACAGCTGCGGAGGCACACACACCCCCCACACCGCAACTGCGCCCCATCCCACGGGCTGAGGCCTGTGTGCACATCAGAGCCACACGCCACGGCAAAGACAACTCGCTGCTGTGCATCGCACCATTGAACATAAAGATGATATATACGCGTATACTCCACGCCCACGTATCTCACGCAGACGAGCCCGGTCTCGGTATATCGCGCACGACAAGGCTGTGCCCCTGTGCAGTGACAGCCCGGGTGTGTGTCCCGCAACCCACCGCCGCGTTCCCCGCTCGGGACGGGGCTGCCCCGGTACCTGCCGAAGTGTCCCAGAGAGTCGAAGAGCCGCTCGGAGCTGGGAGCCATGGCGGGGCTGCGGCAAGCAGGGAGCCTCGGTGCCGCTGTCCCGGCGGTGTGGCTAAGCGGCACCGTCCCGCTCCCTCCGCCCGCCCCCTGCGGCCCGCCCGGCCCCCGGCGGGGTATGGTGCCCCGCCCGCCGGTCAGCAGCAAGGACGGCGTGCGCGGCCCTCGCAGCGGGACAGGGGAGGGGAAGGGACAGGGGACGGGGCGCCTGCCGAACGGTCGCTGCCCCGTAGCCAACTGCCCCCCGCGCAGAGCCGGTCCCCGAGGGCCGGGGCGGGACCTACAGGCCCGGCGGTGTCCGCGCAGGCTGTGGCGGTGCTGCCTTAGGGCTCGCGTTCCCTCAGACACAGCCCCGCGCCGCTTCCCCCTGAGCCGCGGGACTCCGCCCGTCCCGTCGGGCGGCACCTGCAGCGCGCCCTGCTCGCTTCTTGCTTGTTGCTTTCCCCGTTAAAATGAAATTAAAGGCAGCGATTATGTGCTGAAGTCCTCCTGTGGCAATCATTAATAACCTCCTCTTCCAGACTCTGATTTATTTCCTACCGACGTTTTCAATTAAAGGAGGGTCTAACCAGGTTTTTTTTCACAGGACATTATCTGAATATTAATACGAGTCATTTCCAGTAGCCTTATAATCTGCTCTGTTGTTTGGGTATGTTACTTCGCAATCACAAAGGGTTGGGGTTTTTCCCAAGTTCAAACACACGATGTAAAACAGTAGTAGCCATTACAAGTAAAATACAGACTGTGTCCCCTATCTGCCTGACTGCTATTAGTACTCCAGACTGTAATGAAGCCTCAAGTATATTTGGATTTATTTTCCCATCTTACCCAGATTAGGCCAAGATAATCAATTTGAAATTGTTTGAGGATTAGCAAAGCAAGTTACAACAGGAGACCTTTGTAAGTAACTTTGCTTTGCAGTGGACTTTGTTGGAACAGCTACTCTGCTCCAGCAGCCCAGTTGCTCTCAGCTCTGAGCATTATTAGGTAAGATACAAACAAAAAGCTGTTGTAGGTGCAACTCTCATATTTAAAGTTTTTTTTCTCCTCAGAACTCTTAATTTCCCTTTTTGGGTAGATCAGAGTTCAAAGTTTTTCCTGCTCTGAGTGAGGAGATGGACCAGATGCCCTCCAAAGTCTCCTTCCAACCTAAATTGGTTTATGATCCTGTGATGAAAGACACATTTCCAGCAGATTCTATGAGCTCCTTCTGGGCTGCTTCATTGAAAAACATAGGAGAAAAAAAAGCCAAGTCAATTCAATGTTTCTCTATGTATACTTCCTTTTAGGGAAGACAGAAAATGCTGGGAAGTAAACCCCTATTAAATCACCGAAGTCAATCTCCCATTTCCAAAACCTGACCCAAATACTTCTGCTACCACATGGGCTGTCGGGCTTCACTGTTTCACAAGAAAATGTGCCTTTAGGGTGCTCTGGCACCAGACAAGCCCACAACTGCTCCTCTGTGCAGAGCAGATGGGGGCTTAGGGGTGACAATCTGTCCACATACAGACCTGGAGAAAGCAGATGTTTGTCAGACTCTATGGCTCCAAGTGACTCCTGACCCGACCAGCAAAATGAGCAAACATCCCATTACACAACCAGGGATCTGGGTAATAAGTTCAGCAGAGGATTGCTCCTCACAGCTAGCATGGCTCTTCACCTCACCCAACGGGGAGTTTTTGAAGGCATCGCTCCATTTGACAAAGCTCCCCATATGTCTCTCTACATCTGCAAAGGACTTTTAACCACTGAGTCTAGAGCTTGTTGTTGTTCCTTCCTTAGGATGTGCAAACTAGTAATTCTAAGGACTGGTTTGTTTGCTTTGAGTAAGAATTTTTTAATCTCATGGTTTTTACTTATAAATATCAGCATTCAAATTAATCGTCCTTGTTTTTATTTCTGGAAAATGTTTTCCAGGTTTAAAAATGGTATGTGCTTGAATGCAGCACAGTTACTTTAACAAAGCATTTCTTTCTCTAAAGAGCCACAGTAGTTAAACAGTTATTTGCAAAAACAAACACCAATGAATAGTAAACATTCTGGCTAAATATTCCATTGCTGCTCATGTGGCTGCTTTTAGTGTCTTGCCTCCTACAAATAAATTCATTAATTTTCAACAGCATTATGGTATAAGGAAGATCTATTTTTGGTGTCAAGCAGAAAGTAAATAAATTAACCCCTTTCAGCACCATTTTTTAAACCTAAAAAGATCCATAAGTAGTTTTTCCTCTGTGGAATTCATTCTTCTTTATTCTTACCTCTTTGATGATATCATGACTTTCCTGCCCTGCCCACATCAAAGATAGGGAATTTGCATTCGCTCCTATTAAAGTCAATGCCAAGCTCACATATGCTGCACTTCCAAAAGTTATTAGTGCAATGTCTGCAATGTCTCCTCTCTTAAACATGTGGTGGTCAAAGATTTGCCTTGTTCTTTTCAAGCCTCAGAAGATGCACAACGTGTTTTAAGCCTGCCTTCTTCCTATCCTGTTACACCAACGCTACGCGAAGCAGTGATTTTAGTCACTGATATTCCTCACTGAGTTGTTTTTCACTGGGGTCTCCTAGAAACAGCCATAGTACTGTCCATATACAGCACACAGCTCTCTTCTAAAGGACTATCCTGTGTGCTAAACTCTTGTGCTACAGAAGAAGCAGATCTGAACAGGGAATACCTAAAAGAGAAATGAAGGATACCTGTAATTAATGTGTCAAGGTGAGACCATCCACATCCAAGCTCTTCAGAATGGTAAGGATTCTATGAGCAGAAGGAATTGAAGAGATGTTGTGGTCCCTTTCCTAGAATGTCTTGGGAAACCACTGGGATGGGAAGATTGAAGGTGCTTACAACAAACAACAGCTTGCAAGATATTCCAGGGGTCTTAAGTGTTGGGTCTTCTAATCCCACAAGGGGTATATGCAATAGCTCATCCAAAAAAAAGTCAGTTATAGTTTTAACCTCATTTCTAGCACTCAAGCAACTTGTTCAACAGAGACACTCGATATTGCACAATCCCTGAAAAGTGATCTTAACAACTTGTAATGGGAGAAGAGATGGCTTACAAAACAATCTCCTTCAGTTTGTCATTCACATGAAGAGAAATCCAGCTGCTACTGGTAAAGGCTGTTCCTGGCCTTCTCTTTTGTAAGTCAAATGACAGTGTCACCAAAATATGAGAGGTATACAAGGAACATGCCAGTGATATGAATTTCTGTACATGTCCTCATACGTTCATATGTGCATGCTGAGCTTCAAATTACAGCTGAACCCTAAATACCAAAGTGGTGAAGACAGCAGATAACTGGTAGTGTTGCCTTTCCATGGCCACAGGTAATGACTTCTTAAGGGGAGACAATTTCTGACCCGCCTGTTTCCTCAGTCTTTTTGACAAAGTTTGTAACTCGCAGATGAGGAGCAGTGCAGGAACTGCAGCTGTGTCAAGCAAGAAAGACAGATGATCTACCTGTTGCCGCCAGTGCTCAAGTCCAGCACATGGATAAAGCCCATCCCTGAGTGGTCTCCAATATCTGCTTTATCCTACCAGTGGAAAAAAAGCCCTCACTGGAAACAACCTCACCATATCTTGAAAGTAACCTTCCGTTTTGAAGTTACCATTTCCCATTCCCTTCCAGGGAAAAGCTGCAGGATGATTAGAAGTGCATTTACCAATGAAAACGCAATGGAAGCTTCTAGAGACTAATAGGGCTTACTCACATAAATATCTGTCAGCCATTGAATTTGCTAGTTTTTTAAAAACCTTGCAGAAAAAGTCTGTCTACAAAGACCAGGGAAGTAACATAGATGTTACTTTTTTTTTCTGCTGCTAAAATAAGGCATTATATGAATTTTACTGTGGTGGCTTTGGTGTTTTGCAGTTAGATTGCAATAGCCTGTGCATCATTATATATTTAACAGAATTAAAAACATGGCCAGTAGTGCAGCAAGTAGATTGATAAAGATGATCAGCATGTGCATCCAGCCATGCAAAAATCTTTTGGGATTCTCCTGAACTACAAGGAAGGAGCCCTGCAATTCCTTGTCTTCTCATACCAGTCCAAGCATTTTCTCATCAACCTTAAAGAACCAGAGCCATAACAAGGTTGCTGGGCGAATTGTTTGTCAGCAGCCACCACAAGACAAATATGCTCAATATACATTCTTCCCTCCCCTTCTGCTACTCTATCAGCCTATCAGGCAGGCATGAGGCTGTTGTAGCAGCCTGAAGTCATTCGCTATGGCTTTGGCTATATTTTTAGTTTTACTGTCTCCTGGTTGGGACTCTGGTTTAATCACAAGAGACTCCTCCGGAGAACTCACTCAGTGTTTATATCCAGGGAAATGAAGGCCCAGACAGGATTTTGGAAGTGTAGGAAGTGTCTCCCAGTTGTACTGTGGACAATCTGAATCTGAAGGGATTCATCTGACCATGATACTTCAGTGTGGGCTAATTCAGTCTCACATTTTCAAAAACTCTTACTTTATTGTATCCTTTTTGTCTGGAGATACTCTATCTGTGCAGACAGTGAGTGCAACTGAACAAAGTACTTCACGATGGAGAATTTCTACACTGGTCCAATATGTATAAACAGCCTTTCGAATAATGAAAAGAAAAACAATTAATTCACATTCAGCAAACTGAATGTGAAAGAAAACAACAGGAGCTTTGCAAGTCATTACTCCACCTAAAATTTTGGGGGTAACAGAAGACCTTTAATCTATAAGGAAGAAAATGAGAACTGCACATTGTTTCAGTTTTGGACTACTCCACTATAGGCCCAGCCTTCTGAGGAAAGCGGAAGCTAAACTCTCATATCGTTATTATATGTCTTCTTCAGGGATACCTGATAAAAGCTGGAGAAATCTGATAAACATCTTAAAAATACCTTTTAGCAAAGGTTTAATCTAAGGAGAAATTCCAGAGATCTCTCTAACTAAACTAAACACAGTACACTCAAAGCCCTGTCTTTAACTTTGTTTCAAGCCTTATTATTTTTCCTTGATCAGCAATTACATATTAACCAGAACATAGCATCACAAAGCACGCTGGGGATGCAGAGCAAAGTCTGGACAATATTCTCTCAAGCTCTTTCTTCTCCAAGGTTTTCCGCACAATTTCCTTGCCATTAATGGGACCGGAGGAGTGACAACAGTCTTGAGCGCTCCCCAGAGCCCTCCTAAACCGGATGATGCACGCATGACTGCAGCAGCAGTGTTAGCAGGGTTACAAACTTGTTCTCTGCCAGTCCGCATTTAATTGGGGAACAGAGAAGGCATCTCTAGCATAGGCATCGTTCCGAATATCCTGCATTCTGTACTGGTTACGTTTTGCTGCTTTGTACAGTCAAAACACACAGGAAGAGAGAAATAAAAGGTATTGGGAAGAAAATGCATCAAAGAGGAGGAAGGGAGTTCACCATTTAATTTGATAATCTTGTTAGAAGTAAAATTAAGTCTCTAGTATTTATGCTGCAGTAGAACCTGAAGAAGGAAAAAATACAATTGCCGAGTGGTCCTATACAGTGCCAGAAACAAGTAATATAAGCCAAAAGCTGAAAGTTAAAGCCTTGAGAAACAAGGTCCACATCCATAGTAGAAAGCGTAATTATTGGAACCATCAAACAAAGGAATTTGATGGATTTCTCCAACCCTCGAAATTTTCTGAATATCATCAGATATTGCAGCTGATTAGTTAAACCAAACTGGCAATGACTAAATGCCTTTTGCTGCTGCCACACCAATAAATGGAGCTATCTCTGAAAACTAATTTCTCTGGGACCCCACAGACAAGCAGTGTGGCTTCTTAACAGTCCAGAAAAAAGCAGCAGCGTATCATGTTAGCTTAAGCTATTCAGCATGAATAACCAAGGACACAGTCGAGAGAGATCTGGCAGATTTAGATGAAGTGACTGAAGATGATACCGATACCAGCTGTCTGCTCTGTGGCCCTCTGCTTGATGCCTCAGCAAATATATGGTCTGTGAAACAGGCTGGCCGAGGTACTGATTTCATATTACTTGGCCCTGCCTGTGTTGGCAGGAAGGTGGGTTGGGCCTGAGTGCCAGCAGTGTCTTAAACCGCTGCGTACTGGACTCCCAGTTCCTGTCTGTTAGTGGTCTCAGCAGCAGAGGAAGTGGCAGTGCAGATCTCGAAGCAGGAAGGGCGCCAAGCACAAGCGCCTCAGGGACCTGGAATACATGCTGCCTGTCCTGTATACCTCAAAACAGCACCCTGGCTAACGAAGCAGCCAAGCAGAGATTAAATGGCATACGCCAGTAGGAGCTACTTAGTTCCTAATGTAAGATGACTTTAACTTAAGGTAGAGAACAATGAAATGTAACTGAAATTTTTGAGAAAAGTACTCCCTACTTGTAAGAAATGTGCTAAAACTGAGAGGTCTGTTTTGTGTGCTTTTGGCAAAATTCAGGCAGAGACTATACAGAGATACGCAGCCAGGTCACATCAGGAAACCTCAGCAGAAAGTCTCATTCAACGGCGAGCATTTTAGGCAACTTTGCCAACAGGTTCAAAAACTATTGCTGCACACAGCTATAGACACGGTCCTATCCTGCCCACCATCTGGTGATACAAAATGCAACAGGCAAGTTTGCATTCGCTGGACTGATTGCGTTTAGGCTATGAAGAGCCAAAGAAAAAGAGGCCTGTCTAGCTGAGTTTCCCAAGACACATTAAAGCATCCTTCACTCAGAAAGTTTAATCCCAGGCTGGATATGTAAACACTGTAAGGCTTTAAAAATTACTGCAAAGCTGAACCAGGTGAAGTCTACAGATGTCTGAAATCTATAATTTTAATTCTGCAACCTTGTCCAAACACATCCCCATGCAAAACCTTGTAGCAAGTCCTGTTGCCACATCCACCATTTCTTCACAGAATTGCAGAACATTACGAGTTGGAAGGGACCTCAAATATCATCTAGTCCAACCCCCCCTGCCTGACCAGGATCACTTAGACTAAATCACACAGGAATGTGTCCAGATTGGTCTTGAATGTCGCAAGAGAAGGATACTCCCCAACCTCTCTGGGCAGCCTGTGCCAGTGCGCCGTCACCCTCCCAGCGAAATAGTTTTTCCTTACATCCACATGGAACTTTCTATGTTCCAGCTTGTACCCATTGCCCCTTGTCCTGTCACTGGCCATCACTGAGAAGAGCCTGGCTCCATCCTCCTGACACTCACCATTTACATATTTATAAACATTAATGAGGTCACCTCTCAGTCTCTTCTTCCCCAAGCTGAAGAGACACAGCTCCCTCAGCCTGTCTTCATAAGGAAGATGTTCCACACCATCATCTTGGTGGCCCTGCACTGGACTCTTTCAAGGAGTTGTGTGTCCTTCTGGAACTGAGGGGCCCAGACCTGGAGGCAATATTCCAGATGCGGTCTCACCAGTGCAGAGTAGAGGGGGAGAGGACCTCTCTTGACTTTCTGAAGAAGGACAGAGAAGCCACTCTGATCAAGAAATATTCCAGATGGGTTTTTCCACACAGTAGTGCAAGGGAATCAGGAGTAGATGAAGATAATGCCAAAGCCAAGCATCGCAGACAGCAAACACCACAGAAATAGTCTTGTCTTTCCTTGCAGGCACACCACTCCTCCTAGACAGCAGAGACAAGAAAAATTACACATTTTGGAAAAATTTGCTAGTGATTTAGGGTATTATGCTCTTAACTGTACCTCTAGTTTCCTGAACAGGGTTGCCCATGTCTGTGTAGCAAAGTCCACAACAGATGGCGTTTCACACTCTATGACACACACCCAGCATCAAAAAAAACGTGTGTTTCCTGTGTCTCCCTTCACTTATGTGAGCTCCCAACAACCACCGCTAGTTTAACAGAGTGCCAGCTGAAGCTGTGCCTCCTTTTCTTGTCTGGAATTGGTACATGTGATTCTTCAAGATTTGTAGAGCCCCGTTCTTTGGACAAATGTTGGTGGGAAAGTACAAGATGAATTGTGATGACATACTAGCAAAGCCAATATCCTTGCAGCATTTCTGCTGCTTTGCTTTCCCTTTGATGTCTTGGATCTTATATCTGGCAGGGAAAATTACTTGGGTTACAATGATTTTTTTTGGTTTTTTTGCAGTTGCTTTATCCCAGTTTACCTTTCACTGAATATGCTGATGCCTGCTATATGCTAAAAGACCACAGTGAGGCAGGTATGCTCAGCAAGTTCCTGCAAAAGCCTTTGGGATTAACAGTTTATTTAGTATTCCTCCTATACCCCATCATGCCGGCCCACGTGAGATTTCCAGCGGAAAGCGGTGATTACTCAGAAGGCTGCCCCTGTTGCATTTGAATTTTGCTTGGCTGACTTGAGAGGGAATGGACTAACTCTGCACATGCTCAAGGACTTCCAGTCCTCTCCGGACAATTATTTTAAGGTATTAAATGTTGTTTGTGTTTGGAACAGATCACGCAGGATACACAGCTGAATTTTCCGAAGGACGTGGTTAAAACATGCAAGGCTTAACATAAGCACTTTGATTGCAAAACCAAACCACTCAGTATTTTGACAGCTGCAATATTAGCAACTTGGGAAACGAAATCGGGGGTGATTTTATGCGCTAACTGTTCATCTGATGCTTCTCTGAGGTTCCCCAACATACAAACACAAATCACCCCAGAACAGTTACTCCTGACATAAACTTGGGTAAAGGGAAAAATCAGGTCCAGCATCCTCCATCGCTGCTGCAATTCAGATGTTGAAAACAGGCAGAGAGTATAAAATAAAAGAAGGAAAATAATGAAGCTCTGGATTTGATTCCGTTTATTTGAGAAACGTCAAACCGTGATTGACCTGAAGCACACATGAAAAAGGCAGAGGGGACAAAAAGAGCCTATTTGTGGCTTTGGATATGTTACCAAAGTGCTTGTTCTGACAAACTGTGTCCCTTCCTGGCAAAGTGCTCTCTTCTTCCCTTTTGTGTGTCCACACAATTTCCTGATTATGCAAATGCACAGCAAAACCAGCTCATCTGAAAATGAAAATCAAGACAAACCACCAGACTGAACTGGTACGTGAGGCTTCTTTGTCATCTGTCTGTGATTCCACATGAGATAGTTAGCTAGTTGGATGTGAGGAAGCCAATGTTTGAGTGTAAGGGTGAGCAAAAGCTTGGACAGTGGAAGCAGGTGAAGTTGCAGCTTTCTCCTGCACCCTTTTCCAGCCCAACACACTCCTGCTGTACAGCTAATGTTTCTGTGGGATTTGCCATGTGTTTCCTGTGTCATACCAGGCTTTGTTATTCTAAAATTCTGGATTAAGATTATAAACCATACCAGAGTCTTTAAAAAGAGTTCAGCTACCCATGAATGACTGGGAAAGATGGCAACTCACTGGTTAATGGAAAGCTTCCAGATGGCAGCACCACTTTCAGAGACACTCCTCCTTCCCAATATGCTTTTGAGCAACTTCCCATCTCTTCCTTCACTTTGAGCTGCACTGAGCCAAGATGATTGATCAGAGACGTGATTCATTTGGAATGAACAAAATACTTCCTACTCCTGTGCCAATTCATGAGGCACGTCTGTCTCACACGTAGTTTTTGTCCTCCCATCCCAAAATAGGCATATTAGAACTAGAGGGAAAATGAAATCCACAAGAGAGGAGAAACTAATTTCCACGTGATGGGAAACTACACAAACTAATACTTGGATGGATCCCCACCTAAGAGATGTGATATGACAGAGGCCCATAAAATCAGGAATGGCACAAAAAAGATGGACAAAAAACAGTCATTCACAGTTTTTCATCACACAGGAGTAGGGACATGAATTAAAACCATCAAAACAAATTTACAGAAATATTCATTCATATAACTAAACTGCAGTTTTAAAATAAGATCTTCCTATAACAGAACACTGCTGCAGCTGAACATATTGATCAGTTCAAATGAAATGCAATGTATTCTCAAACAGGCTGCTTTACCTTTTTTAATATCAAGAGCAAGCCAATCCTTTCAGCTCTGAATTCTGCTTTTCAGATGAATCCTCTGCCCTTTATCATGTACAAGGAAAATAACAGAGATAACAAATGCTGCTAGCCCTGGTCACCCTCCCGCAGGCAGAACTGCCTGAGCTTGTGGGCACCACACCATGACAAGGTGGGAGAAGCCCACTGAGGCCCAGGTCTGGCCTCCCCTAGCACTAATGCCCCCTTGACTGGAGGATGTGGGGCATTTGGAAGTTAGGAAGCTGACAACCGAGGGTCAGTGCTGGTAGTGCCCTGGTACTGAAGCCTGTCTGCTCCCTGGCAGGGATGCTGTGAGAAGAAGACACACACTGAGTTGGGGACATGCTCTAATCCGTACCCTGACGCAGGGGCCAGGGGGAGGGAGGTATTTCCAGGCTTAGGTAGGACACTCAGCACAAGTCTGTCTGAAGGTTTCTATTTCAGCAGCTAGCAGCACACGAGGAGGATGGCAGCTCTGTGAGCAGGGAGCAGACACAAGAGCTGTTCATTGGTGGGAAACAGGCTCTATTTTGCACTCTCAGCCTTCACCACTGCTTCAGAAATGCACAGATCTGGCTTTCTTATACTTATCGAAAACCAGACTCCGAAGTAATGACATGCCTAGTAGCTGTCTGCTCACTTTGGTACTCTAATGACCATAAACACAAATCTCCACTTTGGCCCATTTTCTAGAAAGTAACAGCCCCCACTGTCGATAAATATTGGACTGAAAATTAGGGAGTGAGTGATTTTGGCACAGCAGTGAGGGTGCAGATAGCAGATTTGCACTCCAGCCTCTGACCTGAGGAACACCTATACTGCAAACAACACCTCCAAGAGGGGAAAGGCCAACATGTGAATAACCAGGTGCTGATGACAGTCACAGGAAAGTGGAAGACCAAGGCCTTGGTCCTAGCACCACATCAAGATTATGTCTGCAAAGATGTGCACCAGGTGGGCAGAATAAGGCACTGCCAAGCAGTGGACACTTGAGGATGACTGTAGGGCCTAAAAGGTAGAGGCATCCATTAGCGTCAAAGCACCCAAAGGGTTGGAGTCTCGGGGAGATGGTACTTCTCTTCCTGAACAGAAGACAGCACGCTTTCCCAGCTCAGTATCTTTCTCTGAGCAGTCACTGCACTGTTTCTGCACTTTTCCTGAGGATGACTCAGATTCTCACACTACAGCGCAGGTGAATGGTGTCATTCCGTTTGTGCAGTGAAGGGAGGTGTCCAAGGTTTTAGAACAGGGTGAGAAATAAAGGCTGTTTCACTTCAAGTGGAAAAGAGATGTGCCCCGTCAGTATTAAAGCAAAGTGTTCAAGCGGGGTCAGGGAGGCACCGAGAGCCTCTACGGGTCATGGCTTCTCTGACCAGACCAGAAGATGTCTCCAGAAAGGGATCTCCTTCACTTTTGTATCATTTAAATGAAGCCATAGAAAATAAGCTAGCTAGAAAAAAAAAAAATCTGTGAAGAAAGTATAGTCAATTTTAGTCATTACCAGGATTATTACTTGCATCTTATTTATAGTGCTTATGGATAGACCACTAAGAACAGTATTCCCATACACTGCTTGAAATAAAATCCTCTTCAGAACTTGTTTACACATTTAAAGGATCTGTCAAAATAACAGACGCGATATTTACATTTAAAAACAAGATTTACCTGTTATGAAGAAAGGGGATAATGTACCTACACACAATTCTTAACCATCTTTTCAAATTCAATCTCTTCATTGGACATCTGATAGGAACCATATTTGGTCGCAGAGCAAACCAGTTTCCACAGATCCAGCGAAGAAGATGCCCAGTCACTAGAGGCAGGTAGTGTTGAAATGCTTCAGTCATCCATTTTCTTGCTTAAACTGAGCAGAACCATTTTTTTTCTCTCTGTAAGAAAGATTCCAAGTTTTTGACCAAATCAACCAAGTTTCTAAAAAACCTGCAAGGATGCCCTATGTAAGATAACTTAGATGTTCTTACTCTTAATTACACCATATGGAACTAGGTTCTGCTTCTGAAATTAAGTACATAATTATAACCTAAACTGTAAAGGCTGCATTTATAATCCTACCTACTCAATATAGCTCTAGCATTGCTACTTATATGGATCTTACCAGTACAGTAATATGGATAATTCTTCTGCTAGTAGGGAAAGAGTTTGGATTTATAATAGTAGAGCTGAGAAAAAGTCAGAGACTTGTATTTATTGAGTTTATTCATATCCAGTGTAGTCACTGACACCAGGCTGGCCATAAACCCTGGTGCTGTTGTTAACTGAATGAACAAACTGTTTCAGCTTCCCTATTTCAAGTAGATAAATATTTATTTAAGGATTACTGTAGCAGGATTATAGCACATCTGAAGACTTTCTTGCAGATGTAAATTTCTTTAAATATTACATGAAATCCTGAAATCTTTCTGAATGAGTGTGATTTGTAGTTTGACTCTGGATTTAACCAGTGACTCAGCAGAAACTCTACTCTATGGTAGCTTTTCTAAAAGCATTTCAGTGTTTGGAGAAATATGTCATGCCAACATTTAATGGAATTTGTATGTCCTGGTAAGCTTGGTTCCTTAACTCACTGAAGTGCTGCCAAAAACCAGAGGCTTTTCCTGGAGCCCCTTCCATGCACCGATGCGGTAGCTCCACATCTCCAAAACACCCCAAATATTCTTGAGGTTTGAAAGCTTTTCATAGTATCCTTGTGTTTGGACATTGCTTCAAAGTGACAGTAATACTTTGGTAAAATATAACAAGTCACGGTAACACTAACCATGTGCTGGATGGATGAATCCATGGATGGAAGGATGTTCCCAGAGTTGATAAGCTCAGTGTTAGAGACTCAGGTGAGACATAGTTTTGTACCCAGAGAGAGGTGTCCCAACAGTGCTCTTCACAGTACTTTTCCTCCCTGAATTTTGAATTAAACTGAAAGAAAACAAAACAAACAAACAAACCAAATCAAACCCAAACAAACCATCAACCTCCTCCTCTCCCTCCCTGCCCCCCCAAAAAAACCCTACCCAACAAACCCTCAACAAACAAAAACCAAAACCAGATCATATTAGGAGAAAAAAGTGTTGTAAAGCAGATAATACTATTTAAAAATTATTTTCACTGTAAGATTGTTTAAACTAGGAGAAGCTTTGGCTGAAAGCTATGGAGCAGAGTTTCAAAGTAACTCTTAACCAAGTGGTTATGCCTAATGTGGAAACACTGATCAAAACCTTCCTCTGGAAAGAGAGCAGAGGCAGCACAGCACTGCTGGCACTTCCCTCATAATTACAAACTGTGTTGTTAAAAACTTTGTAACAAAATTACTTCTAGACTTCAGCTCTCCTCAGTTGGCTGCCTGAAAGTAAAGTTCCAGCTGTTTGTTTCCATGTTACCCAGATGTGACAAAATTATACTAATCCCATACTACACTTTTGGCTTCTTCATCACTGCAAAAATTGAACTACTATTTATATATTTTTGTTTCCATACTTTCCTTACCCCCAATTTCCTTTTCAATTTATGTATTCAGTACCGATGCAACAGGAATGAAGTCCTGCTGCCTGGACCCTCTGTGGTAAACCAGTTGGGAAGTTCAGGGCCCCTGCTCAGGGGTGGATGTAAAGTACCAAGCGCTTTACTGCTACTGGGCAGCTCTAGAAGTAAGCAAATACACCGACTTTACACAGCTGATACAGGAACCACAGAGTTACACGGTAAAATCAATGCATTCTCTTGGATTGGCTTCAAAATGTATTAGAACTTAAGATCAAGGGCTTGAACCTGCAACCTGTCCCCACGTGAGTGCTCCTATTCAATGCCATGGTACTGTTTACCTGGCAATCGGCAGTAAAAAGAGGTCACTGTGTATTGACACAAGTGTCACTCAGCAAAGGGTCTCTCATTTGCCGTAGAATGAGGGATGTACTGTAAAAAGTGTGTTGGAAAAAAAATCACTTCAAATCCTCACTGAAGGGAGAAGAAATAGGGAGGGGACAACTCTGGTGCAAAGACACAAAGAACCCCAGTCTCTCAGATAAGGCTGTTCCAATGGGTTTCTGCAGAAGCTAAACAAAGGCAGAGAGGAGTAGGTGTCCTGCACAAAAACTCAAAGAGGACCTCGACTTGCATCGCTAAATCCAGCATTTTTTGCCAAGGAAAGCCTGAGATTTCTCCCCAGTGACAGAGGAGAATTGGTTCCGGTTGCTGTCAGAGACAAAAATACAAACCCAAAATTGTCAGGGGAGACCCACTGTTGCTGGCACCCTGATTCAGGAAACAACTCTTTGAAAACAATAACCCCCCCAAAAAGCAAAATCATCTGTGTGGAAAGGACACTGAACTAACCAAGCAGGCAGCTTTGTAGTGCACAGGATTTGGGGGCATGGAATATTTTTTAAGTGGGATCTCCATAAACAGGTCTTGAATTTTACTTTTGCAAACAAGCAGAAAAAAAGTTTTATTAATAAGGTGTTTTGAATGTTGATTTGCTTGGCACAATCAAATGAGCAACTGAATCCAAAATAGTCACTGTGAACTGTATTTTGGAACATATTTTTCCTCTGATCCAACATCAGGGGTTGCCAACAAAACAGTGGCTCAGACACAAATTTTCATATTAAACCCCCCCTTTTTTTCTCACTTGCAGATATTTTCATAATGCCATTGTTAGAAGCTTAGGTATTTTGTAGAAATCTTCACAGAAGTAAAATATAACCTAGCACACAAAACAATATCTGATTTGCTGATAGGCTTCAAAGTTTACTTTTGTTTTCTTTTTTCTTTTTTTTTTACTTTAAAGAGGTAGCCAAAATAAACTGCAAAAACACTAGTTCTGAGAAAAATAACAAAGCAAATGATCCATGGACATGGTATCACAAAAGTCACATAAGTATTCCCTGTGCAGTCACTGGCACGTTGAAGGACACTTTCAAAAAATAAGGTCTGCAAAGCTGAATCTAATTCTCCCTTATATCTCATGGCAGTACAGGGAAAAAGCAGTAAAGACATTTAGCTCAAGCCACTGAGATCAGATATTACTCATTTGCAATTCTCAGTGTCTTCAATTGGCTCCAGTAACAATAAGCCAAAGCCAAATAATGTGAGAGCAACAAAAAACCTTGATGGCTGCAGCAGCAGCAGCAGTGACCTAGGAGAACAAACCTGTCCTCGCCTGCTTTCCTTGGAGAGGCAGGCAGCTGCTGCAGCTGCATTTGCTGGTGGGTTGGACATGTTTTGCTGTGCTGTCCAGCTTGGGGGACAGCACCACTGCCTGACATCTCCTCCTCTGCTGCTCCAGAAGGATGATTGCTTTGTATGCTGGATTGCCATCCTCTTGCACTGGCTTATAACATATGTTGGCATGTTAAGCTGTTACATTAAAAAGTGATTTTTTTTTCAAAACTACAAGTCAGTAAATTATGAGAAACTAGATTTACAGCTGCCTCCACACCCTTAGTCGTTAGGTCTTTATATGTTTGCCCTGAGAAATGACTGTGTAGCAGAATCCCATAGTTCAGTGCCCTCTCACTCTGCCACGCACAGCATGTGTGTGCAAATATCGCCTTTTCAAATTAAAAATAGATTTTTCTTCAAATTTTAACACCCTCTTCTCCTGTGTCATGTGCTACCCATGAGAGAAGGGTAGAGAAAAACTGCTGAAGTATTTCTGTCATTAGAATTTGCCAATTCAGTGATGTTGAAACATTTTGTGGAAAGATTGTGACTTTGACAAAGTTCCAGAAGAGCCCACACATTCCCTAATCAGTCCCTCCGCACTATTCCATGGTCACCTGACAAAAAGTCATGCACCCATCAACAGAAGCTGTTATATTTTCAACTCCTCAGGAGCCCACAGCCGTGTGACTTCTGGAGTCTGAGACTCACTGCCTTCCCTGGAGCCAAGGTTGCTATCCCCAGAGCCAAGGTTGCCATCCCCATCACAGAAAGTCTGATATGCCTGAGTTCTGTGGCTAGCTAGGACAAACACAGGGTACCATTAAATTGCCCATTGAGGGTGCCAGAGGAGGCTCCCAGTGCAACACGTGTCCTCCTGACTCCGCAATTGCTCTACCTGCTCACCTGTGTGAGCAGCTGGCGTTGCTTGGGTAGGGATGTGGGCTGGGATTGTTGTGGCCCATTCCAAATGCCTGGAACAGTAGACTGAAGAGATGGAAACATCAATGATGGACAGACAGAGAGGCTCACCCTGGACAGTATTTTGGTGAAACCCAGAGGGATTTCCCTTTGCTTTCTCATGGCCTTTTGCCGACAGGGGGAGATGATGGTGCTTAAAGAGAAGTCACAATGTTCTCACTAAGAAAAAACATAAAGCACCTGAAGATGGGGTGACTTTTAGTCCCTCTTCCCTCTGATTGCCTTTTAACTTACAATCAGAGGAAAAGTCAAGATTTAGCCGAGCCCGGCAGTCTTTATCCTAGAAGTCCCCATGATGCTTCTGCTGGCTGCTGAGGTTCCTAGGAATTGCTCTCAGTATCCAGCACAATGGACCCAAGGAACCTGGAAATTAGAGACCAATCTCCTGCACACCCTTATTGACAACTGACACAAATGTACGCGCAGACTGTTCCCATCCCCTTTCCCGGCAGAGACTGTGTCCACGCTAAAACCTGGGTGCTGGCAGCTGCAGATACGTGAAGCTCAGCCCAGGCTTCCACACCCAACCAGCAAGCAGGGGAAGTGACTGCGTAGGGAACGAAGCTGCGTGCTTGACACGCTCTGCACGTAAATCAAGGGCAAGGTTTCATTAGACAGCCAAGACATGCAAATACCTTGGGCAAACAGGACAAGAGATGCTTTACTGAAGGATATCTCCCACCACTGCCATGAAGTCCTTGGTTGTTCTCAGTCAGCTCCCCAGCTGCTTTCTGATACCCCTTCCCCCTGTTTACTTCCATCATCTCCCCTACTCCTCCATGCCATCTCCCCAGGCTCTGCAGGTGCTGGTGAACACTGGCCAAGAATGGTCTAGGAACTGCCTGCAGCCCTTGGGGAAGTTACCCCAGGGTAGGTGCAGGTGGTCCACTGCCCACTGCTGGTGGTCAGCTCCAAGGGCTCTGCTCTCTCAGCTCAACAAAAGTCTGCCCACACCACAGGAACACTGTTGTCTGTACACTCTTGCCTCTCACTGCCTTCAGCAGACAAGACTTGGTAGCTATGGGGGCCTTTGAGCAAAAGACATCCCATCCCCAGCATGGCTCCTTCCATCACTGTCGCTGGCCATG
Organism: Heliornis fulica; assembly: GCA_013399135.1. Classification (NCBI taxonomy): domain Eukaryota; kingdom Metazoa; phylum Chordata; class Aves; order Gruiformes; family Heliornithidae; genus Heliornis; species Heliornis fulica. The sequence continues at coordinate 124,808 of VXBZ01012601.1, read as the reverse complement.
CCCACCCATGCCTTCACCTTCTGAGGCTTGTGCGTTGGCTCTGGAAGCCCCACACCTATGCTGGAAGACTGCTAGAAAGCACAAGCCATGGCTGTGCTTTCTCCTATTGCAAACAAGGACAGCAGTAAAGTCGTGGACTGTGGAGCTCCCTCCCTGCCACCAGGAGATGACCCCACCTCCTCCCTGTCCTCCAGGTCATGGCAGCTTGTCATGTCCCTGTCTGATCTCAACAACCCATTACACGTGTGAATCGGGAGAGCAAATAGCATCTTCCTATCTTCACACACCCCAGCTCGGGGTCCACTGCACCCTTCACTGCAAAGGGCACAGCAGAAACAGGATCTTTTCTGCACTTGACACCTGGCTGTGACAGCTTGGAAGCTGCCCAGCTGGCCAGAGCCCTTCATGGCCTAAAGACCTGAGTCTGGCTCCTGCAGGGAAGGTCCAGTTGCTTCCTGGGGTAGCACAGTTCACAGGCAGAGCCCTTGCTTCCCATTTCCAAGCAACCGAGACGCAGATGCTCCAGCCCATCAGAGCATCACCCAGTCTGTCACACAGACCCTGGGCAAACAGTGTCAGGAGCATCACCCTGCACACAAAACCAAAAGGCCAGTGCAACCTCAACGAGGGTAAGAAATACCCTGCCAAGCTTCAGATGCTCCAAAGTAGCTCAGAAAGGTTTGGAGAGACAGGACCTGCAGGGTGTGGGTGTCCCGATCAGCGCTGTGAGGCACCTTCCCCTCCTTTTGAGAGAGATTCTTTGCAGCATCTCACATGGGTACCTGACAAAAGCGGGGCCAAGTCTTATTTCATGACCTTCTGAAATTTTCTGCCGTTATCCTTCCATCCGCCAGTAGATGGTGATACCTTATCTCCAGCTAAGTAACATGTGTACTCCGGAGAATCAAGGAGGCAGTGTGAAAGCCTGTCTGAGAAGAGACTGAGAAAGAAAAAAAAAATTAAAATCCAAAAGTCCAGACAACCCCCTGCTTGTACAGACGCCGATTTTGGAGGTCTAGATAATAGCCCCAACCTCGCTCGGGGATCCTTGCTAGACTTCCAAAGCTGCAAAAATTGCAATTTCAAGTATTTCGCTTGGTTCCTGGTGTGATTCTTAGTGTGAGTGTGTGTGTGTGTGTGTGTGTGTGTGTGTAAGCAATGAGGGGACGCCTGAAGGCACAGCTCTTCACGGCACCTCCAGGGCTGGGCACCAGAGTGATGCAGAAGATGTGTTTATTGCTGAGAACACATCCTCGACATCTCCAGTGAAGCAAAATCCTGGAGGTGTGTTTGGTGATAACATTCTCTTGAAAAACTCCTGGATTTGTCTCCACTCACCTCCAGGTTGTGGCTTTGGTGCCACCAGTCCATACAGGTATTTCACGGCTTGGGATCTGTCCAGCTCGTGGCCTACAGGGGACAACAGCAAATGCCAAACCTGCGGACCGCTCATGATGTGAGTCTGCAACACGTATATGAATCCAGGGATCTGAACTCAGACCTCCTTCTTACACCGGCAGCGTGCGTAGTGCAGCAAGATGGGCGCCTGAGGGGAAAGAGACCTCAGTTCAACGTCCCCAGCAAGAGGACGTAGCTATCGGCTGGGTTTTGGCCTTACCTCCTGCACAGTTAGCAGTAGGGTTTTTCTCTCAAAGTACAATTTTCAGACGACTGATTTGGACTCAAAATACCTCTCTCTCTTCTTAGAGTCTTAAGAAGACAGAACCCCAAATTAGAGAGGAACCATCCGGGTTTAGCAAGAGTCTGTAAACATTTCACTCAACGAAGAGAACAACCATCCGTCAGCCGATAATTTTAGAATCCCATGAAAGAGGCACAGGCCACCCAGGCAGACCGCAGAGACAGACCTCCGAAATGCACGGACAGAAACGCTGAGGTGCGGCGAGTGCCCAGCCGCTCCTGCGCAGGACGGTAAGGCTGAAGCTATGCTGGCTGGCCTGGGATGGTGCGAAAAAGGGCAGCCTGAGAGCACTGTGCTGAGGGAGCGGTGCCAGGCAGCAGCCCTGGCCTGCCTGCGTGTCTGTGAAATGAAGTCCTGCTCGGAGCCTCTCCCGCGTGTGTGGGGAGTAGCTGACTGCAGCAGCTGGCAAATGGCTCTGGTGAGAACTGTAAAAAGCTGGCACTAAAATTAAACAAAAAAAAAAAAAAAGGAAAAGAGTGAGAGCAACAGATACGTCTGACAGAAAAACATCCCATCAGAAGCAGGTTATGAGAAAATGCCTGTGGTGAAATTGCAGCTTCGGGCTAAAGAGGCACCTGCTGTGCCCAGAGTTAATTAATTGCCACAGCATCAGATGCCGCCAGAAATGCCTCTCTGCGGCTAGGCGACATATCGCAGTGTTGCAAGATGCGCCTCGCCTGCGAAAAACTGTCACTCTGTGCATCCCTCCGAGCAGCTTGCTGGGCGATAAAACCCTTCGAGCCGTCTGACAGATAACCGCTCCCAGTTAGCCGGGATGCCGCAGTCCCAGGATGAGACTGGTGCAGGCAGAGGTTCCACAGCCTGTGCCAGGGCAGGCTTCAAACCTTTGTCACCTTAAATTGGTGAGCTTGGTGCAGGGGGAGCTGCTTATGGGAGATGATGTTCCCCATACAGACCATTCCTTATGGCTTTAAGGTTCTGGTAATTTCTGCACCCTTCCTTTACAAGATGTACCGTGTGATGCTGCAATAGATGGCAGAGCCAGGCCAGCAGGAGCTGTGGCAGCACCTCCTCCCAGCTCTGTACAAGGCTGCAGAAGAAAAATGTGAGTCCCCAGAAGAGGCACTCAGACCTAGATTGGCTACATCCACCTCCCTGCAGGCACAGGGGGCTCTGCTCCTGCCTTCCCTTCATGCTGCCCCTCAGCCAGAAAACACAGGGGCTCAGCCTCAGAGCTGTCCCCTGGGTCATGCTCCACCCCCTCTGCCTTCCCACTGTTGCACTTGTCACCTGAGAACTGCAGGGACCCCATTGCCCTCCACCTCCATCCATCCTTGGTCATCCTGCTCCCCATCTCGCCAGCCCGATGGCTCTACCTGGATGGGACAACATCAGGAGCAGCATCAGCCCTGTAATACCTTTTCCCTCCCTTCTTTCAGCACCAAAGTTTTTCATCGCCTCCAGCCTCCACTCAGCTCTTTTACCAGCCACCTCTCTTACCCCTTAATTTTAGCCATGAGTCACTTATCCCCATTTGTAAAATACTCTCAGAGGTATCTGTCATAAGATCAGCACTTGCCCCAAGCCCCTGCTGACACCAGGGATGCAGACAGCCCCGACTCCATGGTATTTCAGCACCAGATTTATTATTAATTATCAGTGTCATTATTACACAGCACCTATGAGCCCTGGCCGTCTAGCAAAGCCCCGTGCAGAATATTAAAATGCTAATTTCCCTCCAAGATGAGAACTTGCTGGTGTCTCTCTGATCATTTGTTTGCAAATGTCGTTTTCCTGTCGAGGCTGTATTCCCAGCAGGCACGGCAAGGAAACGCTTCCATAAACAGCCCCTGTTGGAGAAACCACACATCTCCCGCACCCGTGCGTTATAGCCCTAATTGGGATCACTGTGACACTCCAAGGAAATGATGTCGTTTTGTCTGGTGCATTTTTAAGATCTTATTGTGCCTTCAGAACGCCCCGATGCAGCGAGAGCTTTAGGGTATCATTTTCTTCTGCAAAGCGTGGCTTAGCTGGCTGTAATAAGTTATATTAAGGCACAGCTCATTTTTGTGCCCCTGTGTAAGTTCCCAAACGGCGTGCTGGTGTGTGACTGCTGCAGCTGTCCTGGGTTTTGCCCTGGAATCGGGTTCTCGCTTGGAAAGAAGCTTGGCAGCGACGGCCGCCCTGGGCTGGCAGCCAGCATCCGCCGGAGCTGACGGGAGCCCTCACACTGCCGCCAAAGGGCTCAGGGGCTCAGATCCTGGGCAGAGACACCCTCTCCATTGGCACAGGACAGAAACTCCTCTATTTTTAATGACAGCGATTTATGGCATATGTATTTTAACTGTAATTAATTATAGGTAGGTGGAGAGGCAGCTTGGGGAAAGCAGAGTAAAAAGCTGCAGCTCTGCAAGCAAAGTGCTGTTACTCCTTCCCCCTCCCCGGCCCCAAGTTTCGTGGGAGAGCGGCATGTGAGGTGCCAACCCCCTGAGAATCACCTTCCCTTCTCACTGCTGAAGTGTCTCCTGAAAGCGCCTGGATTCTTTTCCCCTTGACCGTGTGACTTCCAGCAGCTGACGAAGCAAAGGAATTGTTTATGCCGTGTTTTCAGGTAACCAACCTGTCATCATTCAGTTGTATGGCTGAGGGAGCAAAAGATTTTGGCACCAGCCAGGACAGAGACGGCAGTTCAGCTTAACACAAACAAGCACAAGAAACCAGGATCTCTCCCCGCTGGTGTTCCTGTGAGAGCCTGCCGTTATCATCCCTCTGCCGTTCAGCAAGACCCAAGACCGGCAGCGTTATCTCAAGTTGTGCAATACCCCGACTGTTTATACCCAGCCAGAGGAGTAACTTGGGGAGATGGACCTTTTAAAGCCTTACAGCAAACGTCTCACGAATACCTAGAACGGGCCATTCTCATTAATAAACAGGGGCTCTCTTATTATGGCACCCTTCCCACTTACAAATACAAGCTTTATGTTGAGGCCACGGGCCTGCCTTCAGTTGCCATTAGAACACAATTGCAGCGGGGTTTGCTGCTACCAGGTGGGAACTCTGACTGGGAACAACCCCCTCCTGTTAGGGTTAGGGTTGCAACCGTGTGTGCGAGTGCTTAAACCTTTATTCCAGCAGAGGCACAGCTAACACACCATAGCTACAACAGGACAGCAACACAGACTGGGACAACTTGTGGATTAAGAAAAAAATCAAAGTTGAGACGTAGCAAAAAGCATCACAGGTACCTGTGCTGTAAACTCCCCGGGTTGAAGAAGTCACTGTCACAGCAGCCAGAGTTGAGACTTGGGGATGTCAGTCTGCTAGTACCAGAGCTGATAGAGGCCTCATTTCTGAGCTGCCCACACATAGCCAGAGCACACTGCCTGGTTTTGCTTGGGCAGATATGCTGGTGTGCCACAAACTCCCAGAAACGCACCAAAATCTCTGTCCCCGCTCACAACCAAAGTCCAGCGCTACTCCAGATTGCCCAGTCACAGAACTCCACCTAATCCAGCCTCACAGGGAAAAAAAGGAAGGGAACAGACATAAAAATCAGAGGGCTCAGTGCTGAGGGGTTTATTCCAGCCTAGATTTTCACAGAGAGGGGAAGAAATCCCGAGTAGAGAGAGGCAATACCCAGCCAGGAGAAGCAAGACTGAGCCAACAGCATGACCAGCAGTGTCTGCTGAGGCAGGAGCTGGTTCTTGGCTCTCCTGTGCTGCCTGGGGGCTGCCCAGTCAGAGGACACTGACAGGCCTCTGCAGCCAAGGAGACGAGCATGGCAGTCGCAGGTGGGGAGCCTCAGCTGCCAGTGGGGAGCACAGAGCATCCCAGTGTGTCCACACCAGCCCCACGGCATGTGTGCACATCTGCTGTGCCTGCTGATGGAGCTCCTGGTGCTTGGCTGGGGAGGCTGAGCCCCTGGTGTGCCTTTGCTCTGTGCGTTAACTCTGTCTCCAGCATTAACTGACATCTCAGACATGAAGAAAGCAAAAACCATTGCCTGGTAATCTGGAAAACAGGTTCCCTGTGCAAGCAGCAAGGCTCAGGCAAAACACTGCTTATCTCCACAGCAGAGATAGGAGGGAGGGAGGTACTTGCTGTAATTCACAGCGCTGTTCTGCCTGCACCAGGAACATGTACAGATCCTCGCTGCCTTGGCCACAGAGCACCAGAGCACTCCAGTACATAAATAGGTTCAGCCTGGCAGTCTGAACTCACTGATGCAGGCCACAGCCATCACCGGAGTGCCCAGCTGCCTGCTCCCCCTGCCCAGACAGACCTCACCGCTCTGCCTGCCCCAGCCGGGCAGCTCAGCAGCTCCTTCCCAGCCTATGGAGATCAGCCTCAGCATTGGCCCCACTGTGGGCAGGTGAGGGGCTCATCTCAGGGGCTGCTGCCCTTTGTGGCCTTGCCCCATTGGCCCTGCAACCAATCTCCGCTGTGGGATCCTCCTCATCTCGTTCTTCTCCAGCCCCAGGGGAAAGGCACCTGCTTTAGCAAGAAAGTGCCCGAGCCCTGAATCCAGCAGAGCTCAGGGTTAGGACACTATGCAGATGACAGACACACCCTTGGGCGGTGGTCACCTTGGGCCCTGTTGAAGGTGGGCAAACACTAGGCAAGGAGGCAAGGTGCTGGTGTCAGGATGTACATGAATGCCAGGCAACGGCAGATAGGGTGTTTCAGGGTTTGGCTTTGCCAGGGCCACATACCCTGCAGCCTGGCCAGAGCTCTGGGGTTACGGTGGCAGGGTGGGTGGTAATGCAGCCTTCAGCCAGCCTCGAGCCCCCAGTCCCACCAGAAAAACACTATTGTCTTTAGCCAGACCACAACCACCACCAAACCACAAACACTTTCCTTTTCTAGCTCCCTCCTGGGCTCCAGCCATCCCAGGGGATTTTCTGGCATTTTCTGCACGCAACCCCTGGCAGAGGTCCTCACCAGCCATAGAGGTCCTGGTAAGCCGCACCTGGCTGCTGAGCTCCTTGGTTTCATCTAAACAGCAAAAAAGTCTCCTCTGAGCTCTCCTACCCTTCCTCTGGTTGCCCTCACATCTGTGCCAGCACGTAGACTCACTGAACCAAACCACCCAGGCATGTGGGTGCAGGAACGCTTTGTGAGAGCCTGCAACCCTCAGGAGGTGGACAAAGATGGACAAAGAAGAGGCGGCGTTCAGCTAGGGCTGCAGGGGATGCTTGGCTTCAACAGCAGCAGCACATTTAAGAACTGTGCTCAGCTCCCTGATGGCCATTTCACCCAGAGAAACACGTTTAGGTCAGAACGTAGAAATAAGGGGCCTCTGATGCAGGGCGTCTGTTCAGCCCAACCTTTGATATTAACATAATATTTTCTTTGCATTTAAGGAAAATAGAGGCCCGTTATGACAGGCACTGGACCAACACCAGGGAGCAAACAGATACTGCACCTCAGACTTAGGTTGAGGGCCCCCACACCTCCTCTCTGTCCAGGACATAGGCAAATGAAAGCCATGCTACCAAACCCCAAAGCAATGCCAGGAAGGCTACTGCAGAGAGGCTTGTCAAGCAGAAAGAGGCAGTGGCTAGGGATGGACATTCCATTTTCAAGTCTCAAGAAGCTCTTTGCAAAAGCAAGTTGGGCTGCAATAGCCTTGCTCTGAAGCCTCCCAGTGAAACCAGTGACATGTCTGCTCCGAAAGGCTCCAGGAAAGAAGCTGGTTCAGATCTGCGCTCATGTTGTTTGCAGTTTATACGACGGGGAGCATTTAGCCAAACTCCTGTGGAGAAACATGAATTTCAGTATTGTATCTAGGTATTAAAAGGAGAAAAGCCACAAAACCACGCCCCTAACTGATAAACAGCACCAGCTCTCTAATAAGTAGGTCCCCTCTTGGCAGGGCTTCAGACCCAGGTCTCCCTGGCACTCTGGGGATCCATGGCTGGTACCGGTGGGACAGCACTAGCTCCAACTCACCAGCTGCCCAAGGATGTCCTATGCAGCCTGTAGGTTAGTCATGCTCTGGCACCTGTGATGTGCAGGATCTGGGCGCTCACAGATGAATGTGTTCCTCAATGTGGCTTTCCCTTTTCAGACAGACATGTAGGAGATCATAAGAATGTCTCCATGGGATGGTCCTACACCATTGCCTGCCTGCCTGCAGCTCAGAGGGATTTCAGGCTCAGGTTGCTTCTGGAGCTTCCAACAACCCTTCTGAGAAGGAAATCATGCTTTGGACAAGCGGATTCACAGAGAAGCTTCTGCTAAACACTGTCATAATGCTGCTGTGGGCTATACCATGAACCCTTGGTCTGTGTGTGCTCTCAAGGGGTGGCCCTCTAAGATATGCTCCCCTAAACACAGTGGCATGAGTTGATAATCTCATCTTCTGACTCCAAACCCTCATCCTGAGAAGCTGCTGCCCAACACGGCCCTGCTCACATGTAGCTGGATTTAGTTAGACTCTGTACTAATCAGGTCAAAACTGACTTATCCTTACACTTTGTAACACAACAGGGAAGAAATTTTTAGTCTGCACATCTTTGGACAGTGGATGGGAACCTTGGGTCCATGATGACCACAGCACTGCTGATGTCCAAAAGCAGTTGCTGCTACAGGCTCATGTTGCCCAGCTACACAACAAGGACAGAAATCCCACTGACAGTCCAAGAGCCCAGTAGCAGAGTCATAAAGGGGCTCCTGAACCCCTTGCTGGAGAACCTTGTGTGAAAAACAGGAACCTGGAGAAACTCTTGCCAAATGGCACTTGCTCACAGCTCAAGCTGAGACAAAGTCAACCCATTCTGTTCCCACCAGGCTCACTGCATCTCATGCGTGCACATACACACACACACACGTGCGCGCGCGCGCACACACACACACGTGGCTGTTAAAGCATGTTCTGATGACAGAGAAATGTGGGGTGATTCAAAAGACAATAATGGAGCCGCTCCCACCTGCCCGCGTGAATGTGAATCATGTGGGCTCAAACCCCATCCAGGTCCAAATCAGCAGATCATAAATGAAATATAAAAGAGCAGCCCCTGAGGCCTGGCAGCCGCCCCCACCTCTCTCCCCCTCCCAAGACGTCAGTCCCTCTAATGAGTCCTGGCAGGGCTTGTTCACACCCTCCTTGAACAACCCCATTCTCCTTCCCTGCCAGCACCCGCAAAGCCAAGCTGAAGTGTTCATTTTCAAGGAATTTCCCTGAAAGGTCCAGCTCTTGCCCACTTCAGAAACAGGAAAATCATTTGGATCAGTGTTGGTCCTTCTTTGGTAGTCTTCCCTCAAAACATCTGGCAGTTGGGACTTCGGGGCAGGCAGGCAGAGCTGCAGAGGGTGGAGGCCAAGAAGATGATGCTGGCAGGGTGCTAAGGGTGTCTCTGCAGAGTGCAAGGGGCAGCCAGGCCCCTCCTTGGTGTCTGAGGCAGCAAGCCACCCTGCAGCCCTGCCACGTGACGACTCCCCTCCTGCTTCAGCCCTTCTGCTGCCTGCCTTCCCTCCCTTCCTCCCTCCCCTGGTGGGACGAGGCTGCCAGCCCAGGGATGATTTACAGGGGCAGCAGCTTCCTGCTGGCAGAGGGCCTGCACAAACAGCCAGCAGGAGCGTGGCATTTGCAGACCTTCTTTTGCATGACATGGCCAAGGAATCTGAGTTTCCATCAGTCCTGTCTCTTTGAGTTGCAGGTCAACGAGATGCATCAACGTGTGTTCACCCAGCACAAGATCTGGCTTCACAGAGTCACTAGGTTGGAAAAGACCTTTAAGATCAAGTCCAACCATACCTGTCCCCTCCTAAACCATATCCCTGAGCAGACTCTTCCTCAGCTAGGAACCTCATCTACCTGTCTTTCAAATACACCCAGGGATGGTGACTCAACCACCTCCCTGAGCAGACTGTTCCACACCCCAACAACTCTTTCAGTAAAGAATTTCTTCCTAACATCTAATCTGAACCTGCCCTGGCTCAGCTTGTGGCCATTTTCCCTTGTCCTATCACCTGTCACTTGGCTGAGGAGACCATCACCCACATTATGGAGGTCCTTCTCCACAGAGCTGCTTCACAGAAGGTGAACCCCTGACCTGTACTGGTGCAAAATCTTGTACTGATGGACAAACAGTGGAGTTGTCAGGCAGTGTCCCAGGACAGCCAGGACCCGCAGCGCTGGCAGCAGAGTATCATCTCTGGCAGCAAAAGCAAAATGAAAAGACCACCCAAGAGCTTTCTGAATGCAGTCTCTTCTCAAATGCATCTACCATTAGCCATAAAACAGTATGCTCAGGCACAGGCTGTCAGGGCTCTGGAGAAGCCCAGAGTTTTGTGGAGGACTGCGCAATACTGAGCCCCAGTATGAAAAGGGGCATTTTAGCCAGAGCTTACAGGAGCTCCAGCAGGTGAGAACAGATCAGGGAAGATCAGAGGGGATCAGAACTCCTCCAAATCCATCCGAATCCAATGAACACAAGTTACTGTGGGTCCTCCTGTGGGACAGACCTTAAAGACAGCAAAACAAGGTCTGGATCTGTGGCACTACAAAGGAACAGAAGGACGTGCTTCAAAATCCTCCCCAAAGTCCTACCCTCATGCACACACAGGACCTGTCAGACTCTCTGAGCAACGTAAAGGCCTAAACCGTGTTGAAAGATGGCTACTGCAGGCCCACTCCATGGAGGCATGCAGCTGTGGCAACTCAGCGCGTCACCTTTTCACAGTCAGGAGTGTCCTCATGTGGCACCTTCCACCCCTGTCTCTCCTGCCCAGAGGCCCCCAGGAGCAGCCTATGTGGGGATGAGAGGCAGCGTGCAACATGCCCGTCGCTGCGCTGGCTGGCACCTGCTTCTGGCTCCAGTCTTTTTCGTGCTTTCAGCTGCTTGTGCTCTAATTCCCAAGGGTGAGGATCTCGATCAGGCTCCGGGGGTCCAGAGGGTTTTCTTGGAAGCACCATAGTGTTTGCAAAGCACCTGAGAAAGCAGACCAGGCTGTCAGAGCCTGCCTGAAGCAGATAGAAGGGCAGCAACAGAGCTACCCTCTCCTGGCTTGCCCCAGGCACTTCTGGAACCTTCCCCAGACGCCCACTGCCTGCAACGTGTGCTGACAGCTTGTGTAAGGCGGGCCCATGGCTCCGGAGGGATGGATAATCTCCCTTGCCATCTCTGCACGTGGGCCTTGCAGTTGGAGTCACCCTGGATCTGCCTGTTGAAATCCCCACCCTTCTATTCACTATCACGCTGTAACCCAAGAGGGGACCTCTATACCGACTTCACCACTTCCAGACCCTCTTGGAGGACGAGGTCACTCATTAGTTTGCAAACCTCCAAACACATCCCCTCAGTAGCAGACATCAGCATCAGACGGGTGCTGGGGTGTGTGCAGGGGCTGACAGACCTGGTCGCACATCCCTTGCAGGAGGGCAAGTCCTAGCTGGGAAGAGGTGGGTCTGGGTCAGGTAACTCGTGCCCTCTACTCCGTCCTGGCCAGAACTCACCTGGAGTCCTGTGTCCAGTTCTGGGCTCCCTGGTACAAAAAAAGACAGGGATCTCCTGAAGACAGTCCAGCAGAGGCCACAAAGATGATTAAGGGCCTGGAGCATCTCTCCTGTGAGGAAAGGCTGAGTGAGCTGGGGTTGTTCAACCTGAAGAAGACTGAGAGGGCATCTCATCAATGTTTATAAATATCTGAAGTGTGGGAGACAAAGGAAGATGGCCAACCTCTTTTCAGTGGCCTGTGGGGACAGGACAAGGGGCAGTGGTCACAAGTTGGACCACAGAAGGTTCTGCACCAATGAGAGTAAGAACTCCTTCACGGTGACGGTGACAGAGCACTGGAAGAGGCTGCCCAGGGGGGTTGTGAAGTCTCCTTCTCTGGAGACATTCAAGACCCGACTGTACACCTACCTGTGTGACCTGATCTAGGGAACCTGCTTTGGCAGGGGGTTGGACTTGATGATCCCTTGAGGTCCCTTCCAACCCCTACAATTCTGTGATTCTGTGAATGCTGTTGTTCCCCACCAGCAGCTGCAGGGCTGAGAGCTGGTCACATACCCAGAAGGAAGTGGTCATGTTGTGCAGTGGGGACGTCTGGCCCCCAGCATCCTAAGCTGCAGTACGTGATGTAAACCTGAAACCTGCCTGATGACTGCCCAGCACTGTTATATTTAGTATGCGCAGCTATTCCGGCTACTCAGGGTATCCTGTTTTCTCACTGCATTTTTGGGAGACAAATTATTCCTGAGCTCCACATTAGGAGATGCGTGTAAGAGGAGTGAGGTGCAGGAGACTTGGTTGGGCTTTTTCCTGTAAGTCTAAGGTGTGACAGATGACTACTGATGTCAGCACAGTTTTATCAGCCATGCTGGCGCCTGAACGAACCTGGGACGTATCCGGTAATTTAAATGAACATTCTGCTGGTGTTCACCTGTCTGGCAAGTTCCTGAAACCCAAAAGAAAAAGGTATTCTTTGACATCTCCATGCAGCACTATCCAGAGACCATCCCTGAGCCCACAGAAACGGGGAACCCTCCTCTGCCTGGCCCCGTCCCCTCCACAGGAACGCCATGTCCGTGCACTGGAACACCTCAGTGCACAGGAGGGCCAGGCCGAGGCTCCTACTCTTTGGAGTTCGCGGTCATGGTAGCACATGGACAACTCGGAGTGACAGACCAGTGAGTTGCTGGTGTCCCCCCACCACCAGTCAGAGGCAGAACTTCACAAAGGAGGTAGGTGGGCTGCGGATGGATTACCTCAGCTTTGCTACATGAGAAGCTGCGGCGATGACACGATCTTGGAACAGCCCAACCACTCTGTGCATTAACACAAGCATGACGCACTGCAACTGATACAGGAGCTTGGCACGCTGGGTGAGAAAGAACATGCCTGCTTCTGATCTCACTGGCAGGTCACTTCTCACGTCCTCCAGCACACAGGACACACTGACAGGTATTTGAAAAGGTTTACATTAACGAACTGCAGCTGAGCAGTTCTCCACAGCCAGCGTATGTAAATGTTATCACACGAGATTGCGTCCTTGGGGGTGAAAGAGTATGGCCACTGTGCAAATCCAATAAATCTGATACACGACACCATCTCAGATGACTCAACATCGCTCTGGGTGTGGGTTGGGTTTGCATGGCAAGGTTTGTGGGGGCGGGGGAGGGCTACAGGTGTGGCTCCTGTGAGAAGCTGCTAGAAGCTTCCTCCATGTCCAACAGAGTCAATAGCAGCTGGCTCGAAGAACAGCAACGCATCGGAAGGACTTGGGGTGGAAAAGTTGGTGGAGGAGTGTCCCATGACAAGGGCCCCATGCTGAAGCCGAGGAAGAGTGTGAGGAGTCCTCCCTGAAGAGGAAGGAGTGGCAGAGACAACACATAAACTGACCATAACCCCATTTCTCTGATTTGATTGGTAATAAAGTAATTTTCCCAAGTCAAGCCTGTTTTGCCTATGATGGTAATTGGTGAATGATCTCTCCCTGCCCTTATCTCAACCCAGAAGCCTTTTGTTGTATGAGTGAGAATTGCTTTGGTGAGCACCTGGCCTCCAGCCAGGGTCAGCCCACCACAGGATGATAACAGAACTTATTTCATTCCTGCTTTCCAGAACTGACTGTCTCAAAGTCACAGGGGACTTCCAGCTTTCATCTGGCAGTCACATGACATAGAAGCAACTCTTGATAATCCCCACTGGGGCATACCCACCAGGTCGCGTTAGCAGATGTCCCTATTGTTTCTTAAATGGGTAGGGATTTATTTCTATGCTTGTGGGATACTTCGAGCTACAAGAAACTTTTAAATGTTTAAACAAAAGCCCCATTATTATCAGGGGAAGAAATTTGAAACCATAAACTCTGTAGATTGTCATGCATTTATGGGTGGGTAAGACCAAGGTCTATAAACTTCTTGACACGGTTGAGTCTGTCTGCTTGCTGCATGCAGGGAATTTTGTAAGGGTGACTCAGTCCTGCCAACTTCCTTAGGTCTGTCTCCTACACTTGTGACACTACGCTTACGAGATAAAACATTTCTCTTCCCAACTGTTTCCCAAGAGCTGCAGTTACTACACAACACCATGATATGATCTGTCCGCTTGCAGTGAAAGGAGGACACCAGCAAGAGAGAAACCCGATCTCCTTTCGGTTTCTTTTACTGCCAAAACCCAAACCACTGGGAACCGTCCTTCTTTCTTCTGTACCACCGCAAGAACGAGTTGTGCAATTAAAATAGGTTGAAAACAGCAAATCACGATTATCATTTCACAAACTACTCATCCTACGTCGCATTAGATAACGGCAAGACAACAACCGCTGGTTTGGAACCGTACAATCGCATCCCTCTCCGTCAGACTACAGAAGCCTTCTGATGCAGGAGTTTAAGCCTCTCTTTCTGCAGTTCCCTGGCTCACCTTTCAGCCATGGAGGTTTGTTTTCTTCAAAAGCTGATTGCTTTTCCACAGACCCGTGGGACCTACACTTACAGGTCAAAGATCCTGTGTAAGTTGCCTGCCACGCTGCAAATTGACAACCATGCCCCTGAGCAGGTCAGGCACGTGGAGTTAGAGGTCATCTCCCCAGAGCAGGGCGGCCCAGAGAAGGGTAGAGAATATTTTTGACCACCTAAATGTCAAAAATACACATTTGAATGTATTTTAAAGTTGGAGAACTTCAAACACCTCAACTTCATTACAAAATCCAAAGGCTGCACACTCCCACTCCTTTCTTTTTCTTCCCTAAAATCCCAAGGAATTCCTATTTTGGATGTAGGGAAGAATCTTACCGGTGCAGGCCATAGAGATGATGTCAGAGCCACATATCATTCAGCAGGACCTGGTCCATAATTACAACTTTGTCTGATGACAATAGGTAGGAAGAATTCCTTTCTTCAGTACTTCACATACTGGGCTGTTTACTACAAAAGGCACAGGTTTAGCTTTGTGGGATAGAGCTTGCATAAAATGCATTATTGCTGGTACCACATCATATCCAAGACTTAGTAGTAGATACTTGATTATTTTTTGTTCCTTATTTTAAAAAGTCATCTATAAAAAAAATAATCTAGCTTCTCCTCCTTCCCCTCTTCCAATGGGCTGGGCCGAGGTTTGCTTCCAGCAATGACTTCAAACACGAGCTGGAGGTTTCATGTAACTTCTTACCAAACACCATCAAAAGATGTTTTAGCTACAGGAATGCACGACTGAACAGTTTGCTCAGCCCTGTGCTCAATGTACATGTAAAAATTACATACTCTCAAATTCTCTGTCTGCTTCAAGATGCTTTGAAGAACACATTACCAAACCATCACAGAAATGGCCCAGTATAGACCGCACAACACTTACCAGTACGCCAATACACAAAGCTGGAAAAAATGATCCTAGAGTAGTATTCCAAGGCAAGCATGTTATATAAAAATTATTAAGTAGGTTGGCATCACTTTCAGACTTCAAACAATAATAATGTTTTTTAAATACCCACCCTTGATTATCTTGGAGATCTGTTACATTACCACTGCGGTGCTCCCACGGCAATTTCAGCAGCTCAGCTATGACTGCACACACGTCTTTCATAACCTTGTTGGTGGTTTTAATCTACCTCAAACAATTACTGTTCCAATAAATGTTGCTTGCAAATGAAAAAAAAATAATTGCAGTAATCAGAGAATAATATTTTCTACATTACTATAAAAATACCAAAATAAACCAAAGCTTCTGTTTTTTCTACAATCTTGAACAAGGGCACAAAGTTCTCTGGCATGTAATAAAGCAGTACCTACCTGTCAAAAAACCACTACAGGTAAAACCATCGCTAACCTTTGCTGGCTATTGGAACAACACTTGCCCAAGTTTCACGTTCAGCCAGATAAAGCTGATACTTGTCACTAATACGCCACTTTTTTGTGTTCAAACGGCACGTGGAGGTTACTCCTTGCACTATGACTGGGCAGTGAAAAAGCATTACAGTACAGTGATTATTACTTGCTTTACAGAGTGCCTGAAAGTGTCGGTCATGGAGCTACTGGATCAGGACGGAGCGACTGTTCTCAGGTGGTTTATGATGGGTGTACAGGCAGGTGATGGATAGCTGACAACAGAGCGCAGGGGGTGATGAAACGCTGGGACAGTTAACATTAACCAAATGGGTATGATGCAGCATGCCAGTAGCTTGTGACATACTCAACTTCTGCAGACAGCAAAGCCAAAAGGTTTTAATGAGGGATGCATATGATACCTGTTGCAGAAGACTCTGAGATCACTCAGATCTGATCCCATAGTTTATTTTTAGTTAGTAAATTTAGGTGTGTAAATATTTAGTAAGTATAGATAGATAAACGGTCAATACTATTTGCTACACCTACAGTTAGTACG
Source organism: Heliornis fulica (assembly GCA_013399135.1). Lineage (NCBI taxonomy): Eukaryota > Metazoa > Chordata > Aves > Gruiformes > Heliornithidae > Heliornis > Heliornis fulica. The sequence continues at coordinate 108,815 of VXBZ01012601.1, read as the reverse complement.
GGATACAAAGATTATCACTTAAACTTGCTATACGTATCTTAAATGTTACATGCACAAAAAAAAGTCACTTACCAACCCATCGCTGCCTGGTGTCAGGTAAGGGATCTCTCAGCCTCAAGCGGTAACCTTGTGAGACGCCCCCTCCTCAAGGGGCGAGCACCATGCGGCCAGCTGCTATGGAGGGAGAGCTCAACGGGCCCCTGTGACTCCAGGTATTGATTTGTAGTCATATTTTCTACCATGTTCATGCAGGTTTGGTCACTTAACAGCCCAGTCTGCAACCAAACTGGATTTATTTACTGGTTTGGTGTTGTGTTCTCACCAATAGCATCAATAGGATGAGCTGGGGTTAGGTCTACTGGCTGAGCATCGGCCAGAACCAAAGTTCGGTTCAAACAGGAGAAGCAGCACATCTGTCCCAACACCTAGGAGACAATTTTCCAAAAATACGTGCAACAGGTCTTCAGAAACAACAGGCAATTGGAAACAGAGCATAAAAATGCTTATTTGGAAATCTAAAATGGGGTGTGCAGCAGGTGACCAGGAGATAACTTGATTTAGGAGGGATGGGGTAACCGGCAGCTTTACGTTTAACACAACAGAGAAGGCAGAGGCAGGGCAGTAACGCAAAGCAGGAAGCAGCAAGACAGAGCAGGAGGCCAAGAAACAACCTACTCTGCAACTTTCTGAATGGCTGCGAAACCCAAGCTCTACTAGCTGTCAAGCACAGAAAAGGAGATGACATCGTAATCCAGATCAGTGTGATGAGCCTGGGTTAAACTGATAATTGCATGACCAGGTAGGGAAAATAGTGAGAGATCCTGTAAAGAACAAAGACTGGGACAGAGCCAACAAGGAAGGTTTCAAGAGGCCATCCAAGTCAAAGCTGCTGACTAAGCACAATCCTACCAACAAAGAGGACAAAAGGAAACTAAGAAGTTCACAGAGCTGGGGATGCTCAGTTGCGTTGAGGCTGAAGCAACAACTCTATCCACAAGCTGTTGGAGATGCAGATTAAGCTTTCTGGCAAAAGGCTACTTCTAATCTCACCTTAGTTTGCAAGGCACATCAGAAAGCGAAGCCTCTTTCCTCATGTGATGGGCTGTAAATCCCAAGCCTCCCTATGCATGCAACCCTCACGGGGAAGGTGGGTGGGAAACATATGGGACAGTGGGTAGATGGAACAGAAACACACAGCCTAGCCAAGCACGCAAAGCCCCACTTTGAACCCTGCTGAAGTGCTCTAGCTTGTGCTTTCCATGCTGTCACCCAAAACATGTGAAATCCTCCAAGGTCCAGCAGGAAGAAGCAGCAAGAGGGCATTTAGCTTCCATTTAGCCCCTGCCCCCCAGAAGACACATCTATAGGGTTGTCACGCAAGTGATAACGAATCTCAACAAAGGGCATTGGCGTGGCATGTCAGAGTACTTCAAGCTGAGGGCACAACCTAAGAGTGCCACTCCATCAATTCTGTTTTCCATAAGGCTCCATTCTATTTTGATAGACACATAACCATGAATATCCTCGTGGGCATTTTAAAAGCTGTAATTTCAACTCTGAGGTTTTGCAAGCTTTGTTTTGTGTGGTGTACGATATCATAAACATCCTGAATGTAATTACAACTGCAATTTTGCGGGCTCTATTTTCCCTCTTGGTAGCCCAAAGCCAATGTTTACAAAAACTTTTCAGCACACTTATTTGTTTTGGACTTTTTATTATTATTATTACAAATGTATATTATTTTATTAAAAAAAATTCACACTGAAGCCAAGTCAATTCCAATTCATTACAACCAAGAATATAAAATAAATGCAAGGAACTCATAGTTTAGTTTTAACAGTCATTTCTAGAGTGACATTGGGACAACTTAAAAAAACAGTAAACTCTCAACTCCAGAATGAGGAACGAGTATTTTGCTTTGTGGTTTTGCTAGCCCACTGGCATGGGCACTGCCGAATGTGGCCACCACAGATGTAGAGCGTCACGGTTTTGTGGCAGCATGAGGCGCATACACCGCAATTTCTCATGAAAACTATAAAAACGAAGAGATGCGTGCATGAAATTATTAAGGAAAAAAAAAACCCAAAACTGAATAGAGACAGGCACACTTCCACAAATAGTAAACATGGGAAAATACAACTAGAACAATTTGAAAAGATACTACCTTACATATATAAAAAGTTCTTTAAATTGCTGTTAAAAAGGACATGTTCTGTCCACAATTTGTGTAATACTTTTTAGTGTCTACACAAGACAAATTTTTAAAAAAATTAAATAGTATTAATTTACTACTAAATATTTAGGAGATAACAGTGCATTAAGGACTTTTCTTTTTCATATAGTAATACACATCGCTCCTGTCTGGCGACATTTTTAGAAGATTACGTATGGCCTTATGTACAATACATTTATTTAATCCTAAAACAATTCTTTGCTTAATGGTGTTAAAGTACCATTCCTGAAGATTATGAAGGGGAACTAAGCTTATTATGCTTATATAAAATATTATACATATTTGAACACTTCTAGCTTCTCGCCACCCCTCCCGCTACAGATGCTCTTCCCTCCCCCCCTCCCCAGATACAGTGTCGCAGATACAGTGCAGGACTCACAGCTTTCCCTATACTCTTCCTTCATTGTGCAGTTTGTGCTACGTACGTGTGGCCTGGGCTGCTCGTCCCACCCATTCCCCACACCTCTGCTTCCTCTGAGGCGAGGTGGGAAGAGCCATACTCAACGGCCCGCTCTCCCACCAGGCAACCAGGGCGGAGAAGACAACCCTGCTGGCGCCACTTGCCTCTCTTGGTACCGGTACGGAACACTTTGGTGAGGGTGTAAAGGCAGAGACAGGGCTATGAGTACCAAATAAACCCTATGGGCGAAAGAGACCAATGAAGTGGTGTAGTCTTGGCTTCCCACCACACTCTGCACGGTTCACTTCTGGAAGCAGAGCGTTTGTACCTCAGACCAGTGCCGTGAAATTTCACACCCTACATACAGATTAATCTACATCACGATTTTGCCTTTGAGGCACAAGAGCCCACCTTAATTAACCGTCTGGTAACACATCTGCCTGCCACCTCCCGATGTTATACGAATTCTGATATCAGCTGCAGGTCACAGTAGGGGGAAGAAACGCTAGATGGCTATAATGGAAAAGGCAAAAGCATTTATAAGAGAAGGGTGAAAAGCACATGAGGAGCAAAAAAATACTCTGCCAAAGGTTGATTTCCAGAAACGCGAAATTCAATTAAAAATGAAAATAAAGTAAAAGCTACTTTAGGGCACTGGCCAAATATCCATTACTCAAAGGTACCTCCTCCTAACATCAGTAAGAGGTGAGACATTCCACTTACAGAAAAACTGTAAACCCCAGGCTCACTGAAATACAACACAGGAATGACTCAAATCAGTTCTTTCAAACGGGCTACTGGGGTGTGTATAATGTCAAGGGCTATACACTGAAAGTATCCTTTGGGAGATTATTTTTCCCCAGAAGTAATTTGGGATGTTTTTGCTTCGAATGGCTTCATTTAATTTTCATCACCTTCTTACCCGTTTGATGACAACGGCAGGTTTTAGTTTTGGTTGCTTTTCCAGGGAAGCTGGGTGTTGTCAAAAACCACACGATGGTAGGTCTGGCCAAAGCAAGTCAACTCCTTGCAAAAGGCATGAAAACACCACCTGCACGAGGAGGAAGGGGGCACTACAGGTGACTGGGAGACCAAATCCAGTAGAAACATGTCTAGCTGTGATGGAAAACGTCCTCCCCAGAGCAAACAGATCTTTGCTAGGCGCGGTTGCAACTGCAGTGCCAACGTGGATGGGTATGTACATTTGTTTTGTACGGACACAGGACCAAGAGAACACATTCACCGTTTACACATAAGTTCTTCTCACTTCACCCTTCCGCCGCAGAGGCTCGGTGTCACACTGCTGTGAGCTTCCTAAACACATTTTTCCAGGTTTGCTGCAACAAGAGCCAGCCTCGTCTCTGAAGGAAAAACAGAGCTGTCCCAAATTACATGTTGTGTCTCTCCAAATAACTGTGGCTGCAGAAGTTGGACAATGAACCTCTGATTATGCTTCTGAACTCTTGCTTATTTACTGGGGATTTTCTGCCAGCTCCCCATCTACTTACAGTCCTTAGGCACAATCAAAGCATGTTTGCTCTAGGGAAAAAGGAACGTTTCAGTGCAATGAAGCGCATCTGGTGTAACTAATCTGGGTTAATCACAGCAATGTGGGAGACATGGAATATGCATTATAAACATGAAAAAGGAATAATTTTAAACATGCTTTTCCAAACTGCACAGTAATTTCTCTTAATTATTAATTCTAACATAAAATGATTAAATGCGTTTGTTTTGCAACTCTTAGTACTTCTGTCACCTTTACATTTAGAAAGCTGACTCGGGAATGTGAAAGGAAGCTAAATTTATAGAACTCTCACGTACATTAATCAGCTGCTTAACAGAAAACGAAGCCCACCATCCACATTCCTACTGAGACTTGAGGGCAGTAAATACCTTTTTACTGACTATTTTGGTGTCCAGCCTGGGAAGACATTCCATTCTTCTGTTCCAACAGATCCTGAAAGCATCTCCTTTTTATATGACTGTCCTGGTTTCACTTAAAATGATGCTTAATTTAAAACTAGTCACAGCACGATCACTGTGATTTCAAGAATTCAATGTGAACGAGTTAAGAAATATCAGCAATCTTCTGTTTGGCATTCAGTCCAGTAGCATGAACCATATTTGTTGCTGCAGAGACTTGGATGTTTTTTTTTCTTGTATCCTTTTTCTTTTTCTTTTTTTAGTTTTATTTAATTTTTATTTTTTATTATTATTATTTTAAGACCTCGCCTGAAAACTAGACTAATAAAAACAGAATAGTAAAATACTCTGGAACAGTAAAATTTTGCTGTTCTTGACATCCATGAGCAAAACAGTAATATCCTGTGAAAATAACATAGTGCTTTAAAAAGGTGCAATATACCTGTATAGCTAAACTGGTTTGCCTAGTATAAAACTAACTATATACAAGCTTGAAAGCCTGGGAATTCAAGATTTTAAAACTTTAAAATCCCATCAAAGAGATTGAAAAGACAGATTTATGGCAATCACTACAGCATAAAGGAAGGTGCACCAGGAATCCTTCAAAATTCCAAAGGTTAAAGAAGTTAAGTGCTGGGTTCAGATCAGAAGGGTTCATTAGAGTAACCACAATGGAGCACATGCAAGGGCAGGGAGGAAGGAAAACTTCACGAGAATCTCCTTTATGGCAATAAAGGGACAGGGATGGGAGGAGGGGGAAAGTCTTGCAAGAGTGAAGTTTTCCTTTTGTCATCGTGAATTTTAATTCTGCATCACAGTTTGGTTTTTTTTAATTTATTTTTGGTTCTTCTCATTGTTATGAACTTCATATTGCTGGAGTCTTCTGGCTTTTAGTCCATTCTATTCTGAGTGCAGTCTGTTAGCTCCCTCAGTACCTGTGAGACTGATGAGACTGGTGATACTGGGAGCTCTGCTGAGACGACGTGGAATAGCCCATTGTACTCTGGGACTGAGAAGATCCCTGAATGTTGCTTTGGTAACTCAGGCGTGAGCTGGAGTGCTGCAGGAAAAGAGAGTGGCATCAGGGGAATGAAAACCAGCGTGTGAGCACTATGCAAGCTCGGGAAACTTGTAACCTCTCTGCAGCTCATTACAACATGACTGTCGGAGGCGCTGTCTAAACAGCGCGACCGCCGAAGGACCCACAAAACAAGTAACCGCTCCGATCCGCAGTCAGCCTTAACACAGCGCACAAAATACACAGGGGCACTGGTGGAGACCTGCAAGCATAGTTCGTGCACACACCCTCTCTGAAGGAAAAACATACAGGGGAGAGCCGGCTCTGCTGCTAGATGCAGCTGTTTCTTCGACTCAGGTCTGTCGTTACTGTAAGTGCCGTTAACACAAAAGCAAACTGCTAAGCCACAAACGCCTTTTGAGATGGGTAATACTAAAATACGCTTTTCAAGGATGATTTGTCACCTCTGGCATGCTGAAATTTCCCTTCTCATACCACATCCACTGCCTGTCCAGAATTAATGAATAAATTAATTGCCTGTCCGGGCTTTACTTGGCTTTGCCCAAGGATCATCAGCAAGACTCTAGCCAATAGCAATCATCTAGGAAAAGTGTTAAGAATCTACATCCTGATTAAATGTCCGGATCATGAGTTTCAGAAAGCCTCTGGAGAAGTTTGAGTTCTGAATGGAAATCCCATGGAGGGAGTGGCTCTGTAAGGATACAGCATCCTCTGCAGACCAAACACCTGCTCGGTGAAGGCAATAGTCAATATCCCAGTCACTGGTCTCATCTAAGCATCAGATCCCACCCAGGAGAGCTGTGAAAGCCTCCTGACAGCTCCTGAGCTGAATGATGAACAACAGGAACCTACAAGTTCAGGCAGTGTAAAACACTTCTGCCCTTTGTTTCTTGTACATAGGTCTATACTTCTAATGATACATAAATCGTAAAAACACACTAAACCTTAAAAATATCACATTACTTTTTCGGTGTTTAACATAGGAATATGAAGGCTGATTTCAAGGCAAAGCACAGTGAAGCTAGAGAGAGAGAAAACGGTGCAAACTTGCAGACCTCTGTGTCTCAATATAATATCAATATAATAGTTGTATGGAGCAATTCCCCATGTTTCTAAGGGACCATTTCACAGAATCACAGAATGACTAGGCTGGAAAAGACCTTTATGATCATTGAGTCCAACCGTACCTGTCCTCTCCTAAACCATATCCCTGAGCACCTCATCTACCAGTGTTTTAAATACACCCAGGGATGTTGACTCAATCACCTCCCTGGGCAGCCTGTTCCACACCCCAGCAGTGCTTTTGTTGAAGATTTTCTTCCTAACATCTAATCTGAACCTCCCCTGCTGCAGCTTAAGGCAATTTCCAACTGTCTTATCACCTGTCACTTGGCAGAAGAGACCATCACCCACCTCTTACAACCTCCTTTCAGAAAATTCTAGGCAGTGATAAGGTCTCCCCTCAGCCAAAGGGGAGATATCATCACTCTGGCTTTGGAAGAGATGCCCCCCTGAAGCAGGTATGCTTTTAACATCCAGGCAGATGATGCTTGGGCTGCGAGGTCAGGTTCCTAATACAGTGTCTGAAACCTGAAAATCACCTCAAAATTCTGAAAGTCTTTGCAACTTCTAACAGAAAAGAATAATTGTGATAAATGCCATGACTTTATAGCAGCTCGTTCAGGGTGAAAAGCATCAGCTTACGATTCCAAGCAGAAAACCCAAGGTCATATAAGGAACACTCAGTAAAATTCAACAAGGAATCTGCTGGGTCATTTGTGAAAGGAAGCAACATGCATTAGGGGTGGTGAACTACAAAAAAAATTCAACACAGACTTTAAATCACAAACTAAATGAAACTCAAAGCAAAGGGATTATTCTTCTTACTTCTGAGTAAGATATAATGGAGTAAAATTAATGCCATAAGACTACAAGAATGCATTAACTTGCCCATGCTTATTTTTGTTCCACAGAAGAGAATTTGTTTTTAACAAAAGCAGACTTGGACAAATTGCAGACATTCCTCTCTGGAACGGAAGACAGTCAGCTAGAATTTAAGGAGAGATAGCCAAATGCAAGCGTAAAAAGAGATTATCAGACCATAAAATTTAGCAAGTGATGTAAAGGAAACATACAGATCAAAATTCTGATGTTGATGCTGTTAGAAGTTTAGAAGGAAGGAGTCAGGGTGGGTTTAAAAAAATAAATTGGGGTGGGGGGGAAGATTTAGACTGCTTTCAACTTCTAAGGGGGAAGTTTGCCAACAATTCACAGCTGTATAAGGATTCTATAATGGACATCATCGAATACTGCTCACCAGTCCTCAAAGTACAGACCAAACCAGGCCAGCCATAAATACTGTGTAGTCAGACAGCTGTAGTGATCTGTCCAGACCTCAAGCCCGTCTGGAACTTTTCAAAAAAGAAACAGAGTTGTCTTTACCCTTAAATTGCCCTCAATGCCTTCATGATCATTTGTAATTAAAGGAGTAAAACAGAAATGGGAGAAAAATGTCTGGCACTGAGAAATCAATTGTCTGTGGACAAGTTCTGGAGGGCTAAGTCAAGGCAAGTACAGAGCTGGGTTTTCTAAAAGCTGCTTAATTTTAAATTTAAAGCAGCCTGTAAAGATCATTCTCCAAGGTGGGATCCTCTTGAAGACTAGCGGCAGGCAGAATCTGTGACATCTTTTAAAAATCTGCCTTTAACATCTACATTTCTCTTCCTCTGCTTTGAAGTCATTACTGCCCCAGCAAGAATAAACTGATGAGTACTGAAGCTCCCTGTAAGTGCAATGCATTCTATATTGAGTGTGAGTCACTTTTTCAGTGCAAAATATAATTCTAGTAAGCAAAGACAAGTATGGAAATCCAAAATAATTCAGTAATGCTGCTTTTACTTGGGAATGCTACTACACTGGAAAACAGGAAATCTATTCAACCATGGTCCTGTCAGAAACAATGTGCGTCTTTATGCCCTGCTTCAGCACGAATCATGCTACTGGACCAAAACATCTCTCCTGTGCTAACATGCAGTTTCTTCTTCAACAGCAGAAGCAGACTTAGCAAGACACTAGAATAAACTACTGAACCGCTCCACAGGCGCGAGGATATGAGGTAGAATGAGGCAGGAATCAAATGAGAGAGCCTGATATGCACTTTGCTTCTGCTTACCTGGACCTGCCTCTCCCACAGGATTTAATATTGCCAGAGCCCAGTGTCCTAAACTTAATCCAATGCAGCATTTCTCCATATGAAATAGCTCCCCTGGCTGCAGTAAGATTATTCTCAAAGCTGGACATATATTTGAGAGGACTAGTCCTCAGCACTTCACAGGGTGCAGCAGATACAACTCTTATTAGCAATCTATTGAAAATTACTAACCACACAACAAAAAACTTCACTTGAAATCCACATTTTAATCTAATATATTGGAACCCGCCCTCTCAGCTCACATGAGAAATTCATTAAAACATGATCCGTTCTTGCAGCGGGGAAGGGGGGGAAAACTACATTTTGGCCCTACAGCATCCAAAGCAGCAAAAATTGAAGAGGTACCTGATAGTCTGAAGGCATGACAGGCCCGCCTGAGTTAGCGCCTGAAGGCCCTATGCGTGGTTTCTTGTTCGGAGGCACCTGGTTGAGGCTGGAGTCCTGGCTGTGCTGGAGTCCCGCGCCCCCTCCTCCTGCACCAGTGGCCCCCGCTGTCCCGTTGGTCTGGGTGCTGTTCTGCTGCTGCGGCTGCGGCGGTGCTGCCTGCGGCTGCTGCTGAGGTGCTGTTTGCTGCTGATGTTGGTTCTGTGGCTGCTGATTCTAAGGGAAGGAGCAATACAACACCGTCACTTGCTCAGAACTCATTTGTGGAGCTGCCGACCCTGGCGTCACCGTGCCTGCGGAGGAGGCAGCGGGCCTGCCTGTTCGATGGGAAAACACAGCAAGGCTGCGTGTCAGGAGAAGCATGTCCTCAGAACGCTCTTGCACACTTTAGGGGGCTCACTTCTGCTTTTTGCTGTGGCTGGTCTGGGTTTTGGACAGAGCAAGCTAGACTAAAACTGGAAGGACGGTCTAGTGACTCCTACAGCTAGCCAAGCACTCAGAGAGGAGGGTGGAAGGAACCGTTCCTTCTGTAAAGCAGTAATTGTCCAACAAACTGTATCACACACACACCCCCACTCCCCCAAAATTTCACTAGTGCTCAGCAGCAGTTGTGGTGAACCAGAGCAAATTATTCTAAGTGCTTGTTCACTCAGAATCCAAAGCACTTCTCAAGCATTCCCAAATGACACATTGCAATAACCCGAAGGAGGCTGGCAGCATTATCACCAGAGAGGTAAGCAAACTGAGACCAAGATAAATGATAGAAGTTCTTCCAGGCAGCGAGGAAATTCTGTGGCAGAACCAGAAATGGGTGTCATTATCATTTTGGTCGCCTGTGCTTTTAAGTTCCTCATAACGAGTGGTATGCTGGGAATACAGAAGTAGCAGAAAGTGAAAACTGACCAGAGACAAATCATTGAAGACAAAATAGTTGGAAACAGCTGAGGGAAGAATCTGGCAAGGGAAGGAGAAGACTAGTAAAAGAAGAGAAGACAGGCAATTAAGATGACACTGGAACCCAACAGGAAGAGAGACAAAGAGAAAAGTGCCACGAAAAGAGAGAAAAGAGTTAAGAAGGGAAAAACAGGAGCAAGAGACATTGTAGGCTTCTGGCTTCAGACAGTATTATGGAACTGGAGGGAAGGTTAGAAAACCAGCAGAGTGCAACTCTGCCCTCCCTGGCTAGACAGTTATGAGAAAAGACCACCCATCTGCCTGCCTTCATGCACCAGGGATGGCTGATACATCAGAGCACTAGAGCACATAAGAGAATTGCAAAGTAAAGGAATTTCACTCTAAACGTGAGATACGTCACTTGTTCATCATGGTAAAAAAACTCCCACTGTCATGGCTTGAGTTAAAGAGCCCTGTTACCCTCTGCCTCCCATGTACTGTAGTGAACATTCCAGGATAGCAACTTTAGCATGGCAGTCTTTAATAAAACCTTCACCTTATTAGTTTCTCAGATATCATGACAACCGGCTGCCACTAGTGAAAAGTCTTGACGTCCCCAATCACCAAAAGGCATTTAGCTACCTCAGATAAATGACATAAAAGATCTGTGTCTATGCCATTCATCACAACAATCTCGCAAGATGAATTTAGGTTAAATTTACTATGAAGTATTCATTTAAGATTACAAATAAGCCTCGCATCTTCACGGACTTAGAGTTGACTTGCATTTCCATTTAACATTTAGCAAAAGCAATAACGTATCCTCCAGCTCATAGTCCTCAAATCCCATCTCAGTCAGATTCCATTCCCAGGAGATTTAAATGTTGGTAATTTTAAAAGTTAATCAAGCTAGCTTGTAAAATGAAAAATAATTGTTAAAGAGGCAATTTCTTTGCATAATAGTTTGAGCTTCACTTATACAAACTCCAATAACTAAGCCAGTATTTATGTAGAATTCCAAAATTTGTGTTTAAATAGGGGTGTTGGGATGCAAGTGACATGGTTACTACTGTGAGTGCTGAAAAACTGATTTCTCACACGTAAGCAAATATTGCAGGTACTCCCACAATGAAAGACAACAATTCCTTTTAGGACCCATGTTTTGCACTTCGGATGTTAGCACAAAATTCACCTTACTGGCCTGAGCTCGCTCTTCTGTGTAGCTACTACTGCCTGGGTAGACACTGAGGTCTATTCTGTCAGACTCTGGCTGGGGGCTACCTGCACCACCACCTCAGTGCATGGAACCAGCTTAAACCAAGACAAACCTTGTCCTCAGGTCAATCTAGTTCATGGTGGTTCCTAAGTGAATAAACTTTCAAAATGTCTGACATCAGCAATGTATGATGATGTGTCATCTAACATGCACAAATTAACAAAGTGAAATTCTGGTCCTACCTAGAAATGAACCCAGCAGAAATTTCCTTAATAGAATTTGAATGAGAAATATTTTTTTAAATTTTGTTTCACAGTTGTTTTAGTTTTGCCACCTAACAATTTCAAAGAATGGGTGCTTATGCTAAAGTTTATTTAGTTCACGTGCCTGTTCCAAGTAAACAAACACAGAGAACTTCTCCAGGTTTTGAAAAGTTTATACAGATATTTATGTTTTTGAAAAATAGACCAGAAAATAACACTCTTACAAAAAAAGAGAAAGCATTAAAAATATCCTTTCACTTGCAACAACATCATGAAGAAATACAACCTGGCACAGATCCAACTTTCAAAATATCCTTTACCTTCATATTTTCTACATTGTGAGAACGTATTCAGAGGGTAATATGTGACTTAAATTACACTGAATGGTCTGCAAAAAGTTTAATTTGCCGTGCACATAAATAGGTGACTGTCCCCAACAATCTCAAAGAACATTTACATAATGGCTGTTTTCAATATAAACATGCCATTGTTTTCCTCCTCCAACACTCCCAGGAAAAAGATAGATATTTACTTCTAAAAGCACTGACCTAACAAAAGCCAGAGTAATTTAAATTCACAAGGTTTTTCTTGGTTTTGAAGTCACAAGCAAAATTTAGTACCTAAATTACAATGAAATTGCAATCCTGACTTTCACTGCATTTTTGTGTAGGTGTCTCTTTCCTCTCTTTGAAAAAAACCCAAACCACCCCAATCTATCTGGACACAAAACCCCAGGACTTTAGCACTTGTTCTCAGTACAGAAGAATCTGCATCTGTTCCGAAAACAGTATTTTTGTCTGAAATAAATTGTGATAGGTGCAATTTTAAACTCAACTAGTTTCTCATGTTACGCAGAAAAATCTGAAACCTGAAGATTCATGTAGTCAAGTGGTTTCTCCAGAAGATTAACAGTGCTTCTCAGGTACTCCTCACATAATTAACAGTTTACGGCTGTTTTCTTCACGTTTTGCTGGCTATATGTTACTGTTGGTGACTCACTGTACACTTCTAAGGGAAAATGGCAAGTTGTTTTGTACACTGTGCAGCATTGCCCTGCTTTCACAGCATGATGGGACCATCACCACGGTCACGTAGCACGGTCACGTACATGCACAAAGTAGGTCAGCCTGTGTTGCAAACACACCAAATTTTACTACGCATGCCAATAAATTCTTATCTGTGTCAATGGGGCTATGGGAAAGAAAGTACTCAGAGCAGATTGCCGCTACCAGAACAGTTCATGCTCCTTATTACTCCTTTGTCTGAGGGTCCTTAAAACATGATCAGGAAACTCTGTGCAGATGGATGAAATGGTCTGATGTGATGCCAGAAGCAGGCTGCCACTATTTATTCGAGACCCTGACAGCCATCTATTTTCAAACGGCTGGATGTATGCCAGTCATACAATGGAAATGCCATTCTTTACGTGTGATCACAATGTATTTTCATCATGCAGTGCAGGAGGAGGTAGCGAGGTCCTCCTGAAATGACGGCAGCTGAAAGCAGACACTGCTGGCAGAACAACCCATCCAGCTCATTCCCCACAGGTCAGGGCGAATCACACTGGTGATGCCACCTCAGACACCCCAAAGATATCCGATACTTTTAATCTGTCTAGGAAGCAATTTTAAGAGTCTGGCCCGAAAAACACATTTTTTGTCAACTCTTTATGTTTCATTGGTTTTCATTTGGTAGCATCACAACTCTTTCTTATCTTAGACTTAAAAGAAAAAAAAATATTTAAGTAGTAGTTTATTATACCTTATCCCCTTTCTCTTCAGGTTCATCTTCATTGAGGAATTCTCTTTTAGGATATGGAATCTGACAGCCAGCAAATACACTGAAACACAGCGAACAGCAAACACTCAACAAATACATACATATGACATCCATTTACTTAACACCAATACTAATACCCAATGCTAAAACCAAGAAAATACAACACGATTTAATTTCTTGTATGTCATGAGTCCTATCTGAGTGAGTGGCACTGTGAGCATGCCAGACAGAAGCAGATACCAGCAGCTTGGTGCTGATCATAATGTCAGATCTCTTCACTGTTGGTATGAGGCCATCATTTAGAAATCATGGCATGGTTGAACATGTTCAAATGCCAGAAAGACCACTTGCTGATCCAGATGGCAAAATGAATGAACACCATGTCAGAGGTACCACAGCATCTCATTGGAACATGCACAGATCACTGAATTAAGGGGCTGATTCTAAGAGTACTAATGTCTCGCGAACCTGCCTTGGCTTACAGTGGGCTTAAACTTATTTGCCAACCACAACTGCAGGGTTACTTTCAGTTAGCTTCTTAATTCTTGTTTAGAGAAAAAAAAAAAGATAGCACTTAAATTCAGCTGGCTAACATGATTTAGAACATTCCTTAATGTTTATGGCAGAGACTTTATCATAACATTGTCCTGTAATCCATGGGGAGCTATAGCTTTACACAGGATAGTATCAGATAAACAATGAATAGAAAATTACTGGTAGATCTTGACCACTATCAATTTTTAGATATCCGTGCTAGCATTCAGAATACAATCAATATGACATGTTTTTTTAAAGTGTGTAAACAGCTCCTGATCTAGCTGATATTTGGCTTATCCAAGCAGAGAAAGAAAAAGAAAGGAAAAAAAAACCCAACCCAACTAGTCTCAACTAGACTCCTGCAGCCCAGTGCCTGCTCCCTCCTTTCAGTGTTGCCTGCTAGCTGAGGAAGCAGTGAAAGAGAAGATGGGAGACTCCCCGCATCCAGCCCCTAGAGATCATAATGCTATAAAAAAACAGGAAGGAAAACTGGAAGAGGAGAGTCTACCAGTAGGAATTGAATATATAATCTGAATTTTTCATTACAGTAAGAGAGATAAATAGAGCTATAAAATCGGTATTGCCAAGCCTTCAGAACAAGGGACCTGTGAGATTTTAGGCAGTCACTGACATCTTCACTGTTCTCTCATACTGTTATCCAAAGGGCCTGGGAAGGGACCGTAGGTCAGAGACCTGTTCTAGGGAGAGGCACAATGAACCCAGGCAATGGTGAACAGGGCTCTGCAAGGCTGTGTAAGGCATAACAGAACAGGATATGGGTTAATTCTCTAAAAACTGCAGTAATATTGTCAGACTACTTTTGGAAGTACATTCAGAATTACAGCACTAGCGCAGTACTGGGTTACTACTAGATACAGACACTTCAGTCCTACATGACTACCGAGCATGCCTGAGCTACTACTTCTTGTGGATATTGGCAGGTATTTGCCAATTTTTCAGCTGTCACTTCACTTTCAAGCATTTGTATTTCACAGAAAGAAGACACCCCTGAAGAGCACAGAAGAGGGAATACGTACTCTGATGTAGGCAGAGGATCCTCTTGGAAGTAGGGGTCCTGCAAAGCCTGCTCTGAGGTAATTCTCTTTGTAGGGTCCATAGTAAGCAGCTTCTGAAGCTGTAAGTATAACATTAAAAACAAGAAGCTTATCAAACTATCATTTTTCAAAGTATGACTTACATGTCTTGGATTGCAGATTGTTAAATTACTTCTGGCTGGTCCAGACAAGCCTAAGCTTTGCTTGTTCAGTAAAGTTCCCAATGTGCATCCATCAAAGCACAGCAGCAGTGAAGCACTTCTCACGGAAGAAATAGTTAAGTGTATCAGGTAATATTAATTTCTAAGGCTGAACCACTGTGCTAAAGCTACACTAAATTCAGTTATTACAGGTTCATAAAACATCATTTCTAAATAAAGGGGTTTTGTTGTGGCACATGTATAGCTTTTACACTGTTCTGTACTGCTGACAACAGGAAAAAAAGTGTCAGAAGAGACTGAATGTGACCGGGACTCTCCATATCACTTTAGGGACAAAACCAACAAATCATTTCTTGCACTGGCAACTATCCATAGTCAGAGAGCACTCTGCCACTCATGCAGCTCCCAATCCCACTCACATCAGTAGTGAAATGAGAAAGAGGAGGAGCAGACCCTTCCTAGCAACCTTTCTTCCTTGTTAGGCAAAAAGCAGCAATAAATTTAGCAGCTAGAATGCTGTTGACTGCAGCAGGCTATAAAAGAGGATTACAATATATTAGCAGTATAAAACAGGAATTATAGGGATAACATACCATTTCTAGTTAATTATTTATCACATTCTGATAAAACTCACAGTAGGAAATCTGGGTGCTCAAATTACATCATACAGTATCCTGCTCTCACACAGTATTTATAATTCCAGTCAACAGTGAAAATAAAATTCTTTCTTGAAAAGAACACCTTATCTCAAACTCTATTTTCCTGGTCCCTAACAAAATTTCCCTGGATATTCCACAGAAAAATGTGATTTTGGCATGGGTGTTTGGGACTTTTCATTCCAATAAATAAAAAAGGGATACACAATTATATATATTCTCTATATATGGGACAGTGAACAGCCTCAGTAAAAGCACTTATCTTCATCAAGAAAGATGATTCCCTGTATTTCCTTGGTCAATAGCTGTGGTTTTCCCTGTTTTACAGATGAGGTCTCAAAATTCTCTGTGCTTTTGCCACAAGTTTTTGTTAGTTTTAGTGGCTTGTGACACCATTACAGGAGATGCAAATTTCTTCTCCCCAGTTTCTCCACAGTGATGCAGGAACACTCACATTCTGTATAAAACCAGTCCTGGTCTTTTGTACCAGATGCAGCCGTTAACAGATGAGTCCAGCCAACTGAACTCCATCAGAACCGGTTGCCACAGTGCTACTCATTAGAAAGCTCCTCCAGCTTTCTGCCAAACAGCACCCTCATCACAGGCTGCCTACAAACATGACCTGCATTCTTTGTCTTTCAAAGATAAGGCCACAGCAGAACTAAAGATACCCCGGACCTTTTAATGGTCCATCCCTCTCTGCCTCAGAGAGCATAATCAGTTCATCCACAACACACACAAAGTGAGATATCCTGCCTATCAGAAGCTTTTTTTGACCAGAGTCTTGTCTTCTGTAGCTTCTGTTGCTCAGAAGTCAATTATAAAATGACTGGACACAATTTGCTTTAGTTAGTAAAAGTTACTAACACAGTATAGAAAGTCTGTGAGACTGAACATCACCAACACTCTCATACTTCTCAGCAGCTCTCAAGATTTCTCACAGTCAGGCTTTACTGGCCTGACACGGTAGCTATAAATACTGTGTGTGCAACTTTTCCAGGACGGCAAGACAAATGCCTTTGCCTGGATGGAAAACATTTTGCCCTTGATATAGATATTAACATTCAATGTCAATCATCAGAGCAGCACAATATCTTCCTCTTTATCAAGTCACTTATTATCCTGCACTGGTCTATGCAATGTCATATTGTCTCTGTTTACCACACTTTCTGTGCTCATTAGCATCAAGTCTTGACCAGTGAAGGTTACAAAGTAGATGTCTTCAGGAGGTCACCTTGCAAGATGGAGGTTACCTCGAAAATCCAATATAATTGCCTATGATATAAACAAGCAGTTCTATGGAGTCTGCTTCAGAATACATGTTCCTCCAAGCTCATTAGCCGACACATTTCTAATCTCTTGACTTGGGAGAGCAGTGCACACCTTTATTGCTGGTTTTTAGGATCTTTCACCAGATAAGGTAGGTACTGAGTCTCTTTGCAGTAGCATTGCGGTGGCAATTTAGGTATCTGGACTGGACCTCCTCAGTGCAGCAACGAAGTATGAAGAAGGTTGTTCCATGCTGGATGCATGCTGATGTTCCATGCTGATGTTCCATGATGTTCCATGCTGATCATTCTTATGCAGAGCTCTGGGAGACTGATCTATTTGAGATCAGCCTCTACCTGTGTGGTCGATCACTAAACCACCCTTATTCATCCCTGATTATGAACAGTGAAGAAAAATTTGACTAAGAACTTAGCCAGCTATGTAAACTAAATCTTCTTCACGATCTTCAGAATGAACCCTTAAGACTTTTGGAAACCTCAGTTCTCATTCTCAAAATTATACAGAGGAATACGTAGATAGACACCTATCTGTTTGTTCAGTCACTCTGTAATAACCTTGTCTTATAACAAACTTCTAATGATGAAGAAGTAGTGTGTGTGCATGTATGTGTGTATATATAGAGACATATAACTACCCTATGGCTAGTTTTGCATTCTTTAGACATCTGGTTAAGATTTCCCCCGGGAAAAGTAGCCTACCCACTGAAAATGACTCTCAACAAAGTGCTCATAGCCTTGATGAATTAGCCATATAAGATGACAGAAACCCATTTGCTTCTTTGTTTTTCCAAACTTTAGCAGGAAAATGGGGAAATTCAGGTGCTAACTAACAATGATGCTTACAATTGCCATCTTTTCAGTTAGACTCCTCCCTCCAGATTATTCCAGTATGTACCCAGCAAGTTGCATTTAAAAAAATTTAATTATTTTTTTCTTGAAATCTCATGCCTATGTGAATGCTTCCCTTTCACCCACTTGGGACAGACCTGTTCTGTTTCCACACCCATTTGTGTCATCATCCAACAGCTACTAACAAGTCAAAGAGCGAACCTTTGCCAGGACCAAGAGAATAGTGCTATACTGAATCTGTAACTAGTGATGAAAACAAACCATCAGAACTCAAGCTGCTCTAGCAGCCTCATACAGAGAATTCCTGTTCACAGCACCAGGACAGTCACTTTGCACTTCATTCCTAAATTTAGGCAGCACTAAGTCATCACAGAGGCATCCAGAAATGATGTTGTATTCGACAGAGCAACTCTGTAGTCACCTACAATGAGTGACTCTACTAGGTAACAGCAAATACATGTATAGAGATACTCCTTGGAGTCACACAAAGAACAAAGGCAGACTACTATGAAAGGGAAGAAAAGGAGAAAAAATTACTATAGGAAATAAATTTCTTCTTTACTCTTTCCTGTCTTCACAAAAGCTTTTGGCTCTCTGAAACAGCAGAGAATTAAGGGATGCATATTATTCACTAGCCTATTTGCACAACAGACCTAAGGGTAAGGCTGGGTACACAAGTGCTTTGCAGATCTTAATTAGGTAAGACCTTCAGATCTTCCATACCAGCAGGTTCAGCACACACTCAGCATGAATGTGTATGAAGGAAACATCTAAAAAAAGGCCAGTTTGTAATAAATAGCTTTCTTTAATGTCAGTGTTGATTAGAGTGAGGCAGACACAGATATTGCCATTAGAAATGCATTTCAATCCTATCACAGTGATTTTTAAGTTGTACCTACCAAAAGAAAAACTTTGCTGTCAGGCTTGACTTTGTGTTTCTCCATGTATTTTATGAGGCTACTATTGGCATATCTGAAAAATACATTTAAACAAAGACATTGCTGATATAATACAACATTAATCACTGATATAGCACAGCATTAATAACTGTACCAAGTGATCACAAAAACATTTACCAGCCTGTAGCAAATAAACTGTAAAATTAACTGCCATCAGAACATGTCAACTATTTATCAGCTGCACACATAAATTGTGCTTTTCACTAACAGTAGAAGTATTGGTTGTGTAGAGATCATTTCCATGAAACAATATGCAACTTTTGTAGTGTATGGATAAGCTGTTGACATAGGACAGAGAAACTCTCTGAAGTTTATACTGTAGTTTTCTAAAGCAACTCTGCCACAGAAAGCTTACAGCAGTTTGTAACAGCACAACAGCTAAGCTCTAAATTTTCCAGTTGTAATTTGGCAGAGGAGTTAGTTTACCATTCTGTCTTCCCAAGCCCAACCTGCAATAAACCACACAGTCCAAGCTAAAAAATGCTCTAAGTACGTATGACCTGTGCCTTGCCTTTAATCTACATACTCAGAGGTTATCTGTAGCCATTTTCAAAAGAAGCTTCATGCATGATTAGCTTCATACCTTGTCTAAACCCAGTGTACGGAATCCACAGCAGAGCTGGAAACAGAATCCAAATGTCCTCTACCTTACTGCAGAGCCTGTGCTGCTCCTTACACCCTCTGATCTATCTCCACCACTTCACTAACTTAGCCAAAACACCAGGAAACACTAAAAGTGGAAAATTCTCAGATACCAAATAGGCTTTGCATTACAACCTACTGAACATATTACCTCCCATCGAAATTTCTGCCCAACACTGACTGCCTGCATTACGTGCTGGTCAAAAGGACCAGGGAGGTGATTCCCCATTCCTTATCACACAAAAAGAAGGAAGTTACCTTGAACAGCTGATACAAATGGTCTAAGCCAACACATTTGCCTATGCCTGCCATAGATGAAACAGCATTTATGATGACACCTTCTAGAGAAATGAGGAGGCCACTCGGTGCTTTCAGCAAGCAGCTGAGGGAGAGGCCACCATTCAAGCAAACCAACTAATTCCAAACAGGACAGCTGTCGCCCCAACACTCCAAAATCCTGACCCCAAAAAGTCAGAGGATAGGAGCTAATTCCTGCCTATCTGCTACATTCATGGAACTGCCGTTGCATTATCATCACTTACGTTGTTCTCCTAAAGTCTTTCTGAAGAGTTGGATATTCTGGCATCTTCCTTATGTCTTCCCAATCTTTATCTTTGGTGGGAAAAAAAAAAAGGAGAAGCATTTACAATTCTGAAAGTGTATATTAAGTAATACATGAGAAGAAATAACTACAGCAGTTGTTTGACTTTCTGTTGCACAGTGCATATTGTTCCATAATTGTCAGCATTTCCAAATCCATCAAACAGCTGCTTCACACCTATACAACCCAACCACTCATTTCCTTCAACAAAAATCAACTCAGTACAGATCTGACACTTTAATGAAAATAAATTACCTGCAGGGAATCCCATTACACTGAAAATGCGATCTAGCTGATCATGATGAAAAGGATTACTTGTTTTGATGTCCTCCTGGCGACAGTGAAATATAGGTTCCGAAGTCAATAGTTCAGCAAATATGCAGCCAATTGCCCAAATATCTATGAAAGAAGGAGCATAATTCATGTAAATTTACTGTACTTCATCACTGTTTTTTGCTTCTGCACAGTTTCTCAAAAACTTTTAAAACCGCAGTAAGATAAAATGCCTCACAGTATAAACACATTCAGTACTTTAAAAAATATATTAAAATAACACATAAAAAAGGATATAATCTAGACATACACCTTCTTCAATCAAAATTAACAGTCTCCCAATTCTGTTTCAAGCTATAATAATGCAAATAATGCATTCACAGTCTCTGGCAGAAACCTACACTATATTTGCTGATGACACAGCTTAAAGGACACTCAACTGACCATCAAAACCAAATAATACATCCTCCATAAAGATACACTGAAACAAAAGCTCTATCACATATTTCAGAACAATTCCAAATAGATATCTGATAACCAATTAAATAATGAGGAAAAGACTAAAGACTTGTACGTTTAGATGAAACAAAGTTAAAATGGAGAAGCAAGATCCTAATTTTAGTGAAAAATAGATGAGTGACTGCCAAACTTAAAAAAAACCCCAAACAATTCGTATTCAACAACTGACTCCCACTGGAACAGTATGGGAATGGCATTACGTACATTTCACGTATGTACGGAAGACAACAGCATGATGTTTTAAGGAAAGAAAATAACAACCTCTGTTTAAAAAATATCTTGTTAATATGCTATGTAAAATTAAATCTATTGTGGATAAGAACATTAGTTACATTTACAGAAGAAATTTCTAGATTATATTCAATTTTTCTAGTTACAACTATCACCAACCATCTCAGCATTCTACATGACCCGAATGCTTCATTATGCATGTAAAGTGGAAGTGTGAATTTGTTACTAGAAGGAGGTTACTAGCAGAAAAGAAATAAGATTTGCTACACTGACAGATACGTGCTGGGGATATAATTCTGGAAAAAGATGTTGAGCTCATACAAATAATGAGCACAGATTGCTGAATAGAAGAACGTGGAGACTTGCTTAGTACTTGAGGATAAACTGAAGACCCTGAGAAACTTTTTGGATCATCAAATTTAAGAGCATAATATAGAAAAAACTTTACCCCTATTTTATATGTTGAAGAGATTTAAAAAAATTACCAAAGTGGAGTTTGGCTTATTAGATTCAGACTAAAGAGAGCACCAAGAGAAGCCTCTTGTTTGTTACCTGCATGCTACCACTCTGAGATGCATAACCCCACCTGCTGCAGATGGTGTTTGGCCCATGCCACCTGTGAGACACATGATCTCCTGAAGAACCCAAAAAGCACTGCCTTCTTTGTAGGGAATGAAAAAAGAGCCATCGCACGCTCTTTGCCAAAACAGGACAGTTCCATTTCCATCACATTGCAAGGCATGGAGCTTGGGGTGTCCCAATTTTTATGTCCTTCTTCCTTTCCTTTACTGGAAAATCTGGTAACATTTCATTCAGACTTTACAGTTTTAACAGAATATACCTAGTTTCGTGCACTACTTCACTTTCTCGGTGTTTTATCTTCCTTTGATTTTCTTATTTGCCTTATCTGCATGAAAACAAGATCTTTAGCTCTTGAGATTTTGTCTACTCAAGCAGCTAATGCAGCATATTAAGCACAATTCCTTCCTGGTTAGCAGGCATAAATTATCTACTCCAGAATGGAAACCACTTATTATTTGAAGAACAGAATCTTCATTTAACAGTAGCTATACATTCATTTTCATACTAGATCGCAAACCACTGTGGAGATGGTTTATCCAGAGGCCAAAGGGCTTGCAGCCCTCTTGGTTTTCATGGATTTCAGCATTGCCCACTGTTCATCACATAGTGAGGGAAAGCTGGGCAGTGCTCCTTCTTTTATTCATTACTGCTCTGTCCAGTTTGACCTTTTTCTTTTAAAGAAGAAAAATCTAGCATTCTTCTTGACAGCAAAGCTGAGCTGTGAAATCTCCCTGATGGGACACAACAAACTTCAGAACTCTGTTCCTCCTTCATGAGATGAACAGTGCGAGAGCAGGACCACCACAGCAATGCATTCCCATTTCCTGACAGAGAGCATGTTTTAAATCCCTTGAGAACTCAAACAGACAGACATTGTACCAAATGGAAGTTACATCTGAAAAAACACTGGTAGCTCCCCAGCTGGTCTTGTATTTTCTATGGGATGGCATTACTGGACAAGCCAAGCGCGAGAATACTTTGATCAGTCATTATGTTCTCTAGAAGATCATAGTGCTGGGGGTGAACCCTTTAGATTTCTTGCCAGATACTCTTTAGCTTCAAAAAGCTAATATTAAGTAACCAAAACACTTAGTACAGAAAACCTGAAGCCTTAATTTCCGTAAGTGAAAACTAAACAGCTGGAAAAGGTCTTAGAGCCATGCAGCTCAAGCAGGTCAGGGTCTTCCCTTTGTTAATCTAACTTTTATGTAACCTGATCTTGAACACATCCTTGGCACATACTGAAACCATTTGCACAGTTACTGATTTTCTGCCAAGTTTGGCTAGTCGCTTTTTTTTTAACAACATTCATAATTTACAGTAATTATTCATCACGTGTGGCATTTCTCTAGCAGGAATGCCTCATTAACTTCTGGCAAGTTAAAAAGCTTTGTCAATACAAGCAGTCCTAATAGGTATTTATCTCATACATCGTTCATATTAGTCAACCAGATACAAACTTGTCAGTAATTAGCAATTTCTCTACCTAGTGCCATTTCACACGTTTTCTGTTCAGGGTCCCCGAAAGAGATTAATGATCATTCCACCTCTTCCAAATCCACTCTAAATAAGAAGTACTGCCCCTCAGAAATGGGTATTTGCAAAAGCAAAGCTAAAACATGTAAGAACTATTTTCCAAATACAGTGCATTTCTTACAAGGCTGCCTGAATGCAGCATAATGAATGCTGAAATTCCACAGAGGAATTTCTTATAATGCTGCCTAACAATTTCATTATAAACATTTCTTTTTAAAAGCAACCACCAAAAGCAAGCAGCAAAAATGCTCCAGTAAGTGTTTCTCTGTTCACTCCTCCATTAATGATCAAGAGGGTGAGTTATCTCATTGCTCCAAAGCCAAACTACACTGAAAACTGGGACACAAAGATCCTATGAGGTTGCACTGGATACTAAATGCTTTCCTGTCGGATGTCCCAGGAGGATCCTAATACATTTACCAGAGTAACACAACCATTCCTGTAAGGATGGCTGTTTCCTACAGTGTTTTTACTATCACTAGGTTTCAGGAATGATCCATGAATGCTGTTCCATGAATTTTTACTGTTTATTAGGTTTGTTGTTATTTTTTTGGTGGGGTGGGGGATGGTGTTTTTGTTTTGGTTTTACTTTGCCCTCCAAAACTTCTGCCAATTTGTGCAAGTTCACACTGAACCTGAGCACAAGGCCATTTTGCCCCCTGTCTCTGGAAAGACAGGTGGGAGTGAAGACCTTCATAGCTTACTCTTTTCCCTGGACTCCTCACTGAACAGCTTGCTCAGGTCTCTTTCAAGCCTATTCACAAGTAGAGAAATACTGTTAGAGTGGAAGGATATTTAAGCACTACATAATTTTATTAAAAGGAAAAAAATCATCTTTTATAGATGGTCACTTATGGTTGGTAAACAGACTTTTTATGCCTGGGTGCACAGATTATTAGGCTATTTGCATGGCTGTCGATGCCCCAGTTTTAAAACTTGGGACTCTGAAAGCTTTATAGGTCAGCTACTAAAGCTGAGAAAATCCTGAATGCCTTGGTCTACTTTAACACTGCAGCCAAGGAACTAGTACAAAAGGATGCTGACATAGCTGTTTTAATGATAGTGCTGATTAAGTAGCCAATTGTCCATGTATTCTTTCCTTTCTATGTCACAATAACATCATTTCTGTGTTTGTTACAATATTTTGGAAAGATTCTTTAAGAGCATTATGACCATGTAGACAATAAGACCATTTGTTGAGCAATAGCCTCAATTCTCAAAATTAAACATCTTTTCTCATATTAACTATATTTTTTCCATGAAAACAAGAGTCCAGGAGGAAATATGTTATGATTTTAAGTATACTGAAAAAAAACAAGAAATTTATAACCAAGGTTTTAGTCTCATTTAATTCTTCAATAAAATTATGTTAAAGAAAGTTAAGAACTGCAAAACCTCTGTTTAGCTGCCAACCTGCAGAATTGATTTCAGTGAAGTGAAATCTGCTGATTTCAGTGGAGAAGTCTGGCTGGAGACCTGTGACTAGCAGTGTTCCCCAGGGGTCAGTATTGGGTCCAGTCTTGTTTAACGTCTTCACTGACAACCTTGATGAGGGAATAGTGCCCACCCTCAGCAAGTACTCGATGACACAAAGGTGGGAGGAGTGGGGGACACGCAGGAATGCTGCACTGCCATTCAGCGAGACCCGGACAGGCCGGAGAGCTGGGCAGTGAGGAACCAGAGGAGGTTCAATAAAAGCAAGTGTAGGGTCTTGCACCTGGGAAGGAACAACCACAGGTATCAGTTCGGGGATGGCCTGCTGGAGAGGAGCTCTGTGGAGAAGGACCTAGGGGTCCTGGTGGATGACAGGTTGGCCACCAGGGCACACAGCTGGCTCATGGCCAAGAAGGCCAGTGGAATGCTGGGCTGCATTAAAAGGAGCAGCGTAGCCAGCAGGTCAAAGGAGGTGATCCTTCCCCTCTACTCTGCCCTGGTCAGGCCTCACCTGGAGTCCTGTGTCCAGTTCTGGGCTCCCCGGTACAAAAAAGACAGGGATCTCCTGGAGACAGTCCAGCAGAGGCCACAAAGATGATTAAGGGCCTGGAGCATCTCCCCTGTGAGGAAAGGCTGAGTGAGCTGGGGATGTTCAGCCTGGAGAAGACTGAGAGGGGATCTCATCAATGTTTATAAATATCTGAAGTGTGGGGGACAAAGGGAGATGGCCAACCTCTTTTCAGAGGCCTGTGGGGACAGGACAAGGGGCAGTGGTCACAAGCTGGACCTCAGGAGGTTCTGCACTGATGTGAGAAAGAGCTTCTTCACGGTGAGGGTAATGGAGCACTGAACAACCACCCAGGGGATTGCTGAGTCTCCTTCTCTGGAGACATTCAAGACCCGTCTGAACGCCTACCTGTGTGACCTGCTCTAGGGAACCTGCTTTGCCAGGGGGGGTGGACTCTAAGATCTCTCAAGGTCCCTTCCAACCCCTACAATTCTGTGATTCTGTGAATTCATCATTTGTAAGGTTTGGTTTGGCAGTATCAGTCCTTCCACCAAGATGCTTTGTGTGTTCTGAACACAAAATCTAGACTTTAGGATACATCCAAATGCTGGTGAAGGAAGCAACCATTGCAGGAACGTCAGAATACAGCTCCTCTATGTCATCAGTGGCTAATGTGACAACTAAAGGCTTAGCCTAGCAATGCAATCCAGGCCACCTATAAGAGCTACATTTATGTATAATGTGCCAAAACTTTCAAGTTAAGGCAAGGATAATAAATACACCAGCAAACTGGAAACCTGAACAGGGGCTGCAGAGGCAAACACATGCCTATTTTTTTTTTCAAATAAATATCAAATGGTTTAATGAAAAAGTATAGCTGCTTATGAAAAAAATCTCGCATTTCTTACACTGAGCACAGCAGCAGTTTCTAAACTTATCTGGCATCTCTTTTTACAGTAACCTAGGAACACAGAGATACTATAGAAAAAGAATTTATTAATTTTCACACTGGTTTTAAATAACTGTAAATTAGATTTAGAAGAGTAATGTACCTTTACAGGGGAATTTCTCTTTTTTCTGGTCCAATAACATTACGAGAACATACCTGTTGCTATCACACATAGAATCATAGAATCATAGAATTTTAAGGCTGGAAATTAACCCTAAGATCATCCAGTCCAACCATTAACCTACCGCCACCAAGTCTACCCTTAGACCATGTCCTCAAGCACTGCATCTACCTGTCTTTTAAACACCTCAAGAGATGGGGACTCAACCACCTCCCTGGGTAGACTGTTCCAGTGCTTGATGACTCGCTCAGTAAAGAAGTTCTTCCTAATATCTAACCTAAAAGGCCATTACCTCGAGTTCTGTCGCCTGTTACTGGGGAGAAGAGACCAACCCCCACCTCACTGCAACCTCCTTTCAGGTAGTTGTAGAGAGCAATAAGGTCTCCTCTCAGTCTCCTCTTTTCCAAACTAAACAACCCCAGCTCCCTCAGCCGCTCCTCATAGGGCCTGTTCTCCAGACCCTTCACCATCCTCGTTGCCCTTCTCTGGACACGCTCCAGAACCTCAACATCCTTCTTGAAGTGAGGGGCCCAAAACTGAACACAGTACTCGAGGTGAGGCCTCACCAGTGCAGAATACAGGGGGATTATCACCTCCCTGGTCCTGCTGGCCACACCGTTCCTGATACAAGCCAGGATGCCATTGGCCCTCTTGGCCACCTGGGCACACTGCTGGCTCATGTTTAGGCGGCTGTCAACCAACACCCCCAGGTCCCTTTCCGCCAGGCTGCTCTCCAGCCACTCCTGCCCAAGCCTGTAACGTTGCCTGGGGTTGTTGCGACCAAAGTGCAGGACCCGGCATTTGGCCTTGTTGAACGTCATATTGTTGGCCCCAGCCCAACAATCCAGCCTGTCCAGATCCCTCTGCAGGGCCTTCCTACCCTCCAGCAGATCGACACTCCCACCCAATTTGGTGTCATCTGCAAACTTACTGAGGGTGCATTCAATCCCCTCGTCCAGATCATCTATGAAGATGTTGAACGGAACTGGTCCCAACACCGAGCCCTGGGGAACACCACTGGTGACCGGTCGCCAGCTGGATTTGGCTCCATTCACCACCACTCTCTGGGCTCGGCCATCCAGCCAGTTTTTAACCCAGCGCAGAGTGCACTTGTCCAAGCCGTGAGCAGCCAGCTTCTGCAGGAGAATGCTGTGGGAGACGGTGTCAAAGGCCTTGCTGAAGTCCAAGTAGACAACATCCACAGCCTTCCCCTCATCCACTAAACGGGTCACCTTGTCATAAAAGGAGACCAGGTTAGTGAAGCAGGACCTGCCCTTCATGAACCCGTGCTGGCTGAGCCTGATCCCCTGGTTGTCCTGCACCTGCCGCTTGGCAAGCTCCTCCGCCAGCAGGAAACATCTTGACAGAAATTCTGAGTTCACTGACATCAACTGTCATTTTCTAAAAAGCTTTACTGGGCCAGGACTTCACTCTCTCTAAACAGAGTTATTTTACATTGTTAAAATACTTATTTTTCTGCATAAATTTCTATTCCTTGGTATATCAGCATTATATAAAGATCATGAACCATATGATTTCAGAAGTCTGCTGTGCATTTGGCACATTGTATAGATTGCAACATGGCACTTAAATTACTGTGGTAAGCTTGACAACACAGGTACGATAGATTTAATACAGGGAGTGGCAGTAGGACCAAATGCCCAAAGTAGTTCTCACAGGCAACAAAAATATGATCGCAAACAATGAAATCCTGTTAAAGATTTAATTTACAGAACTTCACATCTAAAAGTTTAAAAATTCAGGTTTATGCTTCTATATGCAACCTTGTCTTTTCCTTGCACAGCCTACATACTGAAGACAAGAATCCTCAAGGCAGGGCAAAATGCAATCTTACCAATAACTCTACTATGGCGCATGAGAATTCAACTTTTATCAACATCAGTACCTCAAGCATTAAGCTTTTATGTTTCTTCTGGGCAGACAGGCACTGAAAATCCTTACAACTGCTCACCCCCTTACCTCCCCAAATCCTACATACCACATGTTTTTCATCAGCAATATTTTAACTCTTCATTTGTGTCTCCCAAGACTACCACTATATCATCTACAGATTAACTACATTAGCTAGCACCAGAGCAGGCTAACCTGCTCAAGAGACTGCACAAAGTGATGGCTGCATTAATGCAAAACAGGGACTTTTTCATCTTCTTCCTCTTCTCCTTTTAGTTCTTCCAGAAACTGGGGTGGGCTCCAGCCTCAGGTGATGTCACTTCAGGGCAGAGAATTAGGTCACTGGGACAAGCACTGAGTTCTGGCAAGGAAAGTGTGTTACAGCCTCGGTTTCTCCCTTAATCCTAAGCTTTCAGATGTCCCAGAGATGACAGGGTTTTTATTTTTATACCAACTCCAGTATCTCCAAGATGTAGTAAAGAATGTACTGCTACTTTTGTTCCAGCAACAGCAGTGCTTATACCTCAGAGGGTCCGAGAGGTACTCTGACAGGCTGCCAAAGGTTTTCATGGAAACAAAAGTACAAAAGAAAAATGTTCTTTCAGTGACAACTCATCAAAAGCACAAGGAATGTAATGGGTGACACAAAAGGCAGCTTTGTAGCCTCAGAGCTACTTCCCTCTACCAAATATCAAACAACTGCAGTGAGTAAGGGAAGTGTGAAAGCTTCTCGCTGCAAAGGTTGCAAGTCTGTTTTATACTGCAAAGTAATAAGCAGGACTAATACAGAAATTGTTACCATTTCCTCCTGCAACGATGAAAGTGTTTTGAACAGGCAAGATATGCTGCTGTTTGATAAAAGAGTATTTGCAAAACTTTTTAGCTTTCACAATTTATCATATGCAAAAAAGTGACTGCCAGGATCATCTGATCATACATGACTGGAAAACCAGGAACTCCTAACTATGGTGCTTTAGCATTAATTTCCTCCCCTCCCCCTCCATTTTTTTCCCCCATCTTATTCCACCACTGTAGGTAAGTGTCCAATATCACATAATCTATATTGTACAAACAGCAAACCACATTAGAAGCTGTTGCCATTATCTGTTCTGACCAATAGTGAATGAGAAGAGAATAGCATATACTCTTTGAAAGGGAAATACACTAAATAAGTAAATGGAGAGTATTTTAACAAACCAGCTTTTCTGTACATAGCAGAGCTCTTGGAGGTTAACTCCATGCTAAATGAAGAGGGACAGTGAGTTTATAATCCACTGTGTGCTCTCACTTGGCTTGTGTGTCATTAACTATTACAGCTTTTTAACTAGGTCCGACATGTCAACACCTTCCGAGCTAACAGAAGGTGAGCAAAAGGCACGCTATCTGGTAGATCAAGTTATAACAAGGAACGTGAAGAGTACTTTCCTGGCCTCTTCCAACTCACGCAGCCACAACAGCCTTCTCTGGGAGCTATTAAAGCTTTTGATGCCTACCTTATCATGTCTCCGTTGACTGAAATAAGGTAGGCATGAAATGGACATGAAATCTTACATCTTAGCACAGTCGGGGAGGCTTATTTGTCCTTCTAAACATAGTGCTTTACAATAGCTGAGCGCTCATGTTACCAAGGGGTTCAGCCTTACAGCTATTTCTAATAAGGCACTGACAATAACTCTTGACATAATTATAAATGACTCCCTTGGATACGCAAAGACAAAAACTGCTGTGAAACGTAATTTTGCTGTCAGTCACGGCTACTGCCAAGAAGTCTGCTTGGGAAGCAACCCCACCTGTCCTGAGAACAAGTCATTCTACTCAGTCAGTGATGTAGTGTTGAAAGTTTCAGTCAATATTGCTGAAATAATCACACCTGAAGATCGAATTGATGGATTAGCAAAAAAAACCAAAACCAAAACACCACAAACAGAACCACAAACCTCCACACCAGAACTATGCATCTTGTTACAATGGTAGGTATTTGGTTTTCATCCAAAATCATCTTTTGTGAGTGAACTTTTCAGATATGGTAGCAAACAGAGCACATTAGAAGACTTAATTACTGCTCTAGTTAGCTTGAGTAAAATATTTATGGAACCAAGTTTTACAACAGATAACCTTTTGGATCTTTAACTGGCATTTAACTTCATGTTACATTTAAGAAAGTCAAATCAGCCCTTAGTCCATTGCTTTGTAAAGGAAGCCTTAAAAATGAAACTGGATTAAACATCTCTGAGGTGCAAGTTCAATTTTTCTGCACCAAACTATCCACCTGCTCACATTTAAAGGAAGGACTTATTTGCAGTATATCCCAAAGAATCACAATGTATCCCAGTAGACACACACAGAATGGAAATGAGTGTGATGGAAAAGTTGGCAAAATGCATCTCCTAACCTCCTCCAAACACAGAGTCTTGCTTTCTCCTGTCATCATTCATGTTCCATTTCCACATTAGGATCTGTTGCAAGAACTCCTGCCTGCCTTTCCTAAATCTTTAACAGAGTTCACAGCGTAGGTAGCTCAGGGAGGTGAAAGAATCAATCTTCCTGCTGCCAGGGTAAAGTCAGTGAGATACCATGGAAGAAAAAAAGCAGACTCTGTGGTAATTAACAGTTGGGAGGAACACAAAGCTGATACTTTGAGTGAAAAATAAGTAGAAGGAAAAAGAAATGGAACTGAGACTATTACCTGAAGGGATTGTGAGTTTAGCCCACAAATCACTGACAGTTTTTGATGTACATGGCCCTAAGCGTATATAGGTTTCTGATGGCACCTCTTGCTTGAGTGGTTTTTCATCACAAAGCTATTACTATAAAGGACATTCTGCCTTCTAAGTATTTTTATGTAATCTATTTTTCCTGCTCTAAAATAAGTTAAGTCATAGTAATCATCGTGCAATAGCAAATCTGTCCCCAAATACTGAATAACAAGTCGAAAGCACATGGTTCTTCCCATCACATGTTTTACAAGAGAAGAGAATCACGAACACATGAAAAAGTATTGGGTGACCACTGGTGGAAGTTTACAGGTTAATTTACAGAGCAATCTAAATCAGGACAGTTAGCTGATTCTAGTTGTGATTGAAGATTCAGGAGGTTATTTTTTTTTTTTTTAAACTGCCAAGAACATGTACATTTCTCAAGCCAACTGCAGATGTACTCAGACAAATTAATCCATTCAACAAAAATTCATAACACACTTGTACTAGAGTTCAGTGTTATCATTAACTTCAGGAAAATATCATTAGGTAGCATCCCCACTCTGTGGATAATGAAACACCACATGGGATGGATTAACTGACATGCTGTAAGCTACATACACCATTTGGGACTGAGTCGGTATATTTAAATTGAAGCCTCCTAAGACCCAGCTGACTGTTGTAAGAGATGAAACTCTGCCCCACGTTAGAGTCCCTCCACTGGTTTTACAGCGGCAGAGACAGGTTTGACTCACTGCACAGCCCTCATCCTCCTGTCTAGGAGACGGTACACATACTAACATAGCTCTCAGTCTCTCCAGAGTTGAGAATGGCCAAGAGCTTTACTAGCTAATTTCCAGACCTCAACATATTTGAGAAATAAAAGAGCAGCTAGAAGGCAGCAGGAACTAATCTGCTAGATCTCAAATAGTTAATGTGTTAGCAAACCTGTGGATGATATTCCTGGAGTTACTGTCAGCACCTCAAGCTTCCCAAATGTAGCTTTAAAATGACCTACTAATCCTTTATAAAACTTTGTGTTTCTTAGGCAATTGCAGTGGTAAGACTGGTGAGTGTAGCAAATGCCTTTTGTTTTTTCTTTTTCTTTTAAGAAGAAACATGTATAGCACTTTAGAGATCTCTGTCAAACAAGAGGAAAAAACAGCAGTAAATCACACAGCATCTGCAATAACTAGATAAGAGAGCAACAATTAATCTTTGGTATTAAAATATTTTGCCTCTCAGAAAAAGTATGAGAACGACTGTGATAATCAAAATGAAGAAAGTTTACCACATGCCAGAAAAAGTTTACCACAAAATATCATCTGAATCCAATTACTTGCCATGTTGTGTAACATTGCCCAGGGCATGAACAAGGCTCCCTTTTTGGTGTAACCTGAGTTTTTCTTTTCAGAGAACATAAATGATTATTTTCCAAACTTCTTTTCTAGTTTTTCCACAACTCTTTCCTCCCTCCCGCAATCACAACCTCTCACAAACAGGAATATGGATCCCTACATGGCAAACAGAAGCTGACTGACTACAGATTTGCTCTTAGTTATCTCTCACGGAGGTTTAAAAGCAATCCCCATACTCCCACAGCTCCATAGACCACAGGTGGGAACCTTCCCTGCACGTTTTTCCTGCAGATTTTTCAATCTTCTGGCCCGCCTCATTTGCAATGTCTGGTGTACCAGTTTTTCCAGATAGGTCTTATTTTTCCTCCTTCTCTCCAACCCTCACAGAACAAGAGACCAGAAGAGCTTTAGGCATTGATCCAAGATTTCCAGAGGCCCCACAGCCTGACCAGTGTGCCAACAATCTGTGCGCACACAGTGAGGACATCTGATGCACTCGGAACGTGTGGGACTTGCTGCATAGGCAATATGGAACACATATGCACATATTTCCATCCCAAATCCTACATAATATGCCCCTGGTACCTCCCTCTTTTTTTTCTCCCCCTGCATTAAGCCGAATGGAGTTGTTGAAACCCTGATGGATCCCAGCATTTGTTATAAATTCATTCCCTCTGATACACCTAATATTTTCCTGTGACATTTGCCTTCAAAGACATTTTGATATCTGCTTATACCTTTCACACGTTTCCAGCTTCCATAACCATATGTTAGGCTGGAAATAGAATGAGGTGACAGTGCACTGTCCAAGCTTTGAATTACAGTGTCTCTATACCTAAATCTTGTTGGGGCTGGAAAATGCAGTTGCCACATGGCCATTTCTGACATTCCTGCTGACTTATAATCTAGATGAGTGAGGGAAGGCAATCAAGCAATAGAAATTTCTTGGGTTCTTAGATGTATTTTTCTACAATAAATTATCCCATCCTTTTTAGGAACGGAGCAGTAGTTTAGTCTTGTGTATTGGTTGGGGGGAAGATCACTCTAAAGAACTCTTTTGCCAATCCAAACCATTTAAAATACTGTAAGTCATCTGATGCCATATATAGCAGATACACTATTTCCTTAATTAAATTGAGTGGCAAAGAGAGGTAAGATAACATGTTTTTCTTTGACAGACCTGCTAACCATATAAGTTGAAATTTGATAAAAAGTCTTGTTTATGTTATTTCATGGATGTTATGCTACAGGATGCGCTAGAATCAATCATGACAGACTGCCACATGCCTTCTTAAACACCTATGACTACAAATGTTTTTACTACTTATTTTATTAAAACATTCCTATTTTGATGTTCACAAAGCAAAAAAAAAAAACGAAAACCAAAACCAAAAACCAAAACCAAATGATTAACATCACCTTTCAAGATGAAAGCCAACTTACCTTTCCCTTCATTTTGTCACAGCAATTTCCTTTACTTTCCTTAAAATTACAGCGTGGAACTCTTTGCCCATAAATAAAGAAGCACAGTAGCTTGCCATTTCAACCTTACTTCTTCAGTATTTTGAGTATAAAGGCTTTTTCTGCTGTGCTGTAGACTTTCTGAAAGTTCAGTAATTCTAATGTATTTTCCATGATTGCAAACATTTTACATTTTCACAGTTCCTTCACTTCACCTCAAGCTTGTTCAAGTTGTTTTTATTTGCATATTTGACTTCTTTGATAGAGTATATCGAATTCAATGAACACGTGGAAATAGATTCTGCTTTTAAATTATGGCCCTGGAAATGCAGACCAGCTTCCACGGGCTACAATAAATTGAGTACAGATTTATACTGTGGTAACAGAACAGAACAGAAAGTGACCTTTGGCTTCTACAACACTTTTCCCCATTTGCATTCACATAGTAAATTAGCTGCTTGTAACTGTGGCAGCAGATTATATAAAAAAGCTTTAGGAACAAGTAGGGTTTAGATTATAAATGTTCACAGTTCAGAAAACTAAATAGTATTCCCCATGAAACCTTAACACAGACTTTTTACTATCCTTTTAACATGCAGAAAGGAAAAGCTATATCTGGTTTTCAGCAACAGGATTTTCCTAACTCCTGTATCTTCTTAAAAGACAAAGTTATATGTGACAAACAGCTACTTGTTCTGCAAACAAATAAATGAAGAGTATTTCACTACTATGAAGGAACAAATTAAACAAAGGGGGAAATGTCACCAAAAATTTACCTCTAAGATGATGAAATAAGCTTAGATATTGTTTTGTGTAATACACAGTTCCTTCTAAACAGATGGTATTTCAATCAATTTTCTCCAAAGTTAATCCTACAAATGTATCTAAGACCAAGTCCAGAAAACAAAGACAAAAAACCTGAAACAAAGTAAAATGTGAATTCATTCTTTGATCATGTATGAAAAAGTATTTACATGTAATCAAGCATACCTAAAAGGTTTATTATAAGAAGAAAAACAAAACCAAACTGTACTCTGTAGTAGGTAGTGTGTAGGATATTACAAATACACTGCTAATAACTACCATTGTATGTGAAGCTAAGATAAGGATGAGAGTATTAGACACACAATACAGAATAATACTTATAATACAAGACAAGCAAGTGAAAACCTGGACAAACATCTGTAGCAACTGTTGGGCAACATTCAGTGCATTGCAATAGAGAACTGATGACAATGCATTTCTAATAAATTCAATAAAAAATATTTCTCACAATGATGAAATTGGAAGACAATAGACTAAAGCTGGCATGACATTGCTTTCAGCCTGATTTTATTGATATTTACTAATTACACAAACCCATACATAAAAGGCATAATAGCTACAGAAAACAAGCGTCTATACCAAATTGTCATTTCTTTTTGCATAAACTCATGTATCTAATCACCCTTCTTCTAAATTATTATTTCCAACTGAATAGCAGCTACATGACAATCTTCTATAATTTATGAGTTTTATAAATAAACGTGACACATTAAGGCTCCTTAAGATTGCCTTTATTTAAGTGCACATAATACTAGAAGCAAAACAAGTCCAGGTCTGGACTCAAACTGCATGAACATCACCACTGTCAATTTGCTACCCACTCCTTCCCTTTGCCTTAAAGCCACACACAGATCACCTCCCAGTACCTTTGGTCTTTTCACACTGCTCTAATCCTATAGTCAGCCTACAAATCTGACCTTGCAACTTTCCTTTGTTTTCATATTCTTATTTTTCACTTGGCTCAAGAGTGCCCTCAGCACTTGCACTGCACACCAGGTACTATGTGACCAGTTCAAACCCCTCATGGGGATTCACTGACACAAGAAACAAAAGCCTCAGAAACAGTAAACTACAAACAAAATCACACCTCCCAGAAGCATCATCCTCTGAAATTTCTTAGGGACTTCTTGTCTGTATTATAGTATAGAACATGGATCCCTCACAAGACAAGAGCCATATAATTTATGGCAAAATTAAAAAAAAAAAAAAACAACATTATACTAATTCATTCTTCAAAGAGATATCCTGAAATAACTATACATGTCTCTCACCTAAATCTGTAAACAATTACTGTCAAAAATCAGTAACTGTCAGTTAAGGTAACCTCCCTGTACAACACAAGCTGGTCACTCAACCTGGTCCACTCACATCCATGTTTCACAAAATCAACATAGTCAGGGCAGTTTAAGCATCTACTTTAATTTGAGTCACAGAATCTTTAAAGTTGGAAAAGACCTCTAATATCAACAAGATCTATTGATCCTGTTGGCTGCAGCAACAAAGCAAAAGCAGACTGAGAGAAGTTATTACTCCCCTTTACTTAACACTTTTACCACATTTTGGCCACTCTGGGAACCTGAATACAAGACTGACTTTGGTAACCTGGAGCAAGTTAAGTAACAAGCCACCAGGATGGTCAGAGTCTGGAGAACCTGGCTCTAGGAGAGAAGGCTGAGGGACACAGGCTTGTTCGGACTGAAGAGGAACCTGTGAGCAGCATCCCCAATACCTATGGAGATGTGGCCAAGCCGATAAGACTCAAGCTCTTACAACAGGAGAATAAGATTACAGGCATAAACTGAAACAAGACGTTCTGATTAGGTATAAGGAAAAAATGCTTCACCGTGAGGATGATTTAGCACTGGAACAGGTCATTCAGAGAAGTGTGGAGTCTTTGTTAGGAAGACCAGCCTGAATACAGATCAGATCCTGATTTGAACAGGAGAATGGATGAGATACCTCCTAATGTCTCCTTCAACTCAACTGACTACCTGCAATTAGTATTTTACTTTGGGCCATGAGTTTGCTTTTGAGGTGGATCAGATTGTCCACACCTACGACTCATCAGCTTGTGCTGCAGAGTTCACTCAGAGCACATAAAATGAATTCCTTTGGGATGAAATCAAACCCAAAAGGTGTGCATCAGAACCCAATGAGATGTAGTCCATTAGACCATGGCAGAGAAAGCCTAAGGTACTCCCCTTTCTCCAAACCATGTAGAATACTGATGGTAGATACTAAGCACCATTTTGCTTACAGATGTGCTTCTACTGTGCCACAGTACTTGCTAACGTCGACATTGGCATCTGGGAAATTCTATACTTCCATGTCACCAGATTAAAAGGAATGTTAGCATGCAAACCCCAACTTCTGGTTTGGTTTTTTTTATATGATAATAAACTTTGTCCATGGATAGAAATACATGTTACCTGCCTACAAGGCTGAACATACACATTCTCACGAGAGCTATGAAAAAGTCTTTTTGCTCTTAACAGTTCCTACATGCTCAAGGCAAGATCAGCAAATGAGCAGTGTTTTTTCCAACTCAGGTCCTCCTGCACTGGAGGATCCATATGGGAGAGAAGAGCAATAAAGAAATGTAAAGTGCATCTCCATATCAAAGTAGGAGTTAGCGTGTTGGTATTTTTAAGTCTTTTGTTGTATATGATGCTTTGATAAACAGGAGTTACTTCTGAAACCCAAACTGCTAGACTTCATTAAAAGTGTTGGTCCACTCAACTGAACACTCAATGGAGATGCTAGTGTAAGACAATGTTTTGTAATTCTCTGAACAAAGGCTCCCATTAGTACCCATAGTATCTCCAAAACCTTTCATAACAGAAAATGCCTGCAAAGCCTGAAAAATGGCTTCTGTACATACAGAAATGATTAAATTCTGTTAACAGATGGATACTGTCTCCTTTACATTTCACTATATAACCTAATCATTCGGACAGGATACCTTCTGTGCATCTCACTGCTTTTATTCTCTACACAGGTAGGAACCAGCACTCATTGTGCTTATTGAATTCATTAAGGGGGAGGGAAGACAAGAGCCTGGTTATTGGCATTTCCTAAACATGGAGTTTCTTGAGTCTCCAGGAGTGAATGATCTGCAGATCGCACACAGCACAGGAAATCACCCTTCTCCTTGTCCAGCCAGACACTTCACAGAAGCAACTGGACATGAAGTGCCACAGAAGAACACCACTTCAACAGCTAAAGCACTTTCCCTTTTGAAAGTTTAGAAGATGACACAATTTCAGAGCCCATATCAAAAAATCATAAAAAGAATATTTTTATTTTAAAACAAACCAAATCCAAACAACACACTTTAAATATGTCTAGCATTAACTTTAACTCGTAGTGAAAAATAAAAGCAGTGCCCTCAGAAGGTTTCAATCTGGATTTATCTTCTATGGATTGTATTATACTCCATCTGCTGCTACGCTAAGAAAAAAAAACCTAGCTGCTCAGTTCATCGTCGTATCAACTAGAAGGCTTCCCTCCTGCACAAAATCTTAACGGTAAACCGATTTCTTACACAGAACTTACCAATGGCCTTTGTGTAATGTCTGGCTCCAAGTAACAGCTCTGGAGCTCTGTACCAGAATGTCACCACAACTGGATCCAAGTCTGCCAATGGCTTCAAAGGTGAGTTGAACAATCTTGCAAAACCCATATCAGCTAGGGAGACAAGAAAAGAACATTTAACATTTTAATACAAAGAAATCGGAACTCGACGGTATTGCCAGAAAACAATCATAACAAACTCAAAACCATTAAAAACTACAAATCTAAGTTTTTAAGAAAGCAACAAGTTACACATAACAACACTGGGCTAAATTTAGCTACAGCTAAATTCTATTCATTTAATTTATAAGGATGATGTTTCAAGTGCTTTCATCACAGAACTGTGCAACACAGCACCTGTTATGTAAGTAGAACCACGTTTAATTCAATAAATAGTAGCAGGTCTCTAATGTACAGTTTAGCTCTTATTTTTATAGATGTGAGCCCTTGTAAATGCTACGTATTTACCCAAAGTGCAAAACCAAAACAACTGCACTGCAGATCATTTTGCACTGTTTTTCAAAGTGTGCCTCCAACTTGATTTGAAGGAATGAACTTTGGAATCAGGGAAAATGTTTTTAACTAGGAATTAATTAAATCAGTGAGTGCACACTGTTACAGAAGTGTATTTTAAATGAAAGCATTCATTTTACATAACTCAAAAATTCTCTCCATAAACAAGTGTGCAAGTAATGTTAAGAAATGCTAGATAGGAAAGTAAAAAATTGGGGTGAATGTTCAAAACCACACATTTTAATCCAAGTCTGAAATTTATCTTTTACACAACTGCACAAATTTTTTTTTTTGTTTCCAACATTATGAAATGCCAAGTATAATTTCCTTGCAGTTACCCACACTAATACAAGCACATGAATCAGAAACGGAGAGGGGAACATTTTTCAAATACAACAAAAGCCGAAGAATGGAAAAGAGGTTCCAGTATATTCCCTCTTGATGATTGCCACATGCTCTATTAAAAAGGTATATATCCACACATTAAGGCTTATGATCTGCACAGATACTTAGATTTTGGATAAAGACCACCACAGTTACATGTGTTTCCCACCTTGACAGTGAATAGCTTTTTGCACAGCAGACCTTTGGACCTCTACAAATGTGCACGGATATCACTGATTTAAAAATAATTACGTACAAATACAATTTATAAATAACAATGTTATACTAACTTATCATAGGAGAAGTCAAAAGAACCCTGGCCATAGCCATTGTTCTAGGTGCTTAATACTTGTTTCTCACAGATGTTTTCATCTCTCCAGATATGCTTGACAAGCTTTATCTATGTCTAACAATATGTTTGGAATCTCCTAAGCTTGTAAACTCGGTGAATGACATTTAAAATTGAACTAGATGTTGTGCATACATACTCTCAAAGAATAATGAAGTTAATTTCTGTCTTACACTGAAAATGCAATTTCTTAAGTAATTCTTCAGCAGCACAATGAGATTTTCTCAAACATTTACCTATTTTGACTCTTCCTCTCTCAGGACCTTCACCCATTACCAGAATGTTTGCTGGTTTCTGGAAAACAAAAAGCAGATAATCATCAAAGTTTGTAAATATTCTACAAGCATAACAGAAACATGCTCTTCAGCTTGGAGGAGACTGAGGGGTGACCTCATTAATGTTTATAAATATGTAAAGGATGAGTGTCAGAAGGATGGAGCCAGGCTCTTCTCAGTGATGGCCAGTGACAGGACAAGGGGAAATGGTTCCAAGCTGGAACACAGAAAGTTCAATCTTAATATAAGGAGAAACTTTTTCACTGTGAGGGTGACGGAGCACTGGAACAGGCTGCTCAGAGAGGTGTGGAGTCTCCTTCTCTGGAGACATTCAAGACCAATCTGGGCACATTCCTATGTGATCTACTCTAGATGATCCTGCTCGGGCAGGGGGGTTGGACTGGATGGTCTTTTGAGGTCTCATCCAGGTCCTAATGTTCTTGGATTCTGTGATTTATTTTGCAACGAAAACATTTATGTAAATACCATTTACAAGCCTAGAATTACCATACCTTTCTGTTTTGCTGACATTCAGTTTTTATCCCCAATTACCAATTTCACAATTCAAAAAATACAGTACATTGACATTTCATAGTAAGAACTGTAATTTGAATTTAATTTGCACTTCCATTTTTTCCAGAATTATCACATCCATTGGTGAGATTTACTTCTACAGGAAAATTTTATACAACACTAACATTTATGTTATACACTAATAATCTGGCAAGAACTACTTCTGCAAGTGTAACTTATTGAAAATGATGCCAAACTTGGTGTGCAAATGAATAAATGAGAGTTAGTTTTGTTACCATACATAACTACATTTTTAGAGCTATGCTTGGTTTTAGTTTATGAATTATAAAAAACACATTGTAAACATTTTTTTTCTACAAAATAAGTTGGTTTCAAGCTATGAGAATTCACTTAAAAATGAGTATACAAAGACAGCTACATCCAGAAGCTTTTGACACTGCAGACAGCAGCTTTACAAGTAGAACAGAACCTTTACAGTGATTTTATGCAATCTGCAGTTGTTTGTAACCAGCCGCTTGCAAACACCAAATAAAAACTGCATATGACATCACAGCAATTGTTCTGCAATTAGGATCTAGGTTCCCTCAAACATCAACAGTCATTCCTTGGAAGCTTTTCCCCTATTGTGTTAACAGCTGTAAAGAAGTAAACAAGATTGAAAACATTACGTGAGTTGAATGAAGAGATCCATAACATTGGAAGGTCCATTCAAACATTAATTATATTTAAAATCCCCGATGCCTCAAGATGTTTGCTCAAGCAGGATTTGTTCAAGATCATAAAAAATGTCCATAAAGTCAACATCAGAATCTAACTTCCTTAGTTCCTAACACTGCCACTATTCACCTAAAACGAGACACTAAAACTACAGTTATTAATTTGGCTAAAAACTGCAAACCCTTAGATTTGGGTTTGGGTTTTTTAAGAAAAACAAAACAAAAACCCCTAAACAAACAAGTACTACTTCACCTGTTACTTCTCCTCCCAGGAAGCTGTTCTTTCTCTGCTCCTACCTGAAACCCCCTGTACTAATTGATATTGAGTAAAAACTCACTAGCAAACCTAGGAAAGGAAAAGATTATGCTTCCTCTTAGTTAATATTAAATGATGATTAAATCAACGCTTGAAGGCAATTAGTCAAACT
Source organism: Heliornis fulica (assembly GCA_013399135.1). Taxonomy (NCBI): domain Eukaryota; kingdom Metazoa; phylum Chordata; class Aves; order Gruiformes; family Heliornithidae; genus Heliornis; species Heliornis fulica. The sequence goes on along the minus strand of VXBZ01012601.1, from coordinate 67,545 downwards.
CTATTTTTACATTTATGTATTACCCTGAATTGAATATTCTGGAAAGCAGAACAATCCCATTCTGCATATTCAGAAACCGGGCAGCCAGGGAAACATGCAAGTTCATACTACATTTTACTTGCATTAGAAGTCACATAGCTAAAACTGTCCCAACTGAGACAGCAAAATTCCAGTTTCCTTGTTGAAATTCTCTCCTAAAATACTTCCTAGCTGCCCTGATTGGGAATGGAGTATCCATCAAGTACACTTCAACAGACCTTTACATTCAGGATAGGATTTTAAGCACTACAAAATGCATTTATATGTCATGTGAATAGAGGTGATGAAAACGTAGTTACTACACTGATTTCTAGTTCAGGTTTTTTTTCCCTATAGAAGAATTATGTTGTAAGAAATAAACTAAGGGGATCTAGATAAAATCTAAGCAGATGTATCTGGATTCTCAAAGAAAAATATCTCCTAAGATTCATATTTTACCTGTAATATTACAGTATTCTTCAAGCAACTGCTTCCTCACAGAAAAAAAGTTCTCTTTTATCTGCTGCCATAAACCACTATATTCACAGAACAGTTCGGGTCAGGAAAGACCTCTGGAAACCATCAAGTCTAACCCCTCACACTCAAAGCATGGTCAACTACGGCAGATTGCTCAAGCCTGTGTCCAGTTGGGTTTTAAACATCTCCACAGTCTCTCTACAAAACCTCTTCCAATATTAGAGTGCCCTCACAGTGAAAAAAAGGGTTTCTTCATACATTTAATTAACGCCCATTTCCTCATCTTTCCAGCAGGTAGCACTGAGAAGAGCCTACCTTAGTTTTGCTTTACTCCTGCTTATAAGATATGGATATACTTTGGTAAGAACCCTCCTGAGCCTTCTCTTCTTGGGGCTGAACATTCCCAGCTCCCTTGGCCTCAGAAAGACACCCCAAGTCCCTAAGTAACTTAGTGGCCCTATACATACAGGGGATACAGTAACTTGCTGTTACTGTATCCCTTGCTCCTGGGAATTCTAACCAGAATTCCCAGGAGCAAGGAATAAAAAAAACATGGTTTTACGCCAGAACATTTTTAGGAGATCCTGTTCCATTTAAAATTTAAGCCTGCGTTAATATTTAATCCACTGAGGATCAGAAGCCTGCTTGGGCAGGTAGCAGAGACACACACTGATTTATAAACTTGCCATAGCACATACCCGTTAGTTCTTGTGATTCTGTCTGAAAGAGTCACTGAGAGAAGAGACAGGGAAAACAGAGAGGGAATAAAGTGTAAACCAATTGAAAATGTAAGTCTTATTCAGGAAAGAGCAAGTGCTTCTTCTGAGACACTACCACCAACGTGGAGACAACTGGCATTTCATGGACGGCATCCCAAAAGGATGCCCCAGGATCTCCACTGACCTGCAGACCACTGTTTCAACAACAGCTTCTACTGGGGCAGTTTCCTATGAAGTCAGAAGTTTTAATTTAAACCTGCTCCTTAAAGCCAGAAGTACAACACACCTGAACTTGCTCCTTATATGACGCATTAGTCAATTACCACTTGGTTATCAGCTACTACAAAGATAAGAACTTTCTGAGTTCCTCTTGCTAACCGGAGCTGGCCTGGTTAAGAAATCCTTCTCAAGTGTACGTACACTGAAGCAAAGAGCATCGCTAACATAGTAAGACCCATCGTTCTGAGATGAGATGCACGATATCCAGTTCATGCACACACAAAATGTTATGGTATAAACAGCCTCAGAGGAGCTTCGAACTTTAGCCCTGCTTAAAATCATTAACAAACTAACTCAATAGTGAAGGGTGAGGTAATTCAACGAGGACTACATTTTCTGAGCCAGTTACATCCCAATTAATACCCTCGCCATTTTCCTCAAAGTCTGCCCTTGCCGAGAACAGAAACCACCAGCTGGGAAGGAAAGCAATGCTGCTGCGTCTCCACCTATCTAGTTGCTATAGAAACAACAGAAACAGTAAGAGTGAGGACTCTCACACTTAACATCAGCTATAAAAATGAACAGAGAAATTCCTGCTGAGAAATGCAGTTGAGGTTTGACTGTCTAAAGGATCTTTGTAAAAAGAACAAGGTCAACAGCAACAATCAACTGGAGGAAACCTCAAAATATCTGCAAAAAGATACATAGGCAGCAATATATATATTTATTTTAAATTTTTTTTTTACGAGTAATAAGCATGGATAATGTATTTACTTTTCTACAGAGTGGGAATAAGGCAATTAAAAGAACTTTGTGGGAAAGAAATTAAAATGTTGGGTTAGCAAGCATGTTTTCATAAATATTACGAATGGGACTCATATGGGCATCCATGTTATCCTGATCAATATGCTCCCTCCCTATTTAAATATTTAGATAATAGATTGGAATAAAGGTTGAAGAAAAAAAACAAAACATCCATGGTTTTAAAAGAGAGCAATTGGTCAAAACAGGAACAACAGCCTAACAATAGATGGCAATACTTCAGTTTTAATGGTTGTTGTTATCTCAAGTACAGCTGTGACACAACTCTTAAGAGATTTGGTGCAGAATTACATTCCTGTGAGAAAACATCCATAGGGACATACCACTTTCCATACACCATTCTTTATTGTTTACACACAAACAAACATGTTTCCCATTTGGAACGTGTCACTTGACAAAGAATAATTAAGAGGCTTCTATGGCAAAAGATATTGCAAGACTTTTACAATAAAAGCTCTCCACACAGTTAAAGAAACTGGCTTGAGATGAGGTATTTTCAAGTCTCAATTATTTAAAAAAAAGCAACTATAAACCACACAGTGTTGACACATAGATGCACTTTCAACTCACAAGCCAAAACCACGAGCAGTGGTGACTTCCTTGTAGCTTTTAACTCACCTCTCTATAAATGACAAAGGTCCTAAATGAGATAGGAGCGTTCCACTCCACAGGCTCTCCTCAAAATACCACCGAGTCTTTAAGTTCAAGATTAAGGAGGGAGATGAAAGTTGTTCACAGAAATTTGCAAAGAAAGCTTTTGCTCTTCCCATCCATGAGGAAATGGAGGCACTTTCCTGCCTTAAGTCAATGCTATTCAAACCCAGACATTGTTTTCAAGTCAATATCAAAAGCGTTAGCACTGGTATAACAATAGATGTAATTAATGAAGGACTTAAAAAAAGAAAAGGTTCTAAAAAGATTTTATTACACAGCAAACCCCTCCAAATCATTACCACATCCGTTTGCATTACTTCCATAAATTGAATACTGTATAGAACATTTGTTATCAACACTTCCCTCTCCTTTTTTAGAAAACCATAGAGTCAATGTTTGTCGGATACTGAAGCACTAGACTAAAGTATACCATATAAAGTAAAACATCTTCACATCTGCTTCTCTTTACAAGCCTTACATCCTGTGAACTCATATTAGAGTCACTGCTCTGATTACATGGCACCACTTTCAGCTCAGGTTTTGTGAGCTGTTACCCTTAACTTTTTTTAAAAACCCCAAATTATTTAATTTCATCTTTTACCTAGATTTGTAAATCCACACAATTTGCTTCTACCGTTTCTCCACTCTGTTAAGATTGTTGACCTTGCAAAGCATTATCATTAAAAATCATATTTTATATATTATTTTATATTTATCATTTAATTTGAATCAATAAAGTTTCTAAAGATATTATCAAATTGAGCAGGGCCAAAAATAAAAGAGCTTACTAGAGCACATGATCTAAAAAGGCATCAAAATCACAAGGAATGCAAAAGGCTTTGCTATAATGTTATTTGAACGAAATAAAACTTGTTTAAATCTAGAAACAAGGAAAAAAAACCCAACAAACCCACAGATCATTAAGAATCATTAAGCAAATATATGATAACACAGGAAGCAAAGAGTACCACAGAAGGCTTTTATTGACAATTTTTTTAAAAATAGAAAAATAAGCTGCCCAAAAATCTTTGCAATAAGAACGTAAAAGGACAGACAAATGCAGGTAAGCAAGATTTTATAGCTTTGCCACCAGATTATCCTTATATTAAAAAATGTACTCCAGTATCATCAGAGGATTATCAGTGACAACAACATTCTCAAATGTATTCACAGCATGTAGGAAAATAAAGCATATAAACATATTTTTAATATGATAATAATACATACATGGCAAAGACTGTTCTTATCTCCAGTCTTGCTACTTATAAAAATAATGAAGCACATCCAGAATGGACAAAGTCATGGAAGTGTGTGACACTGCTTGACAGGAAAACTTTTTTAGCTTAATTCTGAGATGGAAATAGGATATTCCATCACGGTGTCAGACTGTGTTAGGGACTTATGTACTGCACAGCCGCTGAACTGATATGGTAAAAATAGTCATTAATTGCAGATAGCAGAAATTCTAACAGCAACCAGAAGTGTAGAATTTACCTCATGCTCTGGAATTGATGGAAACTAGCTAGAAGCAGGAACAAACTGTGCAGAAGATAGATGAAATATTTCTTTGGAATGCCTTAGATAAAGATTTTGGTTAAACACATTCCTTGCCTGTATCAGTTATGTGTTGGGAGAGAAAATTTACTGTTTTCATACAAAAGCTAGCTATCAAAGCGATCTTTTCATGTTTATATATTCTTATAAAACGCCTCTATGTGCAGAAAGCAAAAGAAATACTAAAGAATACTAAAACTATGCTTACAATGCAACCCTAGTTCATAATTTTAAATATAAATAAATATAATCCTGAAATAAGATCACCTAACCTACAACATCAGCAATGATGTGCCTACACAGGCATTCATTACAGTCCGGTTTAAAACAGCCCATGATTCAGGCTACTCTTTGGGGAGTCAGTCACAATGACACAATGCTTTGGGCTGGGTGGGATCTCTGGAGATCATCTGATGCTCAAAACAGGGAGGTCACCCTGTTCAAAACAGCATCAACTTCAAAGACAGAACTGACTTTGAAGCTGCATCAGGTTGCCGAGTGTCATAAGTAAGAGAGCTGCAATTCTGCAAGGATGGGGTTCCTCAAGCTTTCTGGTGGGCATCTAGCCACACTCATGATGAAAAATTGTTTCCTTAATTTCTCATGTAAACACATTTGCCTCTTTCTCCTTCCCCTGCATAGCTCTTAGAACAGCTTTCTCTTCTCTACAACCTCTCATTAGGCAAGGAAAGTCCACACTGAAAGCGCTGCATGCTGCCGAGCGCAGTGGCAGTAAAGCTGACACATGCTAAGCTGTCTCCATCACCCTGTTACATTCCTACTGCACCTCTGGCTGGACAGTTCCATAGCTATACATTTAACACTGGAAATGCATATTTGAGACAACAGTTAGCCTAGAAGTCCAGACTCTGGAACACGCTCACTACAAACGCAGTCCACACCCCTCTCCCCTTCATTTTAATCAAATCACATATAACCACATACGGTCAAATTGTCAGAACGCTGTATTCAAGTTATATGCCTTCAGTTACTCTCATATATAACGACACTTGAGATAATGAAATCAGTGGTCAGGGAAAGTACTTGTCTTTATGGTTTACTTCATTTTTCACAGGTTAGATGCTCTCTTAAGATGTAATTAAGCATATATCTCATCTGACATTAATTCTTTAAATTCATTCCCCTCAGCTCTGCCCAGGCACTCTCCCAAAACACCCATGTTCCTTGTAAAAATGATCCACTTCAAAATCAATTTGAAACAATGGTTTCTTAGGCAATTGCTAGAAAAGATATTTAATTTATAAACTCAAAGTGTTTGATTGTTGTTGAAACGGGAAAAGACTATTCACCAAACTCTATTCCCTGGTTAATCAATGCAGTTATGTCACTGGAAAACGGACTGCAAGCACAAGGGAAATATGAAATAAGAGCAATCACAAGAGAAGAATATAATTCTGGGCTACATAAAAGTTCAGAAATGAAACAATCTTCCTTTCACACACCATTTCTTTCAGATTTCTTATGGCTGACAGAGCATTAAATTACTTCAAAACCAAAAATGAAAACTCCAGACAACTTTGGATGCCAGGCATTGCTTCTATTACAACAACCTTCACAATGTACGGGAGTACCAGTGGTTTCACCCCAATCAATGACAATGCAGTTCAAGTGAAAAAAGAAAAGAGTGAAAAAACCCTTGCATTAGGAGAATGCCAAAACATTTGACAGAAATTAAATTTTATGTTGCTATGCAACATTATCCAAATTATTCTGCGGGAGCTAGTGCTGCAATAGCATGCTTGAACTAAAAAAGTTACACGCAACCTCCAGAAGGACAAAGAAGGGGGAAGACAGAAACAAAAAGAAAAAATATCACCGTAAATTATCAATGAAGAGTAAAATGCTATAAAGCAAATGTTTAAATAATATCCTGAACTCATACTGTGCCTGGGATTTTCAACACATGACAGCACACAAGCCAGCAAAATTCCCGTGAAGCTACTCAGCAGTCATCTAGGGCCTTGCCCAGGCGCTTTGGGAGCACCAAGGAGAGCGCGGGACGAGACAGATTGCTCAACTCCTGCTATCCCAGTTCCAAGCAGTGCAGATGTGCAGGTCTCTCATGCATGCTAACTGAAGAAAGACTCACCTCGAATAATTTTGGAGAATGCTCTGGTTTTTGATACATTACAAAGGGGAAATGCAGAAATAAATTTCACTCCATCAAGTGAAAGTCAAACTCTTCCTCTGTTGGGGCTTCAAGAGACATCCTGAATACCCTAAGACACTGCAGACAAGCCAAGTCTATGCACCTCTGACATCAAGTCCTTTATTAGATAGTCTTTGCACGTGATTTTGACTCAGAATAACCACACATACACTGAGAAGGTGTTTGCACACCTTACAAACGCTAACGCCTTCTCCACCTTTTTGAAGGAAAAAGCTAAGAGACAGCAAAGCTGACAGGACACTAACATGAGCACACCTACAGCTGTACTAACCTTGCAATGAGAATTTGAGGAGTAGGAAATGTGATGGCAAGATTCTCACCCATTCCCGCTGTTGGAACTCTTCCCTTATTAGCATTACTTTGTTTCTGCTACAGCAGCATGAAGATTAGATATCATCATGGTATCTCTATCTGGTAACTCTTCCAGTTGCAGCACTAAATTCCACCACTGGAATCCTGGTATCATTTTGAGATTATATTCTCCTGGCATTAATTTTAGATAATACTCTGACTAGCCTTCCCAGCTCAGCAGGGTTATTGAGACAGGAGGATGACCACTATCCAATCAAAGGACAAATGACAAATGAAAGTGAGACTTCCGACACTGTCATAAAACATTTTGTTAATTGTCTTTTACAAAGTATCTTTGGCTATAAAAGCCCAGTATCTCCATTCCCCTGAGAGCCTGGTAGAGTCAAAGAATTAACAAAGCTTTTCTGAATGCAATAAATAACATAGCACCAAACGAACACATATAAACGTAACCCATTTACATTACAAACCGGCTTACGCTTGGATAGATTAGATTGACTGAATTAGGTTGAAATATTTAAAAAAGTCCTTTGGTGGAATTTTCATGGGAGCAAAAGAGTAAGAAAAAGGTAACACGGCAATCTAGAGGGAATACTTCCATGCTGAGTAGGTGTTAAGAGTCCCTGTTTGACTGCACATAGACGTGGGACTCAGATCTATGGTACACATTTCTTTTATTACTATTTTTGGGTAAGATTTAGCATGCCAATAAATACATTGTTATGTGTCACACCATTTTAAAATTAAGTGTTTCTATTAAATATTTAATTTGCTCTTATCAGTTTATTACATACATTATTTTGCAGCATTAAGCAACATTATTTATCCACTTTACATCTATGCTCTTTTCCTATGCTTATAATGTGAAGACAAAAAAAAAAAAGAAAAAAAGAGATGAGGGGCCATCTTTCCTCCCTGCTTCTTTCATGCCGAGTCTAAAGACTAGAGAATCTAATCCTTACAGGATCAATTTAAGTGTCTGTTACACTCTAGCACCACCTTCTCTATTGTGTGGAAATAATTTATGACATAACTCCAGTCTTTCTATAATCCTCTTCAAAGTATCTTCTTGGAGCAAGCTGTTGGCTTCTAGTATTTCCATGGATAAGTTAAGTGTCCCTTTCTCACCATGGTTTGTTCAGCAGATTATTGCTCAGGCTTCAGGATGAATTTTTATCACCTTAATACAAGCTTTGACACCTACAACACCACCAACTGGACTGAACAGTCCAGTAGACCGTAATGTTTCAGACTCACCATCCAGTTACCACGATCTAGGCAACTTACTAATGCATCCACTGAGGCAGCACAACCTCAGGTGGTTTGCAGTGGAAAAAAAGCAACTATGGACTGCCAAGTGAGTGGCTGCACAAAGTACTACTTCTCAGCTGACACATTCACTGCAAAAGGAAACCAAGCAAAACATACATTTGAGAATCCAACCTAACAGAAACTCTTTCCCTAGTTTATCACTAACACTCTGTTCGCCTCAGGCTCCACAAAAATCAGTCAGGTCATGCTGAAGATATTCCCTCACTCCTCAGCTTCCTGACTTTTGGGGGAATCCTCGGGCCCATTCAAGCTCTGATTTTTAAGGAGCCAAGCAGCAACAGCCAGGCTCTGTGGCAACAGTTACATTTCAAACCCAGACTTCTATCATACAGTTAGAGAGAACTGATTCTTCCAGCTTCCTCCTGCAGTTTGCCCAAGGTGTCTCCATCTAAACAAGCAGATAGGGAGTTATAAAAGTAACCAGTAAATGCAGTCTACCTGGAGCATGCTACAACCATATTAAGAAACAGCCAATCTCCTTTCTGCTGCTATTCAAAACTGCAATTGTTTCACAAGATTAACCAGGAGATCAGAATCCCCACATCATCTCAAGAGCTGTCCTGCATCATGCAGCCCACAGCAGCACAACCATATCTCTCAAAGCAAGGTTCCCAGGTAGCTGGCGTGCTCTGCCCCTGTGCCGAGAGCCTGCTCTTGGGCTCGAGCTGCTGCGCTGGGGCTTAGGCTGCAACAGCTCCTTTCCATCAAAAGGCACTAATGAGACCTTACAAGGTGGTGAACCTAACATAACATACCAAAACACCTTTTGATATACTGCCATACCAGTATTCAGTGTTGGACTTCAGTATAAAAGTTTGTAGAGACCAACAGGGATGATCCTTGTCTGAGAATAACCTAAAAAGCTACGTGGAGGTAACAAAAGATATGTTTAGAGATGGACTCCTAAGTTAAAAATACTTCTACTTGTTTTGTGAAGCCTGAGTTTTACTCATTACCTTGCAAGTTTAGATACTCCCACACAAATGAGATTAAGAGATATTAAGTAGCACATCTGTGTGTGTTTACACTAATGATGAATTTATAGAGTTTTTCAATACAAAGTAGTTTTAAAGTATGCACTCTCTGTAAGATTTAGAATACTGCATTCCTTTCCTGCTAATTTTATGCAATGGAAAGGAGCCTAATGTTCAGCTGGCAGTCAAACTTTTACGGCATTCCTTCTGCAGTACAAGCTCTGATCTTCACTACAGCCTAAGCTCTGGCTGACAAAAAAGGTCTACATGGTTTAGATCTGCTAAAGAATTGAAGGCCTAATGCTTAAATCAACACTAACTCAGAATTGTCAGCATCTCAAAACGTGAAACCCTCTCATAAAGGCAATTCTTCAGATAAATTACAGTTTATATGTGCTTAGACAGATTTTTCACCAATTTAGAATAATTTTCCAACAGGCCAGGCATGAACAAGCGTAAACTGTTTCAATGCAGAATGCATTGACAACCTTAAAAACCCCAAAGTTGTAGATTCAGAATACTGCTGTTCCAAACATGAGTGAACACCGCCTATGCAACACCCAATTCAAGTATTTTACTGTTTATTTATGCAATCCTTTTTTTACACAATAGGAGTACTGAAAAACGGCTCCTGCATTGGAAAAATTGAGTCTGAGAGAGACCAGTACAGCAACTGGGCACAAGAGTCAACACAGAGCAGTGCATGCTGTGTGCAGACATAACAGCAACTGCACAGACAGGTAGGGAGAGAAACTGGAGAATGGCCACCAGAGAGGCTTCTTTCATGCAGAGACCAACCCACAGAAAAAAGGAGCTGAAAGGAGAAAGGGACAGGGACCAAGGGAAGTGGCTGCAGGCACAGGCGCAGCTAGAGGATGCTGGGAAAGGTATATGAGGGACAAGATCGGCTCACAATACAGAAACTGAAAACCTGAACTCGGTTCAAGAGCAAAACCCAAACCACCTACTAAATACTAACTAAATACTAACTTAAGTTAGTATTTAATACACCAATTAAAAAGTTATGGGCATCACAAATTGCCTTTTAAGAGTCTCAAGCATTTATCCCAGTTACTTAGCTGCTGTACATATAGTACAAGATAGTTAAGTTTTCTTCTCCTGGAAAAAAGAATTATTTTTGGTTTTCAGACACAGTACTATTTACACAGCTTGGTAAATACTCATTTTAACATAAAACAGTTTTACTTTTTAGAATAGCATTTGTAATTTGGTTTCAATATCAAGACTCACAGCCCAATATGAGCTGGAAGCAAAGGCTGTCAGTACTGCTACGTACCCTGCTGTCCTGGGCACAAGAAGTATTTTTCCCTACTTGTGCCTGCTTTGATGGTCTCCAGGTTTTCACCCAGAAAAATATCACTTCTTTATTCCCGCAGAAGAGTCTTTCTGCAGAATACTTCATGGCTGTTCATTTCAAACCAGCACATCGAAATTATATTCTGCAGCTCAAAGTGTGCTGGACATAACCAAGAACGATTTGTAACTCCACAACACACTTACTTTAGAGCTGTGAACACTGCTCCCTCCTTTCCATCTACAAGTCTCTTACTGGGAATGACACAGTGTGGAGAGCAAAAAATTTCACAAGAGTTTCAAGGTATCTTGTCCTTTAGCCTGAAGCCCGTGGCCACAAAGAGCTCACGCAGCACTTTCGTGCTAGTGGGAAATGCCTGGACCTCTCATACATGTGCTTGAATAACCAAATGCAGTAGGAGGCTTAGTACTTCTCAACAGCAAAACCAAGGTGCGAGATCCCACCTTAAAAATGTTTTTTTCATGCATCCATTGAACAGTCATACTATTTCTTTACTACAAGCACTTTCACTTGCAGAGTTAACACATTTGGAAGAGCCTTTAGAAATCTGTGCAACTGACCGACCAAATTAATTAGGCTAATTGAAAGCGAAAGCTGTCAGCACCTCCACTAACATGTGGGTAACTGCCAAGGGCACACTTATCATGGGATATCTTGGAGTAAGCATTAAGCAACTTGCTCCTTTTCACGAAGGTATCTCTTGTTTACCGCAGGATACCACTGATAAAAGTGTGCCCAAAGGCAGGTAGAGCAGCCACAATAGTTTGAGTTCTCATTCGCACTTGCACTCACAACGAAGTTGTTTTCATCAAGAAAATGGGTTTATACTCTCAGATGAAGAGTTTCCTCAGCTTAGAGACTATGCACATGATAATCAAGTTGCAGCAGAGCTGTGGACAAATCTTTTTAGAGCAACAATGACTTTATCCGTCCATCTCGATCTCTTACTGTGCTTACAACATCAACACAAGGTTGAGGCAATGACATTTTGTCACTTTCATGATTATTCTATTAGAGGCTTGGAGAACACTTATGGCATCTTTCCAGACCTCAAATTTAAAATAACCCCAGGTAAGATAAAGAACAGTTTAGCATTGAGCGTATTTGATCTAGTGACCCGAAGTGTTCACAGAAACTACCAGTCTATTAAAAGCTGCAGATCAGATAGTAAAATGTTAAATCTTCTGCCCAAAAACGGTATTGATTCATGGATGTAAACAGAAGGAAGGAAAAAAAAAAAAGTAAGTTGAAACAGCAATGAGGGCAACGAGGCCAGAATAATTTACACAAGCAGCAAGTAACTTGCCCATTTCCTTTGGTCAGAAGAACTAATAGGTATATTAAATGTATTTATTTTACAATATTATGATGTACTGCTACTACACAGCATTTCAGATTCTAAGTTTGGCTCTTTGGTATAATGCTAGTGTCTTCATTGTTATCTTATTATCTAATAATAACGCATCAAAAGACAATTATGTTAACGGATAATTTCATGGACAAATATATTAGGTATTAATATTAATTAAGCTCATTAATGTAAACCAAAAAGCAGTTCTTGGCAGGTTATAAACAGGTGGTGCCTAAATATTTTAGGTAGCCAACTTAAAACACAGTGTGGGAGTCTGATCTTTAACTGCTTCTGAAGATTAGGCTCCTTCCAAATGACACATGCAGCACAAAACAAACAAAATCATTGAGTCCTCTTAGAAAAATTTACGGTGACATGTTATCAGTTTTTAACTCCTTCATATCTCTAGAGTAGTTTGCAACACTTTCATATTAGCTCTATAGTAAGCATCAAGACCTCTCTTACAACTGAAGTTCCCAATACCATGCAGAAGAGATAATTAATTATTGACTTGGAACACCTATTGTCAGATTTCAGCACTCACTTGTAAGAGGTTTTTTTTCAGTCAATCACCAATCCAGGCCCATTCCAGAATGAAATCTGTGGTTGAAGATTTTCAAACACATTTATAAACTTGTCATGCAAAATAGATGTGCATTAATTAATCATGACGTGTGATCAGCTTGACAACTCCAAAAAGCCTGTAGTCACCAATACATATACTTCTGTTAATATAAATACCACAAATATTTCTGGGAAGTAAAAAAATTTGTTTGCTCTTTAAAAATTATTTTTAAAGCTTAATGACAAAAAGTGATATGTTGTTAAAAAAAAAAAAAAAAACAAAGCAAAAAAGTGCCTGCCAAACCCCAAATAGATAAAACTCGCTTTCATATAAAGTCATGAGTTATTCCCTAAAGAATTTATCCAATAATCTCCAAATGCTTTACAAGAATTAAATATAAACTAAATCATGTGAGAATTATAGACTGTAATAGCATAAACATACATGACCATTATCACACTATTAATTCTTGAAGCTACTAATGGAAATGAAACACTAGAAAGCATAGAGGAAGGTTGTGGTACATATAATTTTGAGTGGGGAAACACAGAAAAGCTGTTTTGGGAGGCAAAAGTCTAAAAGAAAGCCAGTCTCAAAATTGTTTCTGAAGCAGAACCACCACAGCACAGACCAGTACCAATCTAGAGACCCTTAGGTTTTAAGAGTCCACAAAGGTTTTGAACAGACATGGTACGTCTAATGAGATAGTAAAATAAAGGAGGGTCATGCCACCTTGAACGGGTGAGCTTTCCCTCTCTCCCAGTGTTGGTGAAGGTACGAAATTTAGTGTTTTACCTGCACCAGCCAATGGAGAGCTCAAATTTGCAAAGGCCAAAGGGAGAAGCAATAATTAAGGCTGCAAAGATGAAGATGAGTATTTCAAGAAAGTCATGGCTGAGTCAAGGTTATATGAATAATGTTAAAGAGGTGGCAAAAGGCAGATCAACAGATATGGGAGCGTGGCCAGAGAAGCAGGAAGTTGGAAGCAAATGAAAGATTTGCATCGAGAAAGAAAACAGCGAAGTTGTGAAGAAGGTTCTACGTGCCGAAAACAAAATCTGAAATAGTTCAGAACTAATTATAATATTTTTCCATTCAGCAATTATGCCATTTGGAAAAATTAAAAACCACCTGCATAGACACGCAGTGGCTGCAAGATACACCAATTCCTGAGAAACGTTCTATGATTCATGCCAAAGACAGGAGCATCTTAGCGTGGCAGGTCCTCTTTTGTAATTTACTTATTTTTTAACATTAAACAATTCCAAGCAGTACGCTTTCAAAGACAGACATGGCTGTCTTTGCTACAGCAAATTTGCCCTAATTTACTAAAAAACATCAATGTTTTTAGTGCTTGATGTTTATGATTTACCTTACTCTTAATGTTGCCAATAAGTCCTTGGACATTCTCACAAAACATCAAGTGCTTATAATGCAAATAAACTCCCTGCAGGAATTTTCATTTTCTTTTTTCAAACTGTGTAAACAGGCTAGGCACTCAACTGCTGTTCCTCAAAGCCAGATTATGACTTCTGAAAAGTCTTCTGTGCAATGAAATGCCTTTGAGAAACTCCCTGGCTTTCAGAACATACCATCAAAGCACTTTCTACTCCGTTACTCTGCCCCATGTTTCCTACATGCTACACCCATCAACGGAAATTATTCTCTGTTTTGGTAATTCATATTACAAACTTAGGACCAGGGTGAAAGTCTAAGGAAGCTTTTTGAGAGGCAATAATAGCTTCAATATAGATTTAATGACTATAATGTCCCTACTAATAAAAATCCAGCAGCTATCAACTCATTTGACAACTTGAAATCTGGTATTAACAAGGTGAAAAGGGATACACATACACACGCCTCATTCTGAACAGTTTTCTGCAAGACTGAAGCCTACCAAAGACTACACTACACACATATTATAGCAAGGCTGTACCCAAGAGGTCAATCTGGTTTATAAGCCCAGCAGATAGGTCAGAACAAAACCATTTAGTCATATGTGTCCAGTCCTGGGCTCCCCAAGAAAGACGGGGGACTACTGAAGTGAGCCCAGCAATAAAGGTGATGATGGGACTGTAGCATCTCCCTTATGTTGAAAGGCTGCGAGAGCTGGGGCTGTTCAGCCTTGTTTAGATGGAGGGAGGATCTGATCAATGCTTACAAATACATAAAGGGTGAGTGTTAGGAGGAAAGAGCCAGGCTCTTCCCAGTGATGGCAAGTGATAGGACAAGGGGCAATGGGTCCAAGTTGAAGCATAAAAAATTCCATCTGAATGTAAGGAAAAATTTTTTCAATGTGAAAGTGAAGGTGCACTGAAACAGGCTGCTCAGAGGTTGTGGAGTCTCCTTCTCTGGAGACATTCAAAACCCACCTGGACATGATCCTTTGCAGCCTGCTCAAGATGATCCTGCTTTAGCAGGGGAGTGGACTAGATAATCTCCAGAGGTTCCTTCTAACCCCTGTCATTGTGTGAATCTGTGATTATCACAGTAGCATTTTAGTTACCGTCATTTTAATGAAATCATCCTCAGAAACTATGTAAGGCACCAGGAAATTAACACAGTACCTGTCCAGTTTTAATGACGGTACATTAGGCAATTTTATCTGACTCTCATTAAGGAGCAAGATATCAAAGGACTATGCCTTTTCTGCAGGATAAGAACACGCAGGTGAGCAGTTACTACAGAGCAACTAACATAGAGAAAATCCACACCCTAGATGACTACCTTGCTGTAACTTGTTCATATAGCCATAACCTCTGCTTTAGTTTAAGTTTTTCAACTAAATTAAACTACCTAAATACTGAAGAAGGGTTCCAAGCTGTGTGTACCAGGACAGGCAG
Source organism: Heliornis fulica (assembly GCA_013399135.1). Classification (NCBI taxonomy): domain Eukaryota; kingdom Metazoa; phylum Chordata; class Aves; order Gruiformes; family Heliornithidae; genus Heliornis; species Heliornis fulica. Next base: position 52,178 of record VXBZ01012601.1, on the reverse strand, counting down.
CCGCACAGTTTCAAACGTTACTGCCTCCATCAGTCCGCGCTTCGTCCGCTGGAGATAACCGCCAGGCAGCAGACTGCGGCTGTGAACGGGCTCCCCAGCTGCAGCCCTCGGCCCGCTTCAGCACCGCTTTTATCAAAGGCAGAAGCTCGCACTGGGTCCACGGCCCGGGACAGCCGCAGCAGAGGAGCACACTCTCATCAGGGACTGTGCGGCACCCAGCATCGCCTCCAGCGTGGCGAAGGGTTCGGCAGTCTGAGACAACACCTCCTCGTACTGGCACGGCTCAGCTGAGCCCAGCTCGGTTTTCAGATCACTCGGAACAGCCACAAATTCTAACACAATTCAGGTTATATATTTTAACAGCTAGCGCAGACTTTGCTGAGTGTTCCCATGGTACAGCACCCCAGAGAAAGAGAGAGATCAGCATTTAGTATTTTCCAGTGAGGCTAAAGGTCCTAAGGGAGTGGAGCTGTGGGGATCAGCACTTCAGTAAACTACAGGCCATAAAGGGATATATTGCTATAGACAGGGATAAAATAAGCATCAAAACTTCCACACTGCAGAAGAAGAAATAGCTTGAAAATGAGATAAACTAGAGAACAGCTCAATTGGTTAAACATTTTTCAGACTTAACACACCATTTTCAGTGTACACTCAGGTGTTTCCGTTCCATACAAAAGATGGAAAAAAAGATGACTTTTAGGTTCTCTAAAAGGTTCGCTGCTACAGCAGAAGTTGGCACCGAAGCACAGCAGCTCCCCACTAGTGCACAGATCTACACACAGAGAAATAAGCCTCCAAGAAAATAACCCTGTGTCCTAGGAAAGAGCAGGAGTCAGCCACAGCATACATATTTGCTGGAAGTAAAATTAGTAAGAAGCTACCACAAAATCATTATACTACTATCTAGATAACCAGAATTTCAAGCACACACATTATCCAAAACCTAAATGGGTCTGCAATTCTCTTGGCTTTTACTATGAAAAATTCAAATTAGTATTTACTTGATAAGAAATCAGTTTTAGAGCTGAGACTGGAACTCACATCCTTGAATTTCAAGAAGCAAAACTACCTTTAGCATCCCATTTAAGAGACTTCATTTCAGCTGAACTGGCAAGCAGCTAATCATATAGTTCAATATTCACAAAAATAATTTTGTAGTACTGTCACTACCAGCTCATTAATATGTAGCCCACAGGAGTTTGCACTTAATTCATAATTCTAACATCATTCACAACTGTTACATGAAAAGCAACTATATGAAAGGCAAATCAAAGTAAAAATGTATGAGCATGCATAAGAAAACGTAGAACAGAACCAGACACATTTGGGAAAAAAACCACTCTTTGGCAACAATTACAGCATAAGACAAAATGGCTCAAGTAGCTGAAATTCCCCATTCCCAGGGGAATTTCAGGAATGCAAAATATTGTCTACAAAATTATTTCCTTAGATCCAAGTTATATTTTCAAACATGAGCTGCACAGAGCATCATAATGCTACGTTTTCTGATTTGGGCTTAATACTTAAGCAAGCAAAATAAGCAAGCGTAAACTCTTAGTACCACCTGACTTCAATTTTATTAGTATTTAGAATATTTTCTTTTTTATTTAAAACTCTTCAACAATAAACTGAAACAGAAGTGATTCAATCAAAATAAAATGAACTAATAAAGAAAAAAAAACAACATTTATACTGAAAGTTTATTATACAAGTAGGAACCAGAGCAAAGAGGAGGACTAGCTTGTGAATCAGTGGGATCGTTTGAGAACACAAAACCACAACCCCCACCATGTAAAACATTTTTCAGATGCCATAGCCTTACTTACACATAAAAGAGTTTCCAGTACAGCAGTAATAACATAACGACAGTACCCTTGGAAAGGCACAAGAGAAAAAAACCAAGATGGCAAGCAAGATGCAGTGTTCTCCTTTTTTCGATTATATGTTGTTACATTATTTGCTTTCACTGATATTAGCACACATAAGATTCACTAATTTCTACTACTATAAGCGAACACATCAAGGTGCCAACTTTTCTAGCCTTATTCAGTAAGGATAACAAGACCAAACAAATTATCTGTAATAATTGTAGCCAAACCCATTATCCCAAAGGTACTTTTCTCCAACGGGGGGGGGAAAAAGGCAGTAAGTTATTCACAAATGAAAAACTTTTAAAAGCTTCTTCTAAGCTTTGCCGTCTTCATTTAGAAAGCAAACCCCACTTAGCTCACCCCAAACAGTCAGCCACACCAATAATCTAAATACAATATATAGCTGCTAGGAACCTTCATACAGGAGATAGTATCTCAATTGGGGCTATTAGAAAAGATAACATTTCTCATTCTGGTTTTTGTGGTTGATGTTTTTGTTTTGTTTTTCCTGACAGAGAAAACAAATACACACACACACCTCCCACACCCCCTCCAAAAAAACCAAAACCCCAGATAGATGGACTTGATTTTAAAGGTCTTTTCCAACCTAGCGATTCTGTGAAATTCTAGAATTACTTTAATACTTTTGCTTCTTACCCTTTTTCCACCCCAGGAAAAGAGATATGAAGCTCACAGAAACCATATGTCGTCTGTTGACTTTAGCAGCAAAACACATCCAAAAGAACATTAAATCAGTCCCTTTGTTTCTTCTGACTCATCTAACTTTATATCCAGTCAGGGGTTTATGGGCATCAGCTTGTTTTAGAACCTGAGGTAAAACATTTTTCTTCAATTGTAATTATTTTTATTAGTAAAAATTAATGTTCAAACATCTTCTTAATACCCTAGCAACAAACCAAAAGGTATGCATTAGTCAGTCTCAGAAAAACTGCTGCTTCCATGGGCTCAACAGATATATTAACTCTGCACATCTTCAAACACATTTCTAAATCATGTGAAGATTAGTTTTTACAACTGAAGGAGAAATGCAAAGTTCTGAGTAATGGGAAATGCATCAGTCTGAGTAAGTGCCCCTCAATATATGCTTAATGTTTAAACAGAAAAAGAGAAAAGCACATGCTAATAATACTCTCTTTGCTTTCCAGTATGTGAAATTTCTGGGTCTTTTATCTATCTAGATGTGCGCATCCATGTAGGTACACATATAGGCATCCATATACTGTTGTTCCTCAGCAATAATTTAAAATGTATATCCTCTCTCTAACCAGATATAAAAGAGGAAGGAAAACCATGTCACCCTTTTAGTTGATGAATTCAAACCACTTTCTAAAGTCATCATTGAGTCCAACCTCTCAAAATACAGAGGTTTAGTTCGCATTTCCTTTCTTTTGGGAAATGTGCAAGTAGAGTATGGCCATTTGTAAGGTTCTTTGGCACTGTGGGAAGCATCTTTCACCCCAAAGACATCACGCAGATGGAACAATAAAGAGCTAAGAGGCCCAAAAACATTCACATCTAGGGAAGGGCATGAGTCAGGAGCGCGTGTCCATACACATCCGTGCACCCACCTCATGCGCGCACACACACACAAACACGATGACACACAACGGTGGGGATTACGATTACAGTGTTTTTAAAAGAAACTGGCAGACAGGTTGACTCGTTATTTATTTATAGGAGGTGTGTGCGTGCCCAAATGGGTGAATTGGGACAAGAAGCTTTACAAGCCAGTGCAAAATAACTGGTAGAAGGCAGGACCCAACAGTTCTGCATTCCCGCGCAGCAGCTGCTTGTCAAGAAAAGGGTGCATGAACCCATATCTAAATTTACCTTTTGATATCAGCACATAAGAATCCTTTTTTAGAATTACTGGTGAAAGGGAAGTTTCTCCGCACTCGTCATTTTATCTTTCAAACCTACACTTTGCTTGCTTAGCAAAATGCATCCGGGGTATTTAAAAACCATTTCAGTTCTGTTGCATTTTAGGTAACTTTCCTAATTATTTACTGGCCCAGGAGATCTTCTCAGGAGGCCAGGGAGGAAGAGAATAGTTAAATACTATAAGCTAGTAATAATAAGCACTGAGAGACTTCTCATTTCTCAAAGGACTTAACATAAAAGCAGAAGTAAAAAGTCAGTATCCATTTAAACTTTTAAGAAATTTTCTGCTGCCTTCATACAAAGTAGTTTCATTTCATTCTTAGTCCAACATTTCCAGCTCGTTAGAATAGCATCAAACAACAAAAAGTAGTTAACTACACAGACCACACATACAGTGCTTTCACTCAAAGACTGCACAGCACATAAACAGGTAACAGATTGGGAAACAGAATAAAGACAAGTTAAAGTGAGTTGTGTAATGTGGCAGCAAAGTCCCAGAGCAGAGTCCAGGTACGGGTCCATGGTAAGAGACTGCACACTTATGTACTGGCTAGAGGAAGATTTCTACAAGAAAAAGACTGTTGTGGGTTTTTCTTTTTTAATTCCAAAGCTAAAAGTCAACCAGTCAACTAAAGGTCTGAAAACTGTTGAAGCTTTATTCAGTTTAATATAACCGAATTACAGAAAATATATTAAAATGTTGGTATTCTATACAAACATCATGACAGATTATTTAAAATACTAGGTCTGATAAGTTAATGATAGATATTGTTATCAAAAATTATCAGAGCTAGAGGATGAGTTCAATCATTTCTGAACACACAGTGCTTTTGAAGGAAACAGAAGTTACTGATTCCTACAGAAAGTCACCAGCCTGGCCCCTTCAGTTTGGCCTTTCCCTTTCTGCTTTACTTCTGAGAGAAGAAAACCCACAGTCTCCAGATGGCTCCAGTTTCCAGACATCTGGCAAGAGAGAACAACTACTGCACTGTCCACTGCACACTGCTCCCCAAGCACACAGGGACAGAGCACAGGGGAAGACAGCTTGCCCTAAGCACAATCATCGCCAGCCAGAGACGGTACCAGTCGCCACACGGGCATCTCTTGGCTCAGCTAAAGATCTACCCTTGGAAAGCCACTGGGTTTACTGTTACCACAGCAGCTGGGTATTCAGGGGACCTGTTAAGAAGCCTGAATCAGGGAGCTCACGTGTCTAATCATTCTGCCAATAGACACTCGCTATATAAACAGACGCGTGGAGTCAAAATTATGTCAAACCTCACCTGTTTGCTATGTCCTTCCACCAAAACCACCCAGATTAGCACTCCATAAATTCCGCAGGTGGCAGAAGTGCACAGACACTCTGTAATCCCCTCAGGAAAGAAACACAAACTCATTAGCTTAAGCACACAATGAAAATAGCTTCTGCTAATACAGACAGCATAGTGAAAAACTACAGAACACATACATGATCTTCTCCTGCCTTAAGAGACAAGAGGATGGTAATACAAAAGCTAGAGCCAGGAAACCAATGGTAAAGTCCTCATCACAGCTGGATTCCCACCCCCACCCCCCCTTGGTGAAATGAAAGTGAGAAGGTTGATTTGGAGAGAAAGGGTTACATGGAGAAAACCACAGGTGGACACGGAAGCACCACCAGCTTAGGCTGTTCAGTCACTGATGCATCAAGGAAAGAGCAGCTCAGGTAAGATTTGGGCCTGACCAGAATGATGAGGCAGGACATCACAAAAATCCTGAGAAAAGCTAGTATTGGCTGCCGACAAGAAGTGATGCACAGCAGCATTAGGCACATAAGTACAGATGGCTGAAAGACAGATGTGCAGAAAGACTTGGGGTGGGAGTGGATGGGGTGGGAGTGGAACATCTTCCTTGTGAGGACAGGCTGAGGGAGCTGGGTCTCTTCAGCTTGGAGGAGACTGAGGGGTGACCTCATTAATGTCTATAAATATGTAAAGGGTGAGTGTCAGGAGGATGGACAGGCTCTTCGCTGTGATGGCCAGTGATAGAACAAGGGGAAATGGTTCCAAACTGGAACATAGAAATTTCCATCTTAATTATAAGGAGGAACTTCTTCACTGTGAGGGTGATGGAGCACTGGAACAGGCTGCCCAGAGAGGTTGTGAAGTCTCTTTCTTTGGAGACATTCAAGACCAATCTGGGCACGCTCCTATGTGATCTACTCTAGATGATCCTGCTCGGGCAGGGGGGTTGGACTGAGTGATCTTTTGAGGTCTCTTCCAGCTCCTAATATTCTGTGAATCTGTGACTTTTGTTGACTCTTCGTGCTCTCTCCATTAGATGTCTCTTCTGAAAAAAAGAACCCAAACCTCCATCTTTGCTTCTGCATCCCACTGAGATTCCTTTTACTTGTTATTCTCCCCTATATTACACTTGTATCCAGTATCTTTTAGTAATATAAGCCACAAACTCAATTACCATTTCCATTCTGTTGTACCTAGGAGCTTCAGAAGTCTAAAACAAATGCCTTTTCAGTGACAAAAACAATCCTCTAGGTTTCACTATGACCACTTCACTGAATACCATGAGAGCTGTCCTGCAGTATATTGCGACCCTACACCCAGAATGTAGTAGTCGTTCAGTTGCAGAAGTCTGACACATTAACAGCCATTCTCTTTGACAACAGAAGTAGGAAAAGTACCCTTTCCTTGCAACTGCTGTTTGCTTCATATGCCAAAGGTGTATTGATACTGACATCACACACTGTAAACTGAAGAACCTGACAAATAGGCTCCCTCTGCTTTCTGCACCTGGAAAAATAGTACTTCAAACAACCATAACTAGATTCTTAAAAAAAAAACCCAAAAACCCACAACTCAAACCACCAAATCTCTTTATGTTGAGAAATTTCAGGTGCTTATTTTATTCTTACCAGCCAAAAGTTAGGCACTAATGCATTTACAGGTACCAAAAGGATTGAGGAGTAGGTTCTACGTGAACGTAAGGAAAAATGTCTTCACTGCGAGGGTGACAGAGCACTGGAACAGGCTGCCCAGAAAGGTTGTGGAGTCTCCTTCTCTGGAGACATTCAAGACCAATCTGGATGTGTTCCTGTGTGATTTAATCTAGGTGATCCTGCCCAGGCAGGGGGGTTGGACTAGATGATCTTTTGAGGTCCCTTCCAACCCCTAACATTCTGTGATTAAAGATCACATATTTAACACTGCTAGCAAAATAGGACAGTATCACTAAAAATGGAAGCCTACCCTCCCCCATCCTTGTCCATTCAGCTCCCATCTATACATCCATCTTGCCCATATATACACCTTAAGTAAGCATTCATGTCATTGCATGCCGAACCAGATCGGACAATGAACTTGCATACAGATCAACCGCTTCTTCGTGGGTCTAATTTTATAGAATCATAGAATGGCTAGAGTTGGAAGGGACTCCCAGAGGTCATCTAGTCAAACACCCAGCTTGGAGGAGGAACAGCAGCAGCACAACAGAGCAGAAAGAAGTAGAGGTAGCATGGCCTCCTCCTGCATCAATACTAAGTTATAATATGCAAGACTGCCCAGGAAACCACCTCATATAGATTCCACCCTTTGCCTCACACTTTAGAGACACCTAAATCTTTTCCTAAACAGGACAATACAAATCAATTTTTAGAGTGAAAAGGAATTTCTTTTTCATCTCTGCAACTGAACACTCAGACACATGTTGTTCTATCAGAACATGTTAACTCTACCCCCATGCACACGAATCAAACTCGTGAGTTCAAAAGGTGTGCACTGAATATTTTCCTTGTTGTGCCATCAAAAATATTGCAATGAGCAAGTTTCCGATTTCAGAATGCTGAAAGCAACTGATTAACACAATCAGGGAAGGAGGGAATGAGGGAAGGGGAGTGGAGGAAATAATCAACATTTCTCTGATGAGTTTGCCAACATTGGTTTTTCAACCAGTAGTTTAATAACATTAAGCAGTATTCTAAAGAAATGCTCAAGGACGTAAGTGGAATCTTAAATTAGTTCCTCAATATGGTTTCTGTGCACTTAAAACATCTCATAGATAATACCTCCCTCCAGGAAAATACATTCTATTACAAACAGAAATTGCTTCTATCAAGTTCTAAAGGATTTATCTGTCAGCTTTTGTCCTTAAGCAACTAACATCAACTACAGAAGGGTTATTAGCACAAGTGCCAAAATCCTTTCTCTTGCCAATATGAACACACACTGTGAATAGTATACAGAAAATCTCCATTTTAAGACATCTCTGCAAAATAAAGTCTTTGCTGAACATTTCTGTAGGATCTAAAGAATTCACATTCATGGAAGGAGGAGACCAAAACATCCTAATACCCCAAAACACTGCACTCCCTGTGTTGCATCTTCTAACATACTACTGACTCAAGGTACGGAGCACAATTTTAGATCTCCTTCAAGTGTACAGCCCACAGCCCATACAGAGCATTCTAAAACCCAAAAGCTTAGAACCAAAAGATTCTTTCCATAATATCTATCTCCATTAAACTCTTGCTCATGGTGAAATGCCCAAGCAGCTAGCAGAACCAGCAAAGCCTCCCTCCTCTCTATCCCATATTATACACTGGTTTCAATCTTGCCACAAGGTTACTGCTTAATATTTTTTTAACTGACAGAAATCATGGAATCACAGAATCTCCTGAGTTGGAAGGGAGCTGCAACACTCATCAAGTCCAACTCCCAGTCAGAGCACAGGACTGAGTGCATCATCCAAATACTTCTTCAGCTCAGCCAAGCTGGGTGCTGTGACCACTTCCCTGGGGAGCCTGTTCCAGTGGCCAACCACTCTCTCAGTGAAGAGCCTCTTCCTGATGTCTAACCTAAACCTCCCCTTGTCTCAGCTTCATACAGTTTCCTCAGGTTCTATCACAGGTCACCAAAGCAATATCAGCACCTACCCCTTTGCTCCCACTTGTTAGGAAGCCACAGACTGTGATGAGGTCTCCCCTCAGCCTCCTCTTCTCCAGGTTGTACAAACCAAGGGGCTTCAGCCTCTCCTCATCTTTCCCTCCAGACCCTTCACTATCCTTGTTGCCCTCCTCTGGACACTGGACACTCCAGTAGTTTCATGTCCCTCTGGTACTGTGGCCCCCAAAACTGCACCCAGCTCAAGGTGAGGCCACACCAGTGCAGTGCAGAGCAGGACATTCACCTCCCTGGACCAGTCAGCAATGCCATGCCTGATGAACAGCTTAGCCAAAAAAACTCTACCGAAAATTCCACTTCGCACCTTTCAGCTACCTTCAGGGTAAGAAGGTCAGAAACAAAATAACCCTGATACTGAAAGAAACTGAAAGATGCACTACAAAAGTTACTGTCACACTTCTGGAAATATGGCTGTATTTGGATTTAACTCATCAAATGAGCTCACCATCATTCCAGTGAGTGTCACCTGCCAGGCCATTAAAATGTGTGGCAATGCCTAGAAGCTGTGAGGGAGGGAATGAGACTGTCTCCTTGTGGTAGACACTATCCTTTAGGTCAGCCCAAGGACAGGACATGTATTCCAAGTCTACAAGTTCACACTGCTCAACGGTTTTCCTACTCTGTCATGCTTTTTCTGGCTACTGCTGGCCTCAAAAATAAAAATTTTAAGGCATCTAAAAATATGGATCCATTGAGAAGCAAAAAAACTTTTTAAGAGCACGTTTGGTATTTTACCTTCTTTAAAATCTTTTGACTTAAGACTACCAAATTAAGACTTAAACAACGTTCTTCACATAACTCCAAGCAAGTACTGTCGCAAATATCTAACCTCCAGTGTTTCTGGTTTTCATTGCAACATTTGTTAAACAAATTCTAAAGGTCATTTCCACAGCTCAGGAGAATTTGACTAATATTATGATAAATATTCTTGAAGAATCTGATTTATTTTTCTTAATGGCAATGAAATAAGCATAACATGACTTTTATGGATGTACCATCTTTGGTCTACATCCAAATGCATGCTAAAAATAGTAAGAACAGAGTTATATTAAACCGGAAAAGTACAAGGTGTCTCAATGCAAAATTTGGTTTACATAAAATAGAAAAATATTTTTCCAGCAGATGTAAATTAAAACTAAAAAAAAAATCAGAAAAACTGTTCCCCATATTAAGATGGCACTGAAGAATGGGTATTTAGGTATTATGCAATAAAGTGATGCCAGTGAAATCATAGCTCACATAACATACTTAGAAGCAGGAAAAAAAATAATCACAGGTAGGAATAAAATTCAAGATATATAACTTTTTTGGTTAACTGCGAATTTAAATTGTTTACTGAATGATTACATTATCTCCTAATTTCAAGAACAGACAGGACACATATAGAATAACATTCATTTTCTATTACTGTGTTCAAGATAGAAAAAAACCTGTTTGAAAAACCCAAATTGCTCAGGAATCTGCAACAATTTTTTTTAAATGGCAAAAGCTGCTGTGTACACCTTTAAGTCAACAGTGTACCAAAGCAACTTTTTAATTGTTTCCTTTCTGTCACCAAAGTATTCCAGAATTCATTAGCTAACATGTATTCACACACCAAAACCACATTAAGACTTCACAAATTGCTATTTGCTCTTCTTCTCCCTTCTCAATTATGCCAACATCAATCAAGCACTACCGTTCCAGAGCCATGAAATATAGCCAGCTCTTTCATAACAGCAACCATTGCCTCCCAAAGTACCCAGAGAAAAGACAGCGGCATCAGGCAACCAGCCTTGCTGCAACTCATCAACAACAGATAAGACCTGTGAAGTAGCAGCAGTAGTCATGCTAAACACCTGGTGATGCAAGCTGGAAATAGCAACACCAGCAAGAAAATTCTCCAGGCTAACTTACTATTATCATCCCAGATACCATCTTGATTTCCTATCAAGATATCAAGTTCATCTATGGCATTTGAGAGTATATATATATAATAGTTCCATGAACACATACAATTCCCTTAGACATGACTGAATAAAGGCTTTTCAGGTGTTACTTCTCAAGCTGTATCTAATTACTCCTCAGCACTCTGCCAAAGAAACAGCTGCCTCCCTAGGAAATTAATATCTTAGAAATGTATCATGAAAATAAGGGTTGTATTTTGCTCATGGTTACTATCCCATAGGCAAAAAAATATCACCACCCCCAATATACTAACATCTGGAATTTAACAGAAAAACTGATAATAAATACCCAGGAACAAGGCTAAAAACAGTGATCCATACCAAAACCTGAAACCTCACATCTCTGGTCACTGTTATTAGCTATGTTGATAAAAATTAGATAAAATTTATTTTAGAAGATGTCTGAGACTTCTATTCCAGGCTTGCCTTAGTTTATTCATATCTTTTAAGAAAACATCTGCTCCACCTTCAAAAATTATTCCAAGTCCCTATTTACCATTAAAGACTCCAGAACAATCTTACGTCTCCCAAAACTTTACTAATTCAAAGTTTCTGGACACGCATCGTTTGACATACTGGGGCAACTATGAAACATAACCAAATAAAAATGGTGGCTTTATACACAACCTACTACTGATGTTATAATAGCATAACTATTAGAACAAATTTGGCACATTAACCATCAAGTTGTTGGTCTCACACCAAAAATTCTAGTTACAATGCAAGTGACAACAAGCACCATACCCATATTAGTACTCTTCTTTTTGCAACCCTTGGTAACACTTGACTTCAGAATAAGGAGTGGTGGGAAATGTTAAAGGAGAAAAGGGTAACCACGACAAGGCAACTGGCTGCCCTTGTAATCTGCTGTCAACTTAAAGAGCTACTTCAGGTCATGAGAAATTTCAAGATGACAACTGTTTCATAGTTCTCTTCCCACGGTCAGAAAAAATGCCACATGGAAAAGAAATACTCTATGAAAAAGCTACTCTTTCACTAACTTTTGTGGTAACTTACACATAAGCCAAACAAAGGGTATCAATCACTTTCCTACTTAAATGCCTTTACAAAGTCGAGCAGCCTTATAAGAATGCTCAACCAACATATATCAGCTAGCTCACGTACTGTTTTCAGATATTGGTATCTGCAGTCCTTTTACCGGATCTACCATCATTGTCTGAGCTCAGATGACTCAGATAAAAACAAACAATGTGAAAACATAGTTTGTTTTCACGTCTGAAGTCTCCATTGGTCTCCCACAACAATAACAGGAAGACCTGTAAGGATCGATATGCCAGATTACTAATAGGGCTTTTCATCTACAAAACAACATGCATGTGGAACTTACTTAGCCAGGTGACACACAACACTTACCAGATCTCTGTGAAGCACCCAGTTTGCATGGAGGTAATGGATTCCATCAAGGATCTGGTAGAGAAGGGACTTAACCATAGATCTTGGCAACTGCATGGGCTTTTTATTTGCTTTTGAGGCACGGTGAAACTTGATGATATGCTAGAAATAAAAGAAGTAGAAACATGAAGAATGTTAGATAAGTAAAAAGCGGTTTGGTTGTGTTGGTTTTTTAACATTATAAACACTAAATAATGGAATGAAATACAAAGTTTGTTGAACTGTGAAATTAAAATACTGATGTGCTCATAGTTTTCTTAATCTTTTTTATTCTCTGAATTGCTTTAAAAAACAACTTCAAGCTTTTGTTAATATCTAAAGACTGTCTACTTACCTCCAGTTAAGGGTCTTAGATGTTCTCCTCCCTCCCTCCTCCCCATTTGGAGATCCTCTTATCCCCAGCTGCCAGAGCAGAAGCTTCCAAACCTTACCAGGAAAAGGACCTCACACCTTCCTTCCTCCTCTCCAAAACCACCCAGGTCAGAGTGCTTACAACTACATTACTGTTCTCCCCATATCAGAGTCCCAGTAGAGAAAGATTAAATAAATATTTTGGTGGGACAAGAGGTGGAGGGAGAAGCATCAACTCCAAAAACCCCACATCATCATATCAGGGTGAGATCATGTTCAGACATCTAAAAAAGGTTATATTCTCGCTTCCAAGTTTTGGCTGCATACCTCATTGGTGATGACAAGCTACTTGGATTACAGAAGTCAGTGAGCCCACTGACTTCCAGTGAGGAAAAACACCATTTCAAAGCATGGAATGCAGAAATGCTGGACCCCAGCATTAACCAGTTAAAGGAATGAAAAAAAAAAAAAAGATAATGAAAAATTGCTGAGAGATTGTGAAATATTCATAGATTAATTAATATTTATTGCAAGATCAATGCAGAGATGATGGGTTAGGTTTGGTTTTGCTACTGTACAAGAAATAAAGTGGGTTAAGGTTGTTCTACGTTTTCAACCCTGAGACAAGGTAGAGCTATGCAAGGTACAAACCCAATCTTAACATACTGGCATTCAGCAAGCAACTAAATCCATTCTTTCAGATGAAAAAGAAAAAGAGAAACAAAAACAACCCCGCCCCCCCTCCCTTTTTGAAGGCAATTCAAAGAACCATTTCAAATAGCAAAATAGTTTTCCATTATATGCTTTTTGAAAGGCAGAAATAATAAAGGCAATTATTGAAAGCAATTCAAAATGCTAATCTGTAGAGTGACAAGACTGCTAATTACCCAATTCTTTAAGTAGAATTTGTCTCATTCAAGATCATCCCCCTCCCCAGGTTAAAGAGGTGGCCAAGGCTGTGCTTTCATTAGACCTCTGCTCCCTCCACCACCACTCCCTGCCAAGTTTGTCACTACTGTTCCCAACAAAAATGTTAATGTTTCCTCACGCTAAACGCTACCTCTGACTGTCACTGGTACTTTAGTCATGGTCAAGCTGTGCTCAGCAAAGGTGTAGACAAAACTGTTTAAAGGAAAAAAAAAAAAAAGGCAACACGCCCCAAACGAATCTGAGCAAGCACCTGCTTGCTCCCTGCTAACAGCCGTGTTCCACCACCACACATACAGCAGCGATGGCTGTATACTGAGAAGGGGTATAAAGGAAGTCTACAAGATTATCGGTTTTTAGCAGACAAAGAAGGATTAGTAAACAAACCAAGCTCTTCATAGCCGATCTTTAAACTGTGCAAGCAGTCTGAAAACTATGAAGCAAAGCCGTAAGGGATCATTTCCTTAGGAAAGTTTTTTCTTGTCATGTCATGAGAAGATTCTGTTCCAAAACTTCAACTGGGAGTGCCTATCTTCCAGTACCACAGAATGGTCACCAGATAACAACCATCATGTGTGATTATATTGATTTATAAAGCAGTAAAGATACCTTAAAACCCTAAATTATTAATACACAGTATGAAAACTAAACAAACCACAGGAGCAAAGGTCACAACTAGAGACCCACAAAGCCAGCTCAGTCCTTTTTCAAAGTGCCTGAAATCTCTAAAAAGAATTTTTGTACTCATTTAAAAACTGACTAGTCACCATACAAAAAATTATTGCTTAGAATAAAGGCACACAGAAAATGAAACTGAAAAAGTGAAAGGGACTCTGGCTTCTGCCCCTGCCCTCCCCTGTCGCTCTCCAGTTCCTTCCAACAGATTGGAAACTCCGCTGATGATTTTGTCCTGTGAAAAAGTAAAGAACAAGCAGATGCTCAAAGCAAAGGAAGCATCTCTTCAGGAACAAGATACTATTTATTAATCAAGCAGCTGCTAGTATACCAGGGCCACCCACTAGATTGCCACAGCCATTTACACCACCGTAGAGGAGGGGGAGGTTTCCTGAGATGACTCCAAGCAGCAGCAGCATCCCTCTATCTTCCCTTTGTTTCACAGGAACACCCAGGTTAACTTTTGGAATGAAGAGACTTGTTTGGGTTGAAAGGGGACCTTAAAACTCATCTAGTGACAACCACACTGCCATGGGCAGGGACACCCTCACAGAATGTTATAAGTTGGAAGGGACTTTGAAAGATAATCTAGTCCATTCCTGCCAGAGCAGGATCACAGGCTGCCCAAAGCCCCATCTGACCTGGCCTTGAATAAGCCTCACCCCACCACAGTTTCAAGAACTAAACAAAAATTAAACTAAAAACATCACAGGGTCAAACAGTCCAAACTGAAAAGCTGAATTTGCACCAGGACACTGGATGAATCCATAGTGTTTGTGACCAAATCCTGATCCCAAGAATTTTGTAAAAAAAAGTTCGTCAGTGTCTTGTATGTAATTAGCCATATGGAGACCAACGCAAGTAACAAACACAAAACCATCAATTTTAGCAGCACTGTCCATCTAAGACAAAGAATTGTAAATAGGAGCCATTGCTGAACAGTATCTCTTTGTTCTACTGGAGGCAGCAAGCCCAAGCTTTTTTTGGTTTTATATTTTCTGAAGCGTGTCTCTATGGCTCTACCTCTGTTGTGGGAAAATATTCTTCAGATTAAAGACAAACTCAAACACAAGCCTCAAAACAGATATAAATGAATGATCATAACACTGACAAAAGTTTTGAAGATCATGTGTCCTGAAAGCTCCAAAGCAAAGGATGCCATACCAGTATGGATACGGTACAAGAATGTTTCAACATTTAGCAATTCTCTTGAATTCTATGGCAGGGCAACGTACCCTTTCCATGTCAAAATAGGATTTAATAATGTAAATCCAAGACCCCGGTAGACAAACAGGTGTGAGTGCCAGCACAGACTGGGATGTTCTTTACACATAACTGGCCGTAACTGGAAAACATCCAGCCACATTCAGCAAACATTTAAGGAAGTCTCAACTGACCGTGTGCCCTGTATCAGTCACACACTACAGAACAGAAACCCATCCCCCACATTAGACAGCCATAATTTCCTTTTGATTAGTTCACTAGAACACCAGATGCAAACTCTCCTTCTGACACGCCTAAGACTCATCAAAATGAAAGAATGTCTGTCATACAAGGTAAAAGGAACTCCAAGCAATATTCAAATTTGTTCAGCAAAAGTGGACAAGTCCTTTCCCTTTTTCATGCAATTGTATTTTCAGATTTCCAAATCTTAAAAGCATGCTGCTGCTGACTGGATTCCAAACACATTGTGAACCAATTAGGCATTCACTTCTGAAAATAAACATAAAGTAAAAATATTTCCATTGCTTTTACATACTTTGTTTTAAATTTAAACAGGCACTAATGTGGCAGTGGGTTTAAGTTTGTATTCTAAATTAAATTAATACTTCAGTGACCAACATTAAAGCATAACTTTTTAACATTCTAGAAAAGTAATGAAGCTCCCAGAGGCTTGCTATAATGTGCTGCCTGCAACCTCTGGAACTCTCTGCCTTGTTTACTAACTGCCTGTTCCAAATTTTCAACTTCAAAAAAATCCTCATAAAATTGAGGGGGGAAAACAATGAACCAGCTTATTTCAGCAAGGCCATTTTAGCTTTAACAAAGCAGAGACATATAAATGATAATAAATAAAGAAGTGGAATTCAGTTGTGCATCCTAAAATAAAATACAGTGGTGACTCATGAAAAAGTATTCTATCTAGTAGTTTGCCTCTCTTCTAGATTATCTAATGTGTTGAAATCGGTTTGAAAATTGGTGAATGAGGAACTATGTACATTTTCTACATCCTCCCCCATAAACAAAGTAAACATAATGCATGACAACATAGAGCAAACATATTTAGTTGGTTCCATGAAAGCCTCTATTTACCCAGGAGTTAAATGAGCATTCAACATTATCCTAATTTTAGCTTGCTTCCAAGGAAGTCAAGCTGATGCAAACGTACTCTCTCTGCATTTGTGTCACCCCATTCCCAATTCCAAGAATTGCTGTTCAGTATGACAGAAGTTAAAACAAACAAACAAGTCAGAACTGGAAAGCACTGAAAAGTTTTCACAGAAGTAGAAGCCAACTAAACAAGTGGTTTTATGTACATCTCACTAAATGAGCTTACAGTGTGAGCTGCCACCTCAATGGACATTAAATGATCCATCCATTGGCAAACCGCCGAAACACCTGACTTCCTGAGTTCTACTGCTTACGGCAATGCTTATTTCAAAATTATGTGTATTTTCATCAAGCTAAAATGCAGTAATGTCAATACAGATGCCTCTCCCTGCTGAAGTAAATTGTCTTGTTTTCTCCTACACTTTAGCAAAAACCTTTTTTCTATTTAATCCCTAACCCAACCTTTGAGAATGAAACAGAACTATGTCAATGCACCAGCATAAAGCAAAACTACATTACAATATTAAAGAGATGGAAGCCTGCATACACATTCCATTTGTGCCAAGGTCAAGAAGATATAGCTTCAAGTCTCATTAAAAAAAAAAAAATAAAATCTAACTATTTCCACCTTCTCTCTTCAGTAATCAATACCCAAAAAAAAGGAGACAAATATTGTTGAGTGTTAAATGTAAAGAAATTAAAAGGATGTGGAAAAATAAATCAAAATTTAAAGATAGTATAAAAACTAAAAGTGTATTGTTTGCACAATTTTCAAAAAGAGGAAGCAAAGATAGACCCAAGTAACCTGAGCAACCTTTGTTTGCTGTTTCAAAAATATATCACAATTTCATAAGCCTACACACACCAGACTCATTTCAGACACCAAGTTTTTAGACAAAAAAAGAAAATTCTCAAGGATGTATCAGAAGTAAAATAAAATCAAAAGCGAGTTTAAGCATTTCTACAACCATCACTTAAGCTTCCAATATTTGGAGCATTACAGCAACCAACTCATAAGTCCTTCAGAAAAGGAGGGGGAAAAAAACCCCTACGCCTCAACAGGTTCCCTCTAAGCAATGCCAACACACTGCCATCAGCAAGTATCCATGTCCTTTAGAATGTTATTAACCAAAATGCCTAATGAAAAAACATTTCTAAATAACAAGAGGTCAACATATTAAGTAACAGTGGAAGGAGCTTTAATACACTATTGTTTTCTTGTGCCAACTTGCTTTAAACACCTTTAACTTTGAAGCACAAGCAGGCAGACAGATTCAGTATAAATCAGAAGAATCTTTCAAACCTAAATTTATCCAAAAAACCTCAATACAATGATAATAAAAGCCACCAGTACATATCAGCCTTTCAGTACATATCTGAAACACTTGGCATTCACAATACACTATTCACATCAATTCTTCCTGCACTTTATGCTTTTGTACCCTTGCCTCTGTCTTTGAGGTTTGTTCCTACCTGTTGTCTCCTCCAATTCTTATGCTTTGTAGTACAGAAAATGAATCCACAAACTGCCCTCAAACCACCTACAGTTTGACAGAAAAAGTCAATTCTGTGATGTGACAAGCTCATTCTCAGAACATACAACTATTGCCAAGGAATGGCGCTGCTGTCCAAGAAATCCAACTGTCACTTGTCAGAAAGACTCTATCTGTTATATTTTGAAGTGATAAATCATGTCATAAAGACTTCCCATAACAACAGCCAATGATAAAAACTTTATCGAAAAACTATGAAGTGATAAATCATGTCATAAAGACTTCCCATAACAACAGCCAATGATAAAAACTTTATCGAAAAACTACGTCAGACCACCCCCTTCTGCACCAACATATATTTGAGTATTTCTACTAGGCAGAAGAATCTTATTTTGGTAAACATGCATGCAACAACAGGAAAGGCTGCATGAAGTATCACCTAATGGAGCAGGACTAGAATAAATAAAAATATACACATGACTAGAGAAAACTAGAAGAGAAAAAAAACACAAACCTCATACACTGAAAGAAGTATTTTCACATATACAAAAATATTTGTGAATTTTCCTCGTGACTAAACTGAAGCCCAGTAGAAGTAGTAGAAGGAACCTATTAGACTAGATTTGAAGACCATAACAGTCAGATCTATTAGAAACATTTATCTAATTAAACAAATATGCAAGTTTATTGCACAAAGCCGTATCCAATTCCACACAATTCCATTTAGCACATAAGAACATTATTCAAAATGTTGATAGTTGCAATTAAGTGTATTTATTTGTATACTGAGTGTCAGAAAGCATTATGAAATTCACATGTAGGAAGATTATTTTCTCCTTTCTGACACTTGATTATTTTTAGGTACATGCTTATGCCTATAATCTCTATCGTACATTTTAAAATGACAGAATACATACATAACAAGTATTTTAATATAAAACAATGCCAGGCTGTCTACACAGTTTTTTATCATCAAAGATAGTTTCAAGATGTTTACTCCAAGTTCAGTGGTATTTGCTGCTAAGCTGTTGGAGATCACAGGAATCTAACTATGAGAGAAACATTAAACAAAACCTAAAAAAATCCAGATCATGGTTAAACTGGTCTCAGATAGTGAATGCATCATCACATTCCATTTTATAAAACCACATTTGATAATTTATTTAATCACTTATTCAGAACCAACGTTTTTATTGTTATAAAACACATTCAACACATTTTACTATGATAAGTGTCACTTTTTCAGAATAAGTTAAAAAAAAAATCAGAAGTTTCTGACTTAAAGGTACAACATAGATCTCCAGAATAGGTAAAGCTTTTAAGTTACACACACATAAACTGAGACTGAGAATTAACTCTGTACATCAGTTAGAAAAGCAGACGTTCTACCAATTCAGAACACTAAGAGAGTAATGAAAAAGTTCCGTAGAATGAATAAAGGATGTGACCTCTAACATAAGAAATTCAATAGCATCTGAGGACATCTTGTGTCAGATGCTCCTTTTACACCGAGATACAAGCTAGGGAATTTTGCCTTTACTTCATAGCACGAGCATATATAAGCAGCAATGACAGCGTAGACAATACACCATAAATAAATATGTGGCACATTCACCAGCCTAAGAACTTTACCAGCTGACAGAGAGTATAATAGCCAAGAAAAATCATAAGGAAATCATTTGTGGATTATACTAAGAATGTCAGTAATTAAAGCAAACAAGAGTTATAAATCAATTGGTCAAAAGAATTCCTATATTCTTTAGACAGTCTTTTTTGTAACTCTCATGGATAGCTTTGCATTGTTTTGTACAATATAACTTGAGAGGTGATGAAGGAAAAATCTTCGATAGGCTTAGTTATGAAATGGTGATCATGTCTGTAGGCAGAGACAACACAGTAAATCTTCGCTGGTACCTGTCAAAAGTAGTTCAACCCAGCATGACTTTCTTCCCTTGGTAATGGTATCAACAGAATTTATAGCAAATTCTAAACATATGCTGCTACCTACCCTCAAATTTCAGATCTTAGCAGTCTAATCCTTGGGAGCTAAATGAGAAGTGAAAAAATATTCTTGCTCACCTTAAAAGAATTTCTTAATAAGCTTAATTGGCACCACCACTGTTCCTCATTAGAATGGGACGATTTTTTTTCAGTATTACAAAATGAACACCAGAAGATAGCATCTAATACAGTTTATTCATCTCTTGCCAAATGTTTCCAGTGCAGAAGCCGAAAATATAACAATTTTAGTTAATTTGATGTTTGTAAGTGACGAGCATTTTCTCTTCTCACTGAAGCCAATAGGAGCTACTGCAAAGTTGGGCACCTTTGAACAGAAGGACGACTCCTATACCTACAAACAGATTTTGGTACGCAAGTCTAACCTACCTACCTTTGAGACCACTGGTCTCTGGGAATCTGCATTTCTAGTGACAGCACATCTACAATTCCAAACCTTAAACCCTTCTGAAATGATACCCACAATGAATAGACTTATTTTGGCTTTATGTAGTGCTGGAGGAGCACATGGTTCTAAGCAATAACAAAATGTGCCAGTCCCCTGCTACGATTTCTACCCTGAAGAGCTGAAAGGGCACAAGCTGTAAAGCACAGGAAATGCAAAACACAACACAACACAGACAGAATGACCAGTGGTTGTTTTACTGAAATGCGTTACAAAATAAGCGGATTTTCAGGAGGGTTTTGAAGGAGGATAGTGAAGGATCTTTACGTACGTTAATTGGGAGGCTGTTCCATGTGTAGGAGGCAGCGTGGAAAAAGACACAAAGTTGGGAGTGAGCAAAAGAGACAAAAGGGGAAGTAAGAGCGATGCTTGGGAAGTGCTGACGGTAAAGGAAATGAGGATCGAGGTTAAGCCAGAACCAAGACTGCCTTGAACATGGCTAACTTTATGCAATGGTGGAACAAGAATTCCTGGCAAAGGCTTATGAAGCAAGGAAACATGGGCAATTATACAGGAAAGGAGAAACGATGTGTGTAGCATGTCCCGGGCAATTATACAGGAAAGGAGAAATGATTTGTGTAGCATGTCCCACAAGAAAAAAAAACCAAAAAACCAAAAAACCAAAAACAACAACAAACGAAACAAAACCAAAAACATTAAGAGAGTTTAGATAGTGGGAGACCAGTTCACATCAAATAACTAGGGTAACTAATTTCAGTCTCAAATAATAGAAAAGAGTTAACTTCACTGAGATTGTGACCAATGCCCAACTGATGTGAGGATAGGTAAGAACACTGAACTACAGAGATTCTTTAAAGCTCTTATGTTAAAAATTCACCATGTGGTGTACAACACACATGCCCAAAATAAATTGAAATGGAAAAGGTTAGAAAAAAGATGTTCTAAACATGCCATTCAATTAGCAGTAAAATGTGTTTGTTGTGGTTGTTCTGTAAAATAAGTAAACTCAATCGATGGAAAAGTTCCTTTCATATAAGATTTTAGGTGCTGCACTCCTATTCATCACCACTGTAACCAGTTGTGAGAAATACACAAACTTGCAGTGCACACTGACCTTTGATGAAGAACACTTCTACAGTACAAAGCTGCTACCCCAGAACAGAAATCAAATTAAGTACTTTTAAAGCCTGTGAAGGGGAATGAAATCCTATGACTACTTGTTCTGAGAGACTTTCTTTGCTCATGTCCTAAGTTTCCTTTCCCTAAAAGTACACTCTTGAGAGCCAAGTACAAAAAAACCGAGTAATTTTTCAATAAAATTAGTAATAGCAACTTCTATATTACTTAAGTCTTAAAAAAAAAAAAAAGAATTAATATTACCACTTCCTCTCCTTGACAACATTTTCAAAGAAATTACAAATCTACTCAGTACTCTCAGTGTGCATTTGACATCTTTTGGGTTTAAACACAAATCTAAGTCCAAGAAACTCACATCTCATCAGCAATTGTGGAGCTTAAATATTTTTATCCAAGTCCAACTTATGATGTCACTGATGTTCACTTCTAGATGGAATCAAATTATATCATATTTTGCTGGAAACTTATGAACAGAAATCGGAGTCTCTACTGATCTTCCACGCAGTGATAGTCCATCAGGAGACCCAATTAGCAGTGCTTACTTTTTTTTCTTTGCATTCCTCTCATACTGCCCCAAATTCCCTGATTAGAATTAGGTTAATCAGTTGAATGTTGTTCACTTCCACTGTATCCCAGTGAGAGGAGTCAGTGAAGCAGACCCTCTCCTTTTTCTTTATTCCTTTTTTTTTGTTTAATTTTTTTAGTCTGCATGCACACATGCTGCAGGAAAAATGAAACTCTTCCCAAACTATTTTACAAAGTTTTATTTTAAGAATGCTTTCACTCCAATTAAAGGTTGTGGGAAAATGATTTGAGCTTCAAAAGAAAATCTGACTTAAAAAAAATCTACACAGACTTTTGCAGGTTTTAAAGCATACAAGGAACAAGATGTCAGTTAGACCCTTAATTAAAGAGCAAGAAATGTATGCACCTCGGCACTAAATGAAGGTATGCCACACATACTTCAGTTTGAATGAGCTCATATTACACTATCTTGAACACTCAGGGAAACCTATACTTACCCACAAATCATGTTCAGCGTAATCAAACAGCAGCCAAACCTTTCTATCGCTGTGAGAAAGGAACACCTTCTGCAACGCAATCACATTCGGGTGCTTCAACTCTCGTAAAAGCTGTGGAGAAACAGAGAAGCTCTTGTTACTTCTGGGCTTGTTAAGAAAACCAAGCATGAGGACAACAACAACAAATGCCAAACAGGTCTTAGCACAAATAGCAAACAAGTAATCCTTAAACAGAAGAAAAGATGTTCACCAATTCATCACATTGTTTTCAAAACTACAAAATCAGGATACCCACAGCCCCCATGGCAAGTGCCATGTTTAGCTGGCACTTAGCTGGTCAAAAGTGACGGACAGAGGGACAGGTAGCCTGTGACGGGCTGCACTCTGTCCGTCACTCAGCACACAGTTGCCCATTCTACCCACTCAGTTCACCCCACTTGACCTCAGCTTCTATTTTCAAGGATGATATTACACACAAATGTAACTGCTTCTCTTATCAGAGTGGAACATGGGGATTTAAGGATGCTAAAAACAAAGTTTGTTTAGCTGGTCAAATTCTTTGTGTGGTCACCAAAGATCTTGACCACCACCACCTACTTACTGTATTAACCAGTGATTTTCTTTGCATCAGATCCCTGCAGCACTTGCCCAGAAGACTACAGAGTGCTTCCGGGAAGAGATTACCAAAACTCTTTTCCTAATGGCTGTTTTAACTACTGTCCCACAATACAGAAATAAACCAAAGCTTATTTACTGCTTGCCAGAAAAAAACCAAACAACAAACTAGGTCTCATGACTTATTAGACAGTACATTAAAGCAGGAACCGCTGCTGAAGTCACCCTTCTGCCAGATTAAATCAGTCCTCGGGAGGAGCTGGGAAGCAGTTCTCCCAAAAATATAATTTCCATGGAATCACTACCCACCCACCCCCAGTCATAGGAATGATTGATCACTTCTGTTTTATCTGAAAATTGCTTGCATCTGCAGCAGTAGTATATAAATTGTCCAGAATCAATTTAAAATGGCAAAACAGTAAATGGAGCCGGTTCCAAGGCACATTTGAGATAAATGAATTTTCTCTTTTTCACCTTACAGAAAAAGACTCGAGATGTTTATGGGGGGAGGGGGTGGGGAGGAATAAGGAAAAGGATTAATTTAAAGTTATACTATCCTTTGGCTATACAGATATCTGTCAAGACAAGAAATCTTCTAAAGAATATTGAAACCGCTTAAGTCTATTCCAGTTTTCAGCAAATGAAGTAATTTAAATGCTTTTTCTACCATGAAGGAAATGTTTTCTCTTTGTTTCTTTCTCTTCCTAACACCAAGCATTTCTACTGTAAAAGAAATTCCACCCTAACAAACTGATCCGTAGTCATGCTCAAGTATCATTTTCAAAATACAGTAAAAATAAATTCTGACACTTCACAAATAGTTATGATTTACAGAAATATAAACTAACAAAACCCTAGAGATTAAACTGTTTCTCTTCAACATGCATCAAGAGATGTTGCTGTATACATCATCATTAGCAATATTAAAAGCTGTTCTCCAACAGGGATTTGATGTGGTACCTCTGCTTTTTTATTTTCTTCTATTATAAAGATATTCTTTCATTTTAGGATAATTTTTAAACCAGGGCAGAAAGAATAAATAATTTAGTTTCTACTAAATTACTATTAGATTTTTCTTAAAGACACCATTAGTTGCAATAGCAATATAAAAAATTCCAACTTCTTTGGGTTTCCCGTTTTGTTGTTCGGGGTTTTTTTTTGATAGATGAGATAAAACATTCTCTCAAAACAAGTAAAACTTTGCAGTAAGAAACATCCAAAGAGAATACAGAATCACAGAATCATAGAATGGTTAGTGCTGCAAGGGACCTTAAAGATCATGAAGCTCCATCCCCCTGCCATGGGCAGGGACACCTCTCACTAGACCAGGCTGCTCAAGGCCCCCACCAACCTGGCCTTGAACACTGCTAGGGAGGGGACAGACATAGCTTATCTGGGCAGCCTGTGCCAGGGCCTCACCACCCTCATGGGGAAGAATTTCTGTCTAATGTCTAATTTAAATCTAACCCCTTCCAATTTAAAACCATTCCCCCTCATCCTATCACTACGCACCCTTCTAAAAAGTCCCTCCCCAGCTTTCCTGTAGGCACCTTCAGGTACTGGTAGGCCACTATGAGGTCTCCCTGCAACCTTCTCTTCTCCAGACTGAACAAGTCCAGATATCCCAGCCTGTCTTCATAGGAAAGGTGCTCCAACCCTCTGATCATCTTCATGGCCTTCATCTGGACCTGTTCCAACAGTTCCACATCCTTCCTATGTTGGGGACTCCAGAACTGGACACAATACTCCAGGTGGGGTCTCACAATATATAGTTCCATATCAAATGCTAGCATATAGTAAATAAACTAAAGAGAAATAGTATGTAGAGGATAAGAACAGAAAGAATGCCCATAGTGTTGCTCTTGGAGAGGTACTGCCTGGAAATGAGCCTGTGCATATTCTGCAACTCTCACGCCAGTCCACACAGAGAACCTGTATGAAGCAATGGTCACCATCTATCAGAACAGCCTAATTAATGAATGAAATCCAACATCTGTCCTTTTCATGCATATCATGAAAAAGGGACCCTCCATACTAGAAAAATAAAGTTCCACCCCTGTATTTTTCAGCTATTGGGTGACTGGTTACAGTTGCAGCCATAGACCGCAAGAGTTCCCACCAAACTGTTTACACTGATTAGAGGCACACTCTCTACACACCTACTACTCAAGTCTGTTCTGTTTCTGTTTTAGAAAAACCTAGGGTTTTTTCTAAACTGTATCATAAACGAGGATGTGAAAACCACTAAGGTTATTTTTAAAGTTGTAATCTAGAAGGTGCTGAGATGTTCCTGATACCTTAATCACAGGGGCTACAGCAGCCTTATAAATTACAATGTGGAGTTTTTTTCTCTCAAGAGGAGCATTTACAAAGCAAAACATATCTGAGACATGAATATTTACCAAAACACATGTTATCTAATAGTTATATTTAGGAAGATACTTAAAATTTATACAGAACATTTAAGAACTAGATTACCTAACTTAAACACATTATGTAGTTGTTATTGGACACCAACTGATACAAAAAAATAGACTAAAAACTTATTAAATTACCTGGCTTCATCTAACTGTGTGTAATACAAAATACTGGTAAGTTATCATTTTTAAATACGTGTTATCTATTCTGTGCTCCAACAGATGAAGAAATTTCTTAATTAAGGAGGAAGACAACTGCGTTTTTCTGTAATTGTCATTTGTCTATTTTAAATGAATGCTTTGGAATTACCATGGATAGTCATTTCAGAAGTACTTTTGTAGTTTCAGCAAGTATCTGACCTTTAAACTTTCCACTGCTACTGAGCAATGGTTTTACACTAGATAAGGGTAAGTTTGCATTAGACATTAGGAATAAGTTCTTTACTGTGAGGGTAGGGAGACACTGGAACAGGTTGCCCAGAGAGGTGGTGGAGGCCCCATACAGGGAGATATTCAAGGTCAGGCTTAATGGGGCTCTGAGCAACCTGATCTAGTGAAGATGTCCCTGCTTATTACAGGGGAAGGGGTTGGACTAGATGACCTTTAAAGTTCCCTTCCAACCTAACACATTCTATGATTCTACTTTGGAAACAATGCTTTCATTAAAGCAGACAGGTGGAAACCATTAATGTGAAGACACAGGGACATATTTCAAGCTACTTGCGCCACAGCTGTATCAACCAGCTGCCTTTATGACTTTTATACCTGACTAAAATTTTGTCACATAACTCATATCAACCACCTAACTGTACTGTCATTAATTTTGGTCTAAATGGCTTCAGAATTATGTACTGCTTTAAAGGAATCCAGGTAGCACCTAGTTCTTCAACTAACCTTAATCTCAAAAACAAAAACCTCACTCATCCCATGTTTGATTTGCTACTTCGGCTTTTCTGACAGCTTCTGCTATGAAGACCTGGGGTGGGAGATCCTATTGCCTTTGTGCAGGCTGCGTAAAAACATGACTTCAAATTATGTGAATAAGGAAGAACTAATTATTTTTTTTGTCCAAATAAGAAACACAGTGCAGAAGGAAGGGGAAGGAAAAAAAGAAAGAAAAAGAGGCAAGAAAGAAAACCAAAAAGGCTGTCATAAGACTACACTTAGGTAAGGCCTTAGCTTATTCTAGTGGCTCAGCTTGCAGTTTTGCCATTCTACCACTCACTTTATTAGCTGTCACATGCCATATACATCTAACAGTTAAGTCATGCACCTTTTTCTGGAACGGTTCTATGTTATTTCATCACCAAAAATGCATTACATAAATGTGCATTTTAGTCATACCTAGAATTCCAAGGGCAACTTCAGAGACATGGTAAATAATTACCTACAACTTTTCTGCACTAGTGTGCAGTACAAACTTTAAACATACAGCATGGATGAATGAAATATAATACCAATACTATTTTTCTTCATTCTTGTGCTGAAATAAGTCAGTTTGTAGACTTGATTAATCCAAGTCTCAAGTTAGAAAGAATACTGTCCAAGTAATTGAAAGATTTTATTGTAACCTGACATTTTATTACAATATAGCTACCTGAATGTAAAAAGGATCTGAAAATGCTAGAATTTCTTGCCAAATGAACACAGCAACATATTTTAATAGTACTTTAGCTTACTGTTCCTCTAAAATTTAAGTTCCATCAAACCCAACTTACAGTAAAACACTAATAAAAACCTGTCTCGGGCTTACAGTATGTTTCTTTCTCATAACAGCACACAAAGCATGTTAGGCAGAATGTAATTGAGAACTGTTAACATCTGTGCAGCTTTGACTGTTTGGTACAATGACTTTCTTGTAAACATATTAGATTTTATTTTAATTACTTTTGATGAGCAGGTTCTTTCATGAAGGACCCTGAGCTTTTCCCTTAAAAATGTTTCTTACAGAAGGGGAGGAGGGGGATCATGATGGAAAAAACTATGATGCCTAAGGAAAAAAGTGAAGTTGGCAACAAAATTGGTATGGAAGCTTGAAGTGTTGGAAATGTAAAGTGTCAGCAGTCAAGCTGGGTTAGACTCTGCACAGGAAGTCAAAATGAACAGAAGAGACTGTCTAGTCTGAGAAGGAGCACAAGAGACTGTGCAAGTACAAGAATAAGAAAGTAAAAGTGGGATATCAGTTCAAAGAAAAATAATGATCTAAAATATTTTACTGCAGGTTTTAATGACAGCTATGATACTGATCATGGAAAGAAGGAACACACAGATAATGGAAAAGTCTCATGTTCAAAAAAGTTAAAATTAGTCAAGGCAGATAAAAGCAGAACTCAGGTGGTGTTATACCATTAGCAAATACAGCACGTGCATTTAGAAATGGGATAGAGCATTTACAGACCTGTTAATCCAAAGCACACAAAACAAACAAAAAAACCAAACCCCAACACTTTGAAACAATTAATATAAAGAAAAAGGTGTTAAAACAAACAATGTTGATTTTCTTCTCCGAGTTTTTCCAGAGACAGAAGATCTGTGTTCACATTTCAACTTGATAAGAGCATTAAGTACTTTGTCAGATGGAAAAGATAACAGAAAGTTCCAGGTGAGCATGAAACAATCTAAAAAGGCAGAAAACATTTCAATGTAAAGTCAATATATATATATTATTTGCAGAGTTTTCAAATAATAGGTATTGTGTTTATTAATACAACCCATTTTAGCATCAAAATCATGAGGGCAAAAGAAATTATTTGATTCAATAAGTGGCATTCCCAGTGAAGAAAAGGAGTGTGATAATACTCCTTACTATACTTTCTTCTATGACGGAGTAAACAGAGGGTAACAGAAATGGCACAAAATCTGAATCCCTGCACTTTGAAACTAACCAAGAATTTCCACTAGGGATTGAAGTCATTGGGTGCAAATGAAAAGAAAAGAAGATACAACAGGGTTACTATAAAACAATAAAGATTAAGAGGGCAAAGCTGATACACTAGTTAAGGCACTTACAGGAGAGAAAGGATTGTATCAATATCAATATATACAAATGTATCACAGAAACCTTTTAAAATACTATATTTGGTTTTCTTTACCTGTGCTCACACACACACAAGCCCCTCCACACACAAAAAGATGAAGCTGCCCTGAAAGAGACAAAGGGTGATTAAAGAGGCAAACTATCTATCCCTCAACAGGGAAGAAAAAGCTTGCTCAATTACTGTAACTAATCAAATATTGAAAGAAAATGAGATTTATATCCACTAAAATACAAAGGCATGAGAACCAAAGATGAAAGGCATAATTACCCTAAATGTCAATGACAGTTCAAGAACAGACAGATACAACCGATAACAGACAAATTAACACAGCAAGATGGCATCTTGTGAACAGGAAGGTTCAGGAAGAGCTTGTCAATAGCACAGAAAAACAGCATTTCTCATCTGCACCTTGATCATCACTGGAAAAAAGGTTGCTTGATGAATTCGATATAACAGCCAGCCACTATACTCAGTGATGCAATGTCTATGTAGTATGTGCTTTTGTAGAAGCCACGAAGTGTGGGTTTGGTGGGGTTTTATTGGTATTTCCAGCACATGAAAAAGATCATGTACGGAATTATGAAAGAATTTAGCATGTTTTGAACTAGTCAGACAGTACATTCCTCAAGGAAGCAACCTGCACAGAAACACCATATTTTCGCCATAGGATTAATAACACATTCAAGCTACCACCTACTAAAGCAGGGTGAGGACAGACACTTTCACCTCCCCGCTAAGGAAACCTATGAGAAATTAGAGAAAACAGGAAGACAAACACTTCCCTCATTAGTGACGCTAGTAAAACTTGCAGTAAACATGTATTTCTGTGTTGCTGAAAACAAAACCCATAATCACATTCTGAGGTCAATCTAAGAGCCGTTCCTCTCTTTCACGCAGGGTACTCCTGTTAGTTCCAGACCAGTTTATGTAGATGAAACATCTCAGTAGTTTCTTTGCCAGAAATGCACCTTGTCATGCATGTAGCCATTTTCAAGGCCAGAACGAAAACCTTTAACTGGCAGAACTCACAGACGTGGATCACAAGAAGTCACAGGAAAGATTTAAAGCACGAGTCTGACTGTTCATAAAAGTAACTGTACACAGCAGGATTTTAAAGCTGCTTTCTTGTGTGATGAATATATTCAAAACCTCTAGGGTCATTGATGCTGGTTTTAAATTGAAGCTAGGTTTTCAAAGGAATGTAAAAAATCATAATTTTAGTCCTTCAGAAGCTCTTTAAAAATTCCAGCTTATTTAGATGTTATTAATCAAGACCAGATACTCTCTTACTAATCTTACCCTTCCACATAGACCCTCTGATACCTATTACCATACTGAACTCACGCTGCAGCTTTTCCCTTAGGGAGGTATATATGGAGATCTCAAAATAAAAAAAATAAAAGTAGGCAGCTATTAATTTTATTAAACTTGTAAGAACAGTCCTTTGTTAACTGTGCTAAAGGTCCCAAAGTTACTAGGAAGAAGAGAAAGAGAGGTGAATTCTGCATACCACATTAAAAAATTACTCAAAATTCAGATCTTAGTGACACAATTGATTCTCAAGTTTAGGATTTTCCAATTTGGATCCCCTTTTCTAGCTGGAGAAACTAATTTCCACTTCAGAGTTACTATATAATTAAAGTTTAGAAAATAAAAAATAAGAAAACAGTGGCTTTATTCTATCCTTTCAGCTGTAAATTGTCTATGGCAGGTACATGTAGAAGATGTAGGTTATGGATGGGCACACCCCCAAAAAAATGTTAAACTGTCCACAGAGCTTAGAGAGAAAGCTAGGAGTCTAAGCTTAAAACCAAGCTGTGGATGCAGACTGAATTGCCAAAACCACAACTGGCATAACTTGTATGAACTGCTAGGACTGTTGCCTCAGTTTACAAGGCACTCTCCAACTGGCAATTAAAATGCTAAAGCATTTTAAGGCATGAGTTTAAGCAGACTTTCTTCTTCCCTCTAATTCTCCCACCCAGTTTTCATCAGTTTTATCCCAAGCGGCCATTCACATTTAAATCACATTTTACCCCTCCAAGTCTGCTCTACACTTCCTTCAACTTTCTCCCTCCTTCAGGCTTCTGTCTTTAAAGCACACAGCCCCCAAACTTTGAGGGCTCCAAACTCCCACAAGAGAAACAATATTTTTTTTTAACTAAGTAAGTAAAAAAAGACACTGAACAGAATCTCGTCAGTAAATTGGCAAATGTCAGGACGGGAAGAAGACAAAAACCTGCCCCACCCTTCTACTATGACACAGATTAAGAATTTATTCTATAAATATTTTCATTCTGAGATTTGAAAGTGGCCTGGCATTGCTAAATTACATTATTATTCTGAAACAAAAGCTTGGCAGAAGACATTTCCAAAGTATTGCATTTTAACTAAAACAAACGAATAGAAACTAGGGTAACTGCATTTTTAATCCTTGAGGTTCCCAGCAAAAGAAAATGAAATTCAACATTTTTCTTGAAGAACAGATGCAGAAATACAAATATAATGATGCTTCCCGTTTCATAGTCAGCAGCAAGGCACACCACAGCACAGACATTTCGGTAAAAAAAACCCCAACCACCTATTACAATTATATGCAGAAATACCGACCTTGAAATCATACAGTATCAACTTAACTGATACATTTAGTCTTGGGGCTATTTTGATATCTTTTCTATATATATGAAATATTTTTTATTGTCTGCATCTTCATAAAGGAAAAACATCCTTTAGGATGATGGGGTTCTCTGCTCTCTTATCTCTTAAAGGCAGCTCTGTAGCCAAACTTTGTCAGTCTGACAGACTTAACAACAACTATTTTCCTCACAGTTGAAAGGCATAGAGAAGTTTAAGATCTACCTCTCCTAACAGAGATTATTCTCCTAATTTGGTCTACAATAAATTAAGACCATTCATCCTCTCAGATAACACAAAGAACTGCATGTGGCAGTTCAGTAGTTGGACTTGACAATCTTTATAGGTCAACAAAGGATATTCCACGATTCTATGAACTAAACTGAAAAATAGATGTTTTTATCTATAGAAAGCAACATGCTAAAAAGCAATATGGAATATTTGTTGTTTCTGAAGATTATAAAGTACCAGACATTCACTTTCCAGTCAATTAGAAAACACATTTCTTCTGTCACTAAGAAGATACAAAGTTTCCCCATCAAGCTAACAACGACTCTTAAACCTAAGGCTGTATTAGTAAAATCTTTACAATGAGACAGGGGCAATGACACACCACTTTTGAATTTTAGAAATAAATTAGCAGAATCACATAATACCACAAAAATTCAGTCTGGGTTTTTAAACAGGAACTAATTTTCCCTTGCAGTATTCTAACACTTCTGCACTCTCCTGATTTGCTGCCAACCAGTTAGCACCTTGTTCTTGCACTGTACCTTACAGGGAATAAACAGTGACAGCAACCGAGGTTTTCCAAAACCCTTGATCAAATCTTATCAATTATCAAGTTTTCAAATTAGGTTTTCCTCTCAAAAAGACTCCACAAAGATAAATGACACATGAACCAGACTAAGAGGAAGAGTGTTTTAGCAAAAGAATGGCCAAAAAAAAAAAAAAGTTTTTCCCAACCTAAAAATCAGTCTATAAAACTCAGTCTTTGAAGGGTTCTCAGATGATAACTACAGATTTGGCTCAGTGACAAACTGGCCAGGAGACCACCTGAATGTCCTTGCTAACAGCTCGATAACCAAAGCACTCTCGCCAAGTGGAAAATCTGGCTTCAGTCTTCTTCTCTCCCACTCCGACCCACTGAATTTAAGGGGCCTGAAGGGACATGGCTCAAACATATAAGACTTTGTGACAACATTCCAGGTGAGTAGAGGACTCCCTGCAGCCTGAACCCAGCTCTGGAAAAAAACAGATGTGTTGTACACATCATGTAACATATCTCAGAAAGCTTCTCAAGCGTGCAGGTTAAATGTTAAAAATCTAAGTCCAGAATTTAACTTTCCTCCTGTTTTGGAAAGGACTCTATATTATTCATGGTACTCAGCAGAAGCACGTTCTTCAGCCATCACATCCAAGACCTCAACTTGCATACAATTATTTTTCAGATACTACAAAACTACACAGAAATATAAATCAAGTGTTATAACTAGGCAGTAATTAACAGTAATTTAGAAATTCCAATGGCACATTAAGAAGACATTCATCTCACAATACAAAGTATTAATCCAACATTCTCCTGCAATTCAAAACTGTTTAGAAAAACAGATCATTTAACTTTGCACCGACTGGATTTGTAATAGATCTGGTATCAGCTGTTCTGCAGTCAGCATAAGGCCAATGCTGGAAGAAACAATAGAAAAGAAATCGCGTGCCTATCTGGATCAAACACTGATTCACCAAGAAATCAGGAACCTCCAGTCAGGGTACAATTCTGTTAGGTCCTGATTCCATGAGGCTTAACCATGGAAATGGTATATTTTTTAGGTAGTATAAATTATATGTATTTTCCTATTTCAAGACTAAAAGTAAAAAAAAGACATAAAGTGAAAGGGAAAAGAGAAAAAGGGGGGGGGATATGAAAGACCTAATGATTATTCTTCCCATGTACTCACTCTATGAACTCCAGACTGGGAGGCAAGAGACAGATATATTATTTATAGTTCAAGTATTCTTTAAATGGAAAATTAAATCAAGTAAGAGGTATGAATTCAAAACATATTAAGCACATTAAACCTGTGTTCCTTATGGGAATCAAGTTAAAGCTGCTTTAGATCTGAATGACAGCATTCATTAACATTTGATGTACTTCAACAGATCTGCTTTAATGTCTTACCTCTAGCTAAACAAGCGAATAGACATGCCTGTAGTTGCAATAAGTTGAGTTTAAAACCACACTTCAAGTAAGTAACATACCTGCAGACCGGAGGTGAGAACATATTTTTTAGTTCTTCAGTTCCTTTTATTAACTTGGGTCTGTTTAGAATGGCAAAATTTTTTCACTCAGGTTTCTTGCATGCTGTTTCGGCTGAAGACTGACTTAAGAATATTGCTCTTTCAGAGCTTTCACTCAAGGATTATAGACGTAATTATTCCACTGATGACTATTTAAGGTAAGGTCTTGCATCTAGGAAAGCATAATCCTGTAGTGCAGCACAGGCTGGGATCTATCTGGCTGGAGAGCAGGTCTGTGGAGAGGGACCTGGGGTCCTGGTGGACAAGCAGTGCACAATTTACTGCAGCAGCAAGGAAAGCCAAGAGGATGTTTGGCTGCATCAACAAGGGCATCACCAGCAGAGATAGAGACATCATTATCCCACTCTACTCTGCACTTGCCAGACCACTCCTGGCAACACTGTGCTCAGTTTTGGTTCCCACTATACAAAAGAGATGTAAACAGGTTGGAGGAGAGGGTTCAGAGAAGGGCCACCAGGATGATCAAAGGACTAGGGTGACAGCTACAAGTTACTCCTGGGGAGATTCTGATTGGAAAAAAAGAGAACAATTTTTCACAATGAGAATGATTAGCCATTGGAATAATCTCCACAATTAGATTCCCCAACATTGGACACTTGAAAGATCTGGCTGGACGAGGTGGTGAGACATCTTGTCTAAACTGTGCTTTTGCCAAGAGAAGCTGAACCAGACGATCCCTAAAGTCCCTTCCAACCTGGTAGTCTACGATTCTATGATTTAAACCAAATTATTCAACATTTCACTCTGGAAGTGCAAGGCTACATGGTCCTTAGTGTTTATTAACAAAATTATCCATTAAATTTGTTCCACTTTTGCTAACAGATTTTTACTTTTTACCCAAATTTTATGCAATCTTTTTAGCCACACGTTAGACAAATCTAATGTGTGAAGCAAGCTAAAACGAGATGTTCATTGGCGGTCTACCAAGTCATTAAACGCCTACCACAAGATTCCTCTCATACTCTCAGGATCAGAGTGCAACTGGATTAAAAGAGGTAGCTGGGAATATAAAGCCTATTTCCTCATTCTTTGATTAAATATGAAAAAATCTGAAGTGAGGCAATGAATGAAGCAAAACCAGCATTTCCCCCAGTAAGGACTGATACAGTTTGGGAAGGCTCAAAAGGTGGTTTAATGCAATTCAGAAAGTTTGGTGACCAAGGAGATGCAAATATAAACAAGGTATAGTAAATATGCTCTTACAACAACCCGTAAGGACTCAGAACAACATCAGTTTTGTAAGAGAAGTTTAAAACAAGAGCAGGTAATAAAGCAAAGAAATTAGCAACTAGTAAAAACTAGTAACTGGTTAATATTTACCACCACAAGAGGTTAGGCATGTAGCATTCTGCATTTAATCTTCCACTGAATATAATCTCTCTCTAAAGTAATTTTTACTGCAAACAAATGGGCTCTGAACTTTTTGCCCTAGGCAGCAAAAGCCATGAAATAAAATACCATGAGCACTCATTTTAGACTTGAGTGCAGATACTGTCCCACATAATATGCAGAAATGAGTAATTGGAAGTCACTCACTCTGAAGACTACGACAGAACTCCTTCAGATTTGGTATACCTCATTTAGCAGTAGCAAGTAACATTTTTACAACCCTAACCAAAATGACAGAGTTCATTTACATGCATCTTCCTTTACACTAAGAACTTCATACTGTCTGGAGAAAAATACGTATTTCAGAAATTAGGAAAATCCTTATGCAATTAAGTCATCACCCACTACTAAGAATCCCCAACACTACAGCAAGCCTCCTGCATGTTTGTAGTTCCTAACTTTGTCAGATTGTTTGGGCTGAGATATTCCACTTTGGGCACTCAGGAATATCCAATTGCTACATAAGCCATTTACAAGAATACCGCTGAGGTAGATAATGTAATATATTTATGTTCCTACACAAAGGAGTGAGAGCTGCTGCACTTGATTCAGGCTCAAGATTTAAGTCTTCTTACTACCCTGCCCAATGGAGCTGAGGCAAACACCAAGGAAAAGAGCACATGCTGTCTACATGCTACTTTATAATCTTTCATTGTATGCACAGTCTGCTTCTGGCACACCGCCGGACCAGGGACTTGAGAAAGAGTTTTGTTGAGGTTCTTCACTGGTTTTGTGCATTTACCCCACTAGGACCCAACCACATCGCTCCTCCCCAACTTAGTTGCATCCCTGATCTCCAAAAGATGAGGAGCTGGGTTTAAAAATTAAGTTGGAGAGAGACTGGCTATCATCCTCCAGTTGCCCGAGTGCTTCTGTTCTGATAAATCTCTAATGACAATTCCCTCAATAACTTTTCCATATAAATCTATGATTTTAGACGTCTCACACCTCCTTTCAGCTTCCCCAACTTGCAACTCACAGATTCCCAGCCTGTTTTGTGTCTGTTCACAGAAGTAGTTTTGTATCATGAACTTTCTCAAGTCCACCTCCTTTAACCTTTTCTAGTGCTGATGTATCCATTCTGTGGTGGAAAGGGATCACAGGCTATTCAACATCTGAGCACACCAGGGATTTATGAGGTTGACCAAGTCTGGTTTGTTCTCACGTCCTGGCTTCAGCACTGCACTTTAAGGTCACTCTAGTGACTTTGAATTTGCCTTTTTTTATTGCTCCTGAAATTGGAGCTGCTTCCAGAAAAACAATGATGAAGATTCAAAGATGCCCCCCTACCCTCAACCTGCACCAGAGTAATGATCATTCAAGAAAGCAATCGCTGACTGTAAAGAGCTAGGGTTGTTTCACTCCCATTTCCACTATATTAAAATTCAATGCTGATAGATGCAAACATAATTTTATCACATAAGCTATTCAGTATTATGAGATATTTTGCACTTCTGCACAGGTGAGCAGACACAGACACCAGGCTAAGCAATTCTGTATCGTCAAACTGCCATCTGATGCTTCTTTTCCCTTAGGGAAAAAATGTTACTTACTCTGTAGAAATGGACTTCTGAGACTTCTAGAGCTGCTGAATGACGTGTGTCAGAGACAGCTTTGGCACTAGAAATAAAGAAGAAAGTTTCCCCCACTTTTCTCCTGTTTAATTCAGTCTCTGAGAAGGCAGATTTTTTCTAGGGCAAGGGACATGACGCTTATTCCAGAAAAAAAGAAAGGTAGGAACAAAGTGAAGGAAAAGTCAACCAGAACTGCCCCAGGGAGAAGGAAACCAGTGTGGCAACCAGGAGAAAGAGAGGGACACCAGCTGCAACTCCTCGGCTGCTCTGCTCAGCAACACCAGGAGCAGGACGAATGGTGGAGCTGGAATCAGCAGTGAGGTGGTGCAACAGACCTTGGAGAAGGACAAGACCTTAGAAGAGCTACAGAAGAGCTTAGACCAACCAAAGGATACATAGACTACAATCAGCAGTGAGGAATGTGACTGGCTGTCCAGAGGCCCACCAACCCCCTGGCAAACATGCCCTCCTCTTCTCTTTTCTACATTAGCTCCCATTAAAGTGAGGTAACAAGACAGCTGGGTAATGACTGCATTGTGAGCAGAAGGCTGGAAAAAAAAAAGATAAAATGAGAAGAGAACAGAGCCATTGGAAAAACAAACCCAAAAACCCAAAACAGAAGGGGCATAAAGAAGCTGGTATTTTCAGGACAGAAAATGGAAAAATATACAGTACCTGTCAAATCCTTCTTTTTTGATTTCAGCATAGCCTTCAGGAATAAAACCAGCCAGACGTGTACAAAGAAGGAAGGCAGAAGAAGAAGAGGGCTCAAAGAATAAGTCAAGGGTGGTGAAAAGAACCTGGGACTCACAATATGTGACATAATTAATGTGAAAAAATAGAGAAACCACTCAGAAGTAGGTGGAAAATCTGCAGAAGCTGACTATAAGATTTTATTATAAGCACTGGGGCATACAAAAAAAGGCAACAAAACTAGCAAATATTGCTGCTGACAGACGCTGTGACAGAATTGGGAAACATGAGATTCAAAAAGTGAACTGGCAGAAGAGAAGCAAGCAGGAACAAGGGGATATGAGAAGTCACGAATACTTACATACCAGCTACAAGGGAGCCTAAGCAGCATAATATGAAGGATACTATATATATAAAGAAACTATATGTCAAAGAAAAGGTTTAGAATACAAATTTCAGAAACAATAGCATTTGACGAGGACAACAAAAGAGCAGCTCTGCTACTGAACATGAGTGTTTTAGTGTTGCCCCTGACTGAAGAGGCAAACACAAGCTATTACATACAGCTACGCAACCAGATGCATCATCTGCATTAAATTACAGAGGATGAACTCATAAGAGTTCACAGAAAGAAAGCCAGGAGCCAGAGTCAGAGGAAGGATGACAAGCAAAAGATTAGAAGTTACATTAAGTAGTCTGGTAAAGAGGATTTAAAAAAAAAAACAAACCTACAAATATTAATTTTTTTTCTTACTCAGACCACAAGTGTTTTACAATGGGTATTGAAATAACTAAATGTAATAAGACATTTTGTCCCAATCAACATGTCACTACTATACAATAGGATAACTCAGCCAAATACTCCGAGTAGTGCAACATGCACTTTGTTTCCACTCATTCTGACATTTTCCACAGATAGATAAAAATCGAAGCAGTACATCCTTTAATTGGAGCTGATAAAAAGGGAGTAGGTCAAGGATTCTTCCTTTATCCTATTATTGCCAAGACAGAAAACTTGTTTTTGCAATGCCCTACCTAAAAAACATAGAATAGACCTTTTATATTTGGCAAGAAGCATGGAAAAGTTCAGGCAAGGGGCCAGATGTTTGTTTTTTTTAATGCATAATTATATTAGCTTTGCTGAGGACCCACAAACAGCACCCTGAAAATTTCACTCCAGTGTGCTCTTTTTTTTTTACTTAATACTCTGCACTGGATTTTATTACAAAGGCATAAAAACATATTTACATTCCTCTGCCTCCAATCTCTTACTGAAGACAAGATTGTATGCTATGCTCTAAAGGCTACAACCACCTCACAAGACGATCCTATATCCATAAGCACATTAAGTACTTTAATTCATACATGAAGTTATTTTAGCACAACCTTTGTTATAAGCAAGACACATCACTGATGAGTGCTGTGTTGAGAGAGCTTGGGTTGCCCCTTTCAGCTCTCCTCATTTTGCCTTTCTTGCCACTATCACTAAAGAGGATTTACACCACACACATGCCCTGTCCACACCTAAGCAGCACAGAGCAGGGTTTCATAGATGTACATGTCTGTAAGGCTTCCTTTTTGTCCCGGTTTTTTATGGCACAGTCCCTGAGTAGCTGTGCCTTCATTATGCAAATAAAATAAAAATAAAATAAAAATATCACAGAATTACATGACTTAGAAAAACGCCTCAGTTTTTTAATTCCACTGCAAGTATCCTTTTACCCCATTTCCTTCAGATTCATAGGTATTTTAAATGATCAAAATTAATGTGATATGACAGAGACTTGATGGAGCAATGGGACCCAAAAGTCATGAAAGATGTTACAAATATAAAATGAAAAGACTGCATGATACTGAAGAAAATACAACAATAACTGGAAGTATGAAAAGACACATTATGAGTGCTATTTTATAAACTGCAAATATTTTTTAAAAACCTCAGGAAAAGCCATGCAAGGGAAGATTCCTTTAAATTTTCTTTACTATTCATAGCACATGAATTGGACTGTATGCAACAACAGAGCAATTAGTTTAAATACTGCCAATATTCTCACTGGTGATAATTGGTTGCTTCTTGCAAGAACATCTGTTCCATCTTTCTTAAGAAATGAAGTACAGACCCTGTTACCTAGACAACAGAATCCTTCTGAGCATCACGCACTATAAAAGGGCAATATCAACCTAAGTCACACTTCATATTCTTCTCCCCACCGCTCTCTTTTCACCATTAATGCAACTGACTGACGTGACTTCTTAACATTAAGCCCATATTTATCAGATCCCATAAAAATCAGTCCCACTTTCACATACATTAGAACTAACAGCTGTGTTCCTATCTTTTGGCCAGGCAACAGTCACTTTGAGGCTCTGTATCCAGACAGCTTCCACCACCGTGACTGCCAAGCTGTCAAGCTGAAAATGGTGCCGCTTATGAGTACTTTGAGAGCAAGCCCTATCAAATCTAGAAGTCTTAGCTCAGTCCCCTTGAATGCTGTCCAGAAGCAGCCACCTTCATCACTGTGCCCCTGGGTTACTGGAGGTGTTCCGAGTGCTACCAGGACTCTCCCCATACCCACACTCACTAGCGCCCTCTGATCAAACTGAGGAGGGTAACAGCACATTAATGTCTGGAAGATGTCTTTGGTTGCCTTAGCAAACTCACCACAGTTTTATAAATATTGATGAAATTAACAACAACAAAGTGCACCAGATGACAAATTCCTCTGTGTGTTTTACTTACATGGATAGATTTTTTTTTCCTGTGTGCATGGAGGACATGAACAACATGGAAATTCAAATGATGTATGAAGCTTACAGATCAAGCACTCAGAAAGGAAAAGAGCTCACTGGAGCAGAACAAGATGCAAAACAATCAGCACCACTCAACTATTACCATAAATTAATATCCATCTTTGTTCTGACAACATGCTACAGTACTTTCCCTTCTCCCTCCTTGGCTACAAGAAGAGGAGCAATACTGTCTAACCTCAAATGCAT
The DNA here is from genome assembly GCA_013399135.1 of Heliornis fulica. NCBI lineage: Eukaryota > Metazoa > Chordata > Aves > Gruiformes > Heliornithidae > Heliornis > Heliornis fulica. The sequence goes on along the minus strand of VXBZ01012601.1, from coordinate 12,051 downwards.
ATAACTATAGCTGTCCCTGTTTGGGAGTGGGTGGGTGGGGGGATTTCTGCAGGAGAACACCTTTAGCCTTTATACATTTGGTTTTGTACATGCAATAGTAATCATACCTTGGTTTTGTATTTAAAGCTTCAAGTTAGACAGTTGGTACAAGTCAACAGGGCCAAAAAGTGCCAAGCAAGAAAAGAAGAGACTATTAAACCAAAATATGAGCAATCAGTTGACCACAGACCACACAAGAGAACCAAACACTTTAGGACTCTACTATTGCAGACGTGACTAATAATTTTACAGGAATGTTCTAACAAGTTGTATTTCCACATTTTTCCACTAGTATGTGGAACAACAAAGAAAACTTTATATGAACATCTGATAAGCAAGTAGATGGCATTCTGAGCATTAACAAGAGTAACCAGGAGTATGAAGTTTAACCACTAAAGATAAGTGTGGTGTTTTATTTGTTTGGCAGATCCTGCATTTTAAAGGGCACTTAAAATCCACTTAAATTTCTTAAGACAGAAATGGTTTAAGGGAAGTCTTCATAGCAGTACCTTATACAGCAACATTTCATAGGAGAAAGATAACATTTAAAGTAATCCCAGTGGGATAGGAATATAGATCTGGTTTTCAGCCCCATCTTTGTTGAAAAAAAAAAAAAAAAAACAACACAAAAACAAAAACACACATCAAACCATGAGTACTGGAAGTACTCAAGAAAGAAAATAAGAGCTTGAAAATGGTCTGCATTTGAGATGTTCAGAAGAAGGAAGAATTAAATACCTCATCTGACCTCAGTCTGAACAACAGAGATAGCTGAAAATGATTAACACTTACAATAACAGTAGAATTCCTTATTTAGACTACAAGGCTTCAAGCAAAGTCAGTGAATTTCAGCTGTGTAACAGTACAAGACATTTTAGTAGCAGTAAAATATTCTTTCATACATACTTAATAAGTATAATACTTAAGTGAGATAATGTAAAGCCACAAGGATCAGCCATTCTCAGAAAAATAAAACAGGCTAGATAAAACCTCAGCAAGAACAAAAATCACTAATAGAGAACAAAAATCACTAATCAAAAAAGGAAGGAACAATTATTAATCTGAAGAGCAAAGATACTAAGGCAGATGAGGATAATGAAAAACCTTAGAGATTGGTAAGAGAGAAATCATTAAACATAGTAGTAAGAAACCTTTTTTAAGTAGAAGCTTAGAGAAGTAGACCCAAAATGGATCCAAGTCAGAGCTAGTGGACAGAAAACCATAGCATTGCTTGTAAATACGAAAAGCTTCTGGAGATAAAGGGAGAAGAAAGCAAGGAAAATAGTACAAAAGGCAACTGAGGTGAAAAAGAAACTAGAACAATCTAATTAGCAAGTGAAAATATGGAAAAACAATGAGGGTTGAGAAACTAACTCTGCAGGGGTGATGGGATGGGATGGAATAAGTTTATTAGCACAGGAAAAAAAAAAGGCAGAGGCTTCCTCAAATGTCTTCAAGAACTGGCTGCAGCCCTTGTATTTCATAACTGTCTATAACCACAGTTATTTTAGTGATAGCTTCTTTCAATATGCTGTTCACATATTAAAAAAAAAAATTATTACTTTTTCCAACGGCATAGCCTGTCTGGAATACCCAACTTCAGTATCCTTGGGCAGTTGCACATGCAAAAGCTCAAGGTCACATATACTGAGCATATTTATACATAGTTTAGTTACATGCAATACATATAGACAATAGGCATGCTTAAGGAAGCACCCTAACACTGCTAGTGAGATATGAAGGATGCACATGATGCTCTTTCTACAAGGCAGAAGCATTTTGCCATTCAGATGGTCAAATGGAGCAGAGAACAAAGCCACGATGCTCACGCCTTTCTTATCAAAATACAAACTCAGCAAATCCTACATAGTAACAATCTCACATTCTAAACCTATGGACAAAGTATATCACAGAATTAAAGACATCCAGGGTATCTATTCAGTGATCATTGCACTGTTAACTACAGTTTGGAAATTGTAGTCTCAAAATCCCTACGCAATGATGTGCCAAGTCATCATAAAGACAAGAAAAATTTCAGTAAGATACAGTGGAAACAGTATTTAAACAGAGCTATTTTTCATCTTATCACAAAAACAGTCATAGGTTCACAAGAAAACAAACACTACAGTGAAACTTTTAACACAATTAAATTCCATTAAGTGGGAAAAATTTTAGTAGAATAATGTGACATCCTGCCTTCAATAACAAAGATGGCTACAATTTACATGCAAAAACATGCAGAGTAAAATACAACTGTAGACTAAACCCACTACCCACTCAGCTATACACAGGGCTGAAACCAATGCCAAATGATGTATCGAGAAAAGCATCCTTTTTATTAATGTGTGATTGACTCCTAAAGATTTTTCCACTCATGTTCCATTTTCAATCCAGCCATCTTCTATTCTGTATTAATTTATCCAGTTTAGGCACTGCTAATAACATTTTATTTCTGCTTCACAGACTCAACGAGCACAGAGAAGCTTCAGATATCTTGTGGGTCAGAATCAGTAGACAGACCAGTAAGGATGACATTGTGTTGGGTACACATTACAGAACCACCTGGGAACTGGACGAAGTCTTCTCTCTACCTTGACAAAGCCCCTGACCTACAAACCCTGGTTCTTAAGAGACCTTAACCTCCCTGACATCCATTCAAAGTACAACAAAGCAGGGCACAAGCAACCCAGGTAATTTTTGGAGCTATCAGGGACAAATTATTGATGTTCATTCTGGATAGGCTACCAATGGTTGCACACAGCTGTTCTCAAACAATGAATAACTGGTTGGAGATGTGACAATCAAAGGCAACTTTAGATGTAGCAATCATCAACTAGCATGATTCAAGACCCTGAGTGAAGCAGGTAAGTAGCAGAGCTCAGACCTGAAGTTTCAGGAGAACAGACTTCAAGTTACTGAAGGAACCAGTAGGTGGCCACGGGAAGCAGCTCTGAAGAGCAAAGGAGCTCAGGAAAGCTGGTAAGTCTTCTCAAAAATACAAGTGTCAGGAGGCCAGCTTGGCTAAGCAACTTGTCAGAGCTCCAGCGCAAAAAGGGCAGTATACAGAGGGCAACAGACAGGGCCAGACTACACAGAAGGGGTTTAGAAACATTGCCAAGGCATGAAGGGATGGTACCGGAAAGCCGAGGCTCACCTTGAGCTAACACTTGCAAGCAATGCTGAGGGCCACAAGAGCAGCTTCTGTGACTACGTTAGTTGTGAAAGGCTGAACAAGAAAATACGAGCCTGTTGCCAAAAGAAGTAACAGTACCTAAAGACAGAAGTTCTCTCAAAACAAACAAACAAACAATAATCTTCTGAGATTATTACCTATCCATCTGAGGTACTGAAAAGTCATATGTAATGTTAAACAGAGAAACTTTGTAGAATTATGTGAAGTCAAAATATCATTTAAACAATTTAAAACTCCACACAAAATAAACTAAAACTATGTATAAACTGATTTTTCTCAAATACAGGAAAAATACAAATGGAAGAACGTAAGGAAAATGTGATAAGAAAGAGAATGTGAAACTGAAGAATAAAGGTTTACTACAGAAATTCAGCAGAGAACCCCAAATATACGAAATACTCCAAGTGAAGCTTTAAAACATCTATGTTGGTGTGTGCACACACATACACACACACGATCTTGCAGAGAGTATTTGAGTTTAGCAAATCAGTATTTTAAAATGCCTTTCCTGCATTATTTGCAACTGTGTTTTTGTTTAAGTGATAAGGTAGCTATTTGCTTTCCGTGCATTGCTGCCTACAGCTTACCCCAAAGAGGCTTGGCTTCGCTTTTTTGTTCCTTTCTGTTGAAGACACTATCAGCTGATTTTGCATTTGTGTGTTCTGAGGATATTCCGGACCTTAAGTGAACAGCAAACTCAAAGTGAAAGCAACCGAGCCTAAGCCTGGACAGCGCTGAAAACCATTTTCCCTTTGCCAGCTGCACTGGGAATTTGGATTATATCCTAACTGATGTCCAGCACCAAATTTGTAGAGCTTTTTTGGCTCACACTGTGTTAAAATGGGGCAAGAAGCTTTCTTGACACTCTTTCCACAGATTTGTTGATATTCCTCTGCCGCTTTGAGCAGAGACACAACTTCAAGAAAAGGAAAGTAACCTCTGTATGGAGGTAAAAAAAAGCTTCAAATATTATCTTTAGGAAGCAATGATATGCTAAAAGCAGTGTTTCCCTTTTCTCCTCTGCATGCTGTCCTTTGTTGTAAAATTGCTGAAGGAGATGGCTGTAGTTGTACAATGGAGCTGATTACCTGCTCCAGATGAAGCTCCACTTTTCTTACAATAACTTGACAAAAAAAAAATACATTACATACTTCAAGTGGGAAAACGTTTTTCAGAAACATTACAGTGCCAATGATTCCAAAAGAAAAAAGCTTAATTGATTAAACCTGTATAAAGATTTACTACCTGTGTATTTTTATTTAATGAAGTTAATTGTTCTTTCAGATACAATAAAAATAAAAGGAGACAAAAATATCTACAAAACCTTCCTAAAGAATATCCAAAGCAAGAATTTAAATACTCTTTCACACAAAAAGCGTGTAAGTTACAGATTATACAAGATTAGGCCATGTAACAGAGCTTTGATTCTTCCTATGGTGTGCAAAACATGAGCTGTCATGTAGCTGAACCAAAAACCTGCTTCCAGATGATTCATACTTATAAAATCACAATGCACAGGCACTCCTAGCCAACACACGCTTTAACTTGCTAATAAAAAAATCTCTTTAAATTTTTTTAAACTTAGACTTATTTCAATACCTCCAGATATTGAAAGAGGGAGTGAAGTTTCAAAGTTTCCACAAACAAAACAATCTTTTCTAATTAGGTAGTAGGGATTTTATGGGGAGATATTACGTTGCCAAATATTCTACACATTAATGTTATCTTGGCAAGGGAAAAGAAGTTCTGACATTCAAAAGGAATCTCCTACAGCAAATGTACTCAGGGACACAGACTTTTTTTAAAGCCTTGTATTACTTAACCTCACCTTAAACAAAAGCCAGGGACCAAGGTTAGAAACCTACTTTTCTACATAACAGTGAATACTGCAAGCTGCTGCGATAGTCAAGGTCAAAGACAAGGTGGATACAGCCAAAGCAGAGGTCTTATCTATTACGAAATTCTGTGTAACTCTATCTGAAGAGAATCAATAGCGATGTATTAATACTGAGAAGCTATACATTATTCTGGTACAGCTGATCCGGTCCAACAGGCACTACAGCTTGGTCCACAGACTCAAACTAAGCAGCTTCACGTTGAGTTCGTTTGACCAAGCAGTTTCCAACCAAGGAGGCGAGAGCAGCTTGTGATGTGCACCCCCTACCACAGGCAATAAGCCATATTAATAAATAATACTAAAACAAATGAGCTTTACTAGCTTTACCAACAAGGCATGGCATGCCCCCCTGGGCATCCCTGCATCACACTGCCAGCAGCACTGCCTGGAAGCACATGGCAAAGGCACAAAGTGCTCCAAGACACAGTAAGTCTAGCCGGACCTCCCTGGGTCAGCTTCAGCACCACACCACCACAGATCCCCAAAGCTCAAAGGAGAGAGGTGCAGCCCCCAAAGAGCTGCCTACACGCAAAGGAAGGCAAGGGACAGCAGGGAGATGGAAAAGAACAACATAAATAGTGAGGCATGCCCTTGCTCAAGAGAGCCAATAAGCACACAAAAAAGTTACTAAAAAACCCAATTGTTCAACCTGTAAGGCTTCTAAAACTCTGCCCACCCTCAGAAACTGAGGATGCCAAGACATTTGTACCCTCCAGCACTTTGTAATATATGTTGCATCAATAGGCAAAAGGCCTGAGAATAATTTGTGCATGTTGGAATTGTTTGAATGAGCTTTCAGTAACTCATTTAACACTGCAGTCTGAATTATTTTAGCCCGTACCCATAAATGCAAGTATGAACACAAAGGCCAATGAATGCTCCCGCCAGTGTACTGGCACCATTTCAAGGTCTCCCAGAAGGAGCAGCCTCTAGCAGCTTCACTAACAACTAGTGCACACAGGCACAACTGGACGTGGCAACTAAAACAGTTGTGTCCCAGACCAAATATTCATGCAGGGCAAAACCACAACAATTCAGGGCACTGTTTAGCCAGGCTTCGAGAGAAATGCTGCTCGTTTGCGACTCTACTTCTCCCATTTAGATCATCTGTAACAGCACAGTTTAATTCCAACCTCTCATCCCCCACCCCAAAAAAGGCTACTAAGCTATTAAAAAAAACCCAATGCTCTGATATATAAAAAAGTCATGAAGTTTAGAATTAAGAGCACTATTTACAAAGAAGATGGCTAGAAATGGTAATCTATCCTTGGAAGAGGGCAAGTTTTCAGTGTTGGCAGTACGGAGAAAAGCTGAAAAGAACCAGGAGTTGACTGAAGAACCTCCTGGCACCTAACTCAAGCCACCCCTTCACAGGGAACCTTTAGTAGTAGTCATCCTTGTTCACAGGCTGAGCTTTAAGGGGAAAAACTATCTTAGAAGATACTCTAACTGTCCTGGTTTAGGTTAGCAAGAATATAAGAGCAAGACTATAATCACTGCAGTACATGTGACTGTTACAAATACTTCATTAGTTTCCAGGGCACTTTTATTATTATATTTAATATACTTCCATGGAACAGTCTCAGTAAAAAAGCAGACAGAACACACTAAAAGCACTGACTTTTTCAGAGAAAAACTAATTATTCATTTATCATTGATTTTTATTTTTTGTGTGTCTTTGCAACTCATACCCGGGAACTGTTACAACTACTACATCATATGTATATTTTGGTAACAAACAGACCCCAAAAATAATTTTGGGAATAAAGCTCAGACCCTTCAAAAATTTCCAAGAAAAATGTGTAAGACACAATTTCAGTGACCAGTCAGGAACCTTGGAAAAACAACTCAGAGAGGTACAAGAGGGACTTGCATCTTATATTGGAACTTAGCAAACCAATTTTTCTTCATTATATTTCACTGCCAAGTAGTGTACTTAAATAAGCATTTTGTACTAATACAAGTGTATGATTATACAAAATGCTTCTGTTCATTAGAAATACATCTGAAAGACATGGCTCTATTCCTTCTAAATGGACAAGAAATCGTTTTACAGAATACCAGAATCTTTCAGGTTGGAAGAGACCTCTTGAGATCTAACCCAACCTCTCTGCTCAAGCAAAGTCAGGTAGAGCACACTGACCACAATTTGTCCAGTCAAGCTCTAAGCATTTCCACAGATGGTGACTTCACAAGCTCTTTGGGTAACCTGTTACAGTTCACTTTTCTTCCGAGTGTGGTTTCCAGTTCTTCATTCCCTCAATAAGGTGTTTACATACCTTGACAAGACCCCTCAAGCCTCCTCTTCTCCAAGCTAAACAGTACCAGCTCTCTCAGCCTCTCCTTATGTCAGATACTGCAGTGCCTTCATTATTTTCACAGCCCTGCACTGGGCTCACTCCAGTTCTTCCACATCTCTCTTGTACTGGGGAGCCTAGGACTTGTCAGAGAACTCCAGGTATCAGCTCAGCAGTGCTGAGTTAGAGTGGAAGGATCTTGACTTGATGGCAACGCAGCCCAAGATGCTGCTGACTTTACTCTGAAGGTGTATTGCTGAGGAGCGTGCTGTCAACCAGAGCTCCCAGGACCTTCTCTGCAGAGGTGTTTCCTAGCAGTCAGCCACCAGCATGTACTGAACTTATTCTGCTACAGATAGTGAACTTTGCATTTCCCTTTGTTAAACTTTATGAGGTTCCCCTGAGACCATTTCTCCAGCCTGTTGAGATTTCTCTGAGCAGCAGCACAACCATTGGGTGTATCGGACACTTGTCATTTTTGTGCCAACTGCAAACTTGCTCAGGATGGACCATGTCACAGAATCAATTAAAGACAAATATACTGAATGGCATCAGCTCCAAAACCAGGAGGTACACCTCTTGGGGTACACCACTAATGACTTGCTTCCAGACTTAGCACCACTGATCGCAGCACTTTGGGCCCAACTCTTCAGACAGTTTTCAATACACCTCACTTTTCACTTACCTAGCCTGTTCTTGGTTAGTCCATCTATGCAAATATGATGGGACACAGTGACAAAAGCCTTATTAAAGTCACAGTAAACAGCATCCACAGCATTCACCTCATTCACCAAACCAGTCATCTCATCACAGAAGGCTATCAAGTTGGTTAAGGATAAGTTCACCTTTGTAAACCCATGCTGACTATTCCAAATCACCTTCTTGTCCTTCATGTGCTTAAAAGTAGTTTCTAGGATGATTTTCTCCATCACTTATACTGAGGTGAGGCTGACCAGCCTGTAGTTCCCCTAATTCTCCTTCCTGTGCTTCTGGCAAACAAGAGTGACATTTGCTCTCTCTATTCCTCGGGAACCTCTCAATCTCCATGATCTTTCCAGGATAACTGAAAGCAGCCTCATCACAACATCAGGCAATTCCCTCAGCACTTTTGAGTGCAACTCATCAATGGCCATGGCCTTGCATATACCCAGTTTAAATGCTCCCTAATCTGGTCCTCCTCCACTGAAGGTAAATCTGCACTGGTTGACTTTCTCTCTGGTTTCAGGAACATGGGATTCCTGAATGCTAGCCTGACAAGTGAAGGCTAAGGCAAAAAAAAAATTCTTGTGTACCTCAGCCTTTTCCATATAACTTGCTCCCATGCAGCAGGCCTATGTTTTCCTTAGCCTTTCTTCAGCTGCTTATGGACCTGTAGAATCTTTGCCTTTCAGATCCCTTGCCATCCTCAACTCCAGGTCAGCCTTGGCTTTCCTAACCCCTATCCTTGCAAGCCTTTTGTCTACGTTATACTACACACTAAATGCTTTAAGACTTCAAAACTCAATGCTTTAGTTCAGCAATGTATTTCTTGAACACTTTGTCAATTATCTTATTAAAATATTCTGAACACACAGAGAACCACATACACTGGTGTTTCTTTCATTTTCTCAGCTTTCACAGAATGTGGTTAGGGGTTTTTTTGGTGTTGGGGAGGGTGGGGTTGTAGGAGGAGTTTTAAATGTCAAAAGAACTACTCATGACATTATAATGTGGCCTCTTTCCAGGCTGATAATCTTATTTAATCAGTAAACATTACCTTCTTTGTTTACCTAAGTCTTGAAATACAAGATTAATAGTTAATGCATTTATTATAACTCTTCTCTTTATGGAAAATACACTTGTTTCTGCTTGTTTCTATATGATAAAGAGTTCATCTTTCTTTTTCAACTATTTCACCTTAATCCTTTTTTCACGCCTCTAGTATTTGACCAATTTGAAATTACACTGAGGCAAAAAGCAATTTGCTACACTAACTCAGGCTACAGAGTTTATTTTTCAGTTAAAAAAAAAAGTCTGGAGTAAAATATCATTTAAAGAAGCATTAGAGGAAGAACCATTGAGAGTATTCAAGCAACTTCCACAGTGGTTATAAAATATCCCAGAGTGTACTGAGATTTCCACAAAGCTTCATCAATTAAAAAAATAAATAAAAAGGTTTAAAAAAAACCCATCAAAACAAACCAAACCACAAAAAATGAAATGGTGATGTAGCATCAGAGGAAAAAGATACCTTTGCACACTACTTCCTCACAATGTTGTGTCCCACTGTGATGGAACCAGCTCCATACCACAGTGCTATCATGACAACAGGAAAGTCTTTCAGACTGCTCCACATAATCTTCACACATTTTAATTTTTTAGTACAACTTAAAGCACAAGAAACAACTAAAAATTAAATTAAGTCCTAACTTCTCAATGCTGTCAAAACTGACTTTACAAGTACCAAGAAAATCACCCAATACTGATATCATAAGAGGATTATTTTATCTTTTTTCTCATTTCCTCCAAAGGCAAACTATTAGCCAAAAGGTCATTGGGTAGATTCTGTGTAAAGAGACTGACAGCAATGTAGACACCTCTCAAATCCTTGAGTGACTTTGACCTTATATTGACAAGTGCTTTAAAAGGATAGTAGGTTCATCTGCTAAGTCTCTTCGTACAGAATCACCACAGGCACTGTAACAAACACAACACAGTGTTTGGTCAGTTGATGAACATCAGGAGTTTCTAATGCTTCGCATTGCACTACCCACTTGAATGCTCTATTTCAATGCAACACCACACCGCAAGAATGGAAAAAGCTTCGGGCACAATCCTAGCACACATTTCAACAGGCCTTAGTATAGGGACAGCATTAAAGCAAGGTAAATATTTAATCAAGAAATTGCACTTCTGCAATGCAAGAGATTCTTGCGTTACAAAATTTTACTCACTATCCATCACTTTCAACAGTAACACACATTTTCAGCCATAAAATAAACATTTAAAGATCAAATTCTACCTTAATACACAAACACCTAATTTTTACCAACTTTGAAAGAATGATGGGCACTACTGTGCTCAAAAGCATGCAATTTCTGAATCTTTTTTTTTCCCTACTAGGACACGTATAATAAAAATACAAATAAACCAATTTTTTATTTTGTTATGAAATTTCTCTGTACTTAGCAAAACAAATAAGGAACAAGTAGAACAAACTGTTCTCGGGTACTAAAGAAGCATAAGCTACCATTAGTCTGAAATAAAATACGTTATTATCATGCAGACTTGTTATGGCAGTTGCAATCTCTCTTCCTTTGAGGCATTCTAAAAACACCCTTTTTTAAAATAAATCTTTATTAAAAGGTTCACATATATTCCCCTCTCGACACATAAAAACAGGTAAAATTATGCCAGAAAAAGGCACTACTATTACCTAGCAAGAACACCTCTTTCCACTAAGCAAAATCTATTGTTATTTAGAAAGCATTTTAAGAAAAGCTCATCCTTGAATAACTTTTAGGCTTGCATACATTAAAGAAAACATTTAGATTGTCTTTATATTACTTAATTCAGAGAAAATAAACCATCTGTTGAATAATAATGTCAGTAAAAATACTTCCATTTGTGTACACTTACTGCAATCTCTCTACAGGCCGACATGGATATCCCTGTACCTTCAATTTGCTTCAGTGCATACTCCTTTTCATCTTTTCTGTACAAAAAAAAAAAAAAAAAAAAAAGACAGTATTTTTAAGCTCTCACTTATATTACAGCAATCAATGCACGTGTAACAACTTCTTTTAATTTACTGTGGACTGACAAGCTAAAAAGTCATTCTGGTTTTATGCATACAGTACACTATGATAAGTTTCCTTTTAACACAGACCTCAAAAGTTCCAAACAGAAACTCATGTAAAAAGAAAAACTTGTAAGTTATAAATTAACGTAAGTTAACTTCTATACCCCTTTATCTCTGAAACCACACAGCTGCAAACACGTCTACAGAGATTTTACACTTTTCCTGAAATTCCAGGGTACTATGTACTACCACAAAAAAACTGCACAGTTGCACCCTATACCTGGAAAACTCTCCTAGAAATACCTAGGGAACTGAAAGATTCTTACTTGATTTTACAAGCCACTTCCAATCCACTTTTACTTTCAAAATACTATTAAACTAATTATACTTATTACAAGAGTTGTCTACTGACAGCCCCCCCACATGGCATATAAAACTCTGTACTCTGAAATACAAAGCTGGAGAATGTGAAAATGTTCAGCCCAAATACAGTAGCATCCTTCTAAATAATCTCAGTCTGAAGTGATTTAGTGGGAAGACCAACAGAACAAGAGAATGAAGTAGTATCTCAAAACCCTGGCGATACAACGGAATAGCTTACTGCCTAGGGTAAGGTTTTGCAGCATTCAGCTGTCATCAACAGATGTTGATAAGCACCGATACCCACAGTGCTGATGCACTTCTGCAGTCACCAGTTATAGTTCAACAATCCACAAGCCACCATCCAAATTCCCTACAGCACTTCTGGTAGACTTCAGTTTGCCCTTCTTAGAATCACAGAATGGTGTCAGTTGGAAAAGACCTTCCAGATCATAGAATCATACAGAATCATAGAATTTTAAGG
>VXBZ01012599.1:632526-663571 GCA_013399135.1 Heliornis fulica | reverse complement strand
TAAGGACAGGAGTTCCCTCCATTTGCATTCTCTCACCCTTATATATGAATCTTTCCCTTTGTGTTCCCTTGCACAACGAGTAAAAAAGTCAAATATGGGAACAACTTCAGCAGTTTGTTTGCAGGCTTGGCAACGTCATGGTTGAACACAGCCGGTGAAAATGGCAGAAGCTGTGCTGAACCATTCAGAGACACCTGCTGTCCTGACTTCTAAAAACAGCCCGAAAGAGCCAAAGACTATTACGGTCCTTGAGTATGAAAAATGCTCCTGACTTTGCCTCCTGCCGCCCAGCCTCATCTGTTCTCTTCAAAAACCTGAAAGCAAGAGAAAGGTCAATGTGACACTGGAGGCACCAAAGTTCAGGAGGTGGGACAGCAACATGTTAGTGAGATGACACCTTCCTCTTGCTGTTCAGATTACAAAATTTGTAGATGCAGGAGCTGTTTCTAATGATGTGTTTGTATAGATTAGGAAATTGGGATCTTGTGACTGAACTTAGTGTTTCATGTAAATTAGGGTTGACAACTATTGGGGATCTTCTTTGGGCATGTGAATTTTGGCATTGGATCTAGTATATGAATCTGGAATAATGGAGGCTAGAGAAAAGGACTTTGTGGGAAGAGAAGTGAAAAAATAAATAGCTTAATTGGAAAGAATAATGAAGATCTTTGGAGTGGTAAAGGGAAGCATCCCTTGTTCAGATGAACAACTCTGAATGTGAATTTGATTCTGAAATGTGCTTACAACAATTAATCTCTCACTGCTTTCATCTCAGACGTCCAGTAATCCCAAAATTGAACAGGATCAAGCTTATAAAGTAGATTGCAACGTTAATCTCCCCTAAATCTTGTATTTTCTATATTTGTGTTTCATGGAACTGCAAGCCCATGTGAAAGAGGGGTTGATTTCCAGATGACATGAGTCAACATCTCATTCTGATCACCTGCCCTAGTGATCAGATCTGAGCTTACACATTGTGCCTAGAAAAGAGGTATACCTCTTCAGAAGGATTTTTAAAAGACATAACTAGAGTTTCTGATTTCTTTGTTTTTAAAAGGTTGCATTTAGGTCAAAATTTCTATAAACAGTTAAAAATCCTTAATAGGGCAGAGGTAAATGTGTCGAAAGGCACAATAACCTTAAATAAAAGATAAGCCATATCTGAGAACAGCTCCTTGTCTTTCAGAGCAGGTATTTTTGATTCAAATTGTAAATCTATGGACATTAAGAACACTCATGAAAAACAGACCCCTTGTCATGGTTCGTGAGTGGGACTTAGTACAGGTCTGGTGAACAGCCAACAGTGAAGCTGTTGCCAGACTGTACATATGCAACTGGTTTTGTATTATCAGAAAAGAAACCTGTGTTAACAAAGAGGCTCAATAGTGGCTTCTGAGTATGCCATGACCTGTTACTCACTTGCAGAACACTGATGATGCCATTCCTAAGGGTACTGACTTGTTACGCTGGAAGGAAGGAGCTCCACCAAGAGATGGGTCTGAAAGACAACTCACCTACCTAGAAGGGCTGGAAATTCCCACTTTAGTCAAGTGTGGCCAGCTGCAGGCCGCAAGTGGTGCTTCAAACTGCATCCACAGTGGTTTTCTAATGCACATTTTTTAATGCCCTCCTGGATGCATCATTAGCATATTTTGAGTCAGTTTACAGCAAAGAATACTGTTGGTACATTAACACTATAACTGTATGGAAACAGTAATACAGGTGTCTGAGCTGGATTGGTTATCCACAGTCTTTTACTTTGGGTATGTGTTTTTGTCTGTTTAGAATGCCAGACAGATTGGAAACATAACACTTAGCCATCACTTCAGCAAACAGCTGCCACACAAATTGTGATGGCAAGGGCACATGATGTATAAAAGGACCATGCTCAAGGAGTTTCCTTTCAGGATAGCTACAGTGGCAAAAGCAGGACTGAGATACTGAAATGAAATCCTGCATTCCACAAGAGTCAAGCAGTGTTTTATCCCTTGACATGCATTGTAATTGGGACCATGCTGCCTTACAATACCTTTAGGGCTGGATGTGTTTCTGCATACCGGTTTTAAAGTCTGATTAACAAAACTAGTATGGTCACAGGTAATTTGGATGATCTATTTTTCCAGGATTTCTTTTCAATTGTGGAAAATATTTTTCTTCTGAAATGGGAGGAAAAAACGATATAACAAAAGCTCCCAAATTCACAGAATCACAGAGTATTAGGAGCTGGAAGAGACCTTGAAAGATCACTCAGTCCAACCTCCCTGCCCAAGCAGGATCATCTAGAGTAGATCACATAGGAACATGTCCAGATTGGTCTTGAATGTCCCCAGAGAAGGAGACTCCACAACCTCTCTAGGCAGCCTGTTCCAGTGCTCTGTCACCCTCACAGTGACATAGTTTTTCCTTACATTCAGATGAAACTTCCTCTGCTCCAGCTTGGACCCATTGCCCCTTGTCCTATCACTGGCCATCACTGAGAAGAGCCTAGATCCATCCTCCTGACACTCACCCTTTATGTATTTATTAACATTAATGAGGTCACCCCTCAGTCTCCTCCAAGCTGAAGAGACCCAGCTCCCTCTGCCTTTCGTTATAAGGAAGATGTTCCACTCCCTTAATCAACTTAGTGGTCCTGCGCTGGACTCTCTCTAGGAGTTCTATGTCCTTCTGGAACTGAGGGGTCCAGAACTGAACACAATACTCCAGGTGAGGTCTCACCAGGGCAGAGTAGAGGTGGAGGAGGACCTCTCTTGACCTACTGGCCACCCCCTTCTAACACACCCCAGGATGCCATTGGCCTTCTTGGCCACAAAGGCACATTGCTGGCTCATGGTCATCCTGCTGTCCACCAGGACGCTCAGGTCCCTCTCACCTGCTCTACTCTCCAACAGGCCAGTCCCCAACCTATACTGGTACCTGGGGACTTCAAAATTAAAATTTTGTAAAGGTAAATTTCAGGCCTTTACAACTGTAGTCTTTTGATAACACTGAAATGTTTAATTATTTTGATTATTTAATAAAGTTTTATAACCGCTATTTGTTATGGATTATGACATCTCAAAAATTAGAAAGAAGTAATTCAGAAAAGTAAGTTCAGATACTCTCAAAACATCTTCATTTTGTTTCCACAGGAGGGATCTTTCTTTGCTGATAGTATTATTTGGAAAGAAAAAATACTCTGCTGAATAATATCTGACTGGCTCCAAAAATCACATGTATTTTCATGGTTTTCTTAGAATGGTTAAAGTTGCACACTTCTTCAGTGCTATTAATAATTGTAATAATAACTGTGCTTGTGATGGAGTGTCTGCAGAGGGGAACACAAAGAGCCTTGGATCCGATTGCCTGTAAATACGAGGAAATGAAGCTGGCTGAGGCTGAGGTCCAGCTCTAGCTATGATCCTCAAGGCTGGAGGAGATTCCACTCATTCTGCTTTTCTGACACTTCCAACTCATGTGAAGTTCACAGGCCATTTATTTTAGTACGACTGGTGAGCAACATCCCCTTTTCTAACCCACTGTCATTTGCAAGCCACAGCATCAGGTATTTGCTTTCATCTACATATGCACACGAGTTTAAACGTTTCCTCCTTTAATTAGCTCAGCACTGTGAAATTCCAATTCAGGGCTTCAGTCAGAAAGTGGGGAGCATAAAAATATTTCTTTTCCTCCTGCTCCTGTGACATTTGGTTCAATCACTGTGTTCCACTTTTGGCTTTTGGCTGGCAGCCTTTGTTAGTTTACTGCTCAAGATACTCTCTTCACACAGCTTCATTACCTGGGAGGGTAACTTTAGCCTGTGATGAGCAACACTTAATATTTTAAGAACAAAGATTTACTTCCATTACCTTAATTTAAAAAAATGTAGAATCAGGATGACATCTCTAAGCATTGTGCCACAGAATATTTATTTGTCCTGTGACTGTAAAAGCTCAATAAAAAGAATATGAATATAAATATAATACTTAAAAATAGTTTATACCTCTCAATTGCATGTTTTCCATGAAACTCTAAGAAAAAGTCAATCTTATTTTCCACTGGAGATGGTTCATTTATTCTCACTGGCAAGTGAGAATGCAAAACCTTTAGTACTTCAGAAAAGTACATAAAAGGGGAGATATCTGCATCACCAAATTTAGTTCCCAAGGGCTGTTGTGGATGGGTAGAGTCTATGATAAGGAAGAATCCAGTTGCTACAGAAAAAATGCCTGGTGTGGATGAACTCCTGAATGCAGCATTATTTTGAATAATGCTCTGTTATACCACACTCTTCCAAAAATCACCTCATGGTCTGGGCAAATAGTGTCAAACTTGTGTTTCTTTTTTTTTTTTCTCAAGTTTCTAGACTCTTTTAGTTATTTCAGTTGACCTTTTGCAAGCTCTCAGTAATATCAGTACAGATCATGTCAAACGGAAGTTTTAAAACCAACAAACCGTGATGAATGGTAGTCATCAATGTGGTGTCAAACAAACGAGAATGGTGCTCATTGAGTCAACACTCTAACATAATAATGATCTCCAAATACCTCTAGAATTACAGTAGATAAGAATAGAGGATGATTTTGATGTTGTCAGGCTACCATAAAAAGTCTTATACAGGCTTCCCAGGGGGTTGTAGAGTCTCCTTCTCTGGAGATATTCAAGACCCGTCTGGACACCGACCTTTGCAACCTGCTCTAGAGAACCTGCTTTGGTAGCGGGTTGGACTCAGTGATCTTTGGAGGTCCCTTCCAACCCCTACAATTCTGTGATTCTGTACCCTAGAACACTCGCTTAAGCTGTGTCGATTTGAATGTGTTTTAATACAGTGCAATAAAACTGAACTTCTTTGGAAAATGCAGTGAAGCTGCGTGCGGCTAGAATATAGGTGATAGCATCCAAGGATCAACTTCTAGAAACTGAACTCTGAGAAATTCTGATTCGAAATCATCACTGTGTCTTGTGAAATGAGACTGATTGGCCATTGGAATGAGTTACCAAAGCAAGTAGAAGTTTCTTCATCACAGAGTGAACACCTTTGTAGAATACACACTTCAGGCAATCAAAAGTCTTTGTTGATATATGCAACATAAATTGGATTACCTACTGGTCTTCTCTATGGATCTGTTCTATGAACCTTTAAAGTTTTTACTCAAGTAAAGGCCTTTGTAGTTGCACCACTGGGATAAACTGTTGGAATCTGTGGTATGCTGTAAGGATTGCCTGGCTCTGAGTTCCACAAACAGGTCTCTGCAACGTTCAGGTGCATCAGGCGACTCATGGGGGTTTAAAAGCGACCCAGCCTTGGGTTGCCCTGAGGCCCCATCTCTGCAGACACCTTCTGTGGAGCTGTGGAGATCACTCAGCCTTGAGGTGCTCTAAGCTTTGTCTGAACCGGCTGAGCTGCATCATTCAAAGAGCCGCGAACCTGCGTTCGGCCTTGAATTCCTCCCACAAACAACACACCCCAAGTCCCATCAAACCACCATTGAGCTGCCTAAAGGTAATATAAAGACAAGCCAGAGGTTCCCCATTTGGCATCAGTGGGCCCAGACAGTGTGGGGACATGCAAGAGATAGGGCATAAGATAAGGGGGAACACTGTTAATCCCGGCACAGGCCTGCCCACTGCCACGTAGATCAAAGAGATAAAACTCTAGAAGTCAATATCTGCCTTTGGTCATATGAACTGCATCTTGTGTGCCAGTAACATTTCAAAGAGCACTATATCTAAACCAGGAATGGATTTACAGGGAGAGCGTTAATCATCCTACCAACAGCAGCCATCACAGTACCCATGTCCAGAGATGACTGTAGCTGTTGTATGAGTTGAGGCTTACAAGCTGTGAGGAGCATTTTGCCCAGTGTCAGGTCAGTCCCTTCCTCTCTGTTCTTTTCATTGCACTATTGCACTCTGTGCTGAAGACACAGATACACGTAGCTGCATATACCCAGCAAGGGGAAGAGTAAAAATATTTCCAGTGTGAGACAAGATCCATCTTCTGTTATGGAAGCAGCTCATCTATTGCTATTGTCTTCCTTCAGGAAGGATGCCCCTGGATTTTGAAAGAGCAATCCATTTCCCTCTCTTTCCGATTAGCTGTTTTCTTCATAGAAAGTGATTTCAGTTCTAAAGCTGCAGACACTTATACCAGTTCCCTAATGTATCTTCTAGCTACTAATTAATAGGCAATTAATGATAACTATAATGATAAATATAATTATATTACATCAAAATTAATTCATGTAAAGTATCTGAGAAGAAAGTAATTTTAATATACAACCTGTTGATAAGATAAACAGCTAAATTAACTTTAGGAAAGGGTGTCAAGAAGGATGGGTATCTCCAACCACTAGGCAGGAAAAAAAGAGGTAGATTGCCAAGACTGCAATTTCAGAGGGTGAAATGTGGTGAGGAATAATTTAGGGAGTTGTTTTTGTCATGTTAGATACTCATAGACACCTTCTTTTGAATGTTCCTGTAGACATGGATGTCCTCCTGGTCTGCTATGGCACTACTGATGGCACCATGACAAGGTAGGAAAGACAATAGGTCTTTCTGGGTGGCACTCACAGAGCTGAAAATGAGAATTCATTATGGTCATTTTGCATAATCTCCTGAATATCACAAGCCATAAACCTTCATCTTTGACCAGTGAGAGGCAGGGTGCTAGACTAAATGGATTAGGTTTTGCCTTTGTGGTATTTCTTAACTGGTTCAAAAGCAGTTACAATCTCATAATTACAGATATCTGCAGTTGGCTTTGGGTAGTTTTTCTGCCCTTTTTCCTGCAGAGAGTTTAATTGTTCCATTTTAGCATAGCTTTTTCATGTTTTTCTCATTCTTGCTCTATCTACTCTAACTGATCTAAAGCAAATTAGTGTACTCTTCTAAAAGGGTCTGCCTTCTGGTTTAACTACTCTGATGGTTTCCAATGTATCATTCATTATTATCATGTTCCCAGCAATCTAGGGCCAGGAAGCAAAAACAGTGTCCAGTGTCTTTCTGAATTTAGAAATTCAAAGTCAGTGTATATCAGTAGAAGATCATCCAGTCCAACTCCCCTGCCCGAGAGGAAAAGGCCTTGGCACTTAGTTCAGCCATAGCTAAGATGTCTGTTTTAGTCACAGATCCAAAGTGGGCTGCTATGAAGAAAGTTAGCTCCATCCCAACCAGACCTAGTACTCACCCTTACAATTCTTCCACATAAAACTAGACATAAAATTAACAAGCTTCATCCCCCCCCATCTCTCACTTGCTTTGTTTTATACTAATGTATGCTAAATAAATTCTATAAAATTAGCCTGAATTTGCAGATAAGAAAGTGAGAAGACATTGAATTGTAGCCACTGTTACTTTTGGTTGTTGTGTTCTGGAGTGAACCCCCGTAAAAACATGAAAAGAAGCTGGTGACACAAAACATGCCATGACATTGGTGCCTTCCTGTACAAGGTATCTGGTATCAGGAAACTGAGCCAGGTGGTCTTTAACTGAACCCACTTCAGGCCATCACCTACTCCGGTGTCCTGGTTTTGGCAGGGATAGATTTAATTTTCTCTCTACTCTCTGGTGTAGTGCTGTGGTTTGGGTTTGGGATGAGGATAATGATGGTAACACACTGATGTTTTCAGTTGTTGCCAGTCAAGGACTTTTAGCTTCTCATGCTGCCCTGCTAGCGAGGAAGTGGGGAACACCCAAGAAGCTGTGAGGGACACAGCCAGGACAGGTGACCCACACTGGTCAAAGGGATATTTCATACCATATGATGTCATGTTCCATTTATAATGGGGATAAGCTGAGAAGCTGTGCAGCAGCTGGGGGTTATGGCATCCTGTGTGGCAGCAGCATCTTGAGGCCTTGAGTGGCAGCTCGGTGATAATGGTGTTTATCTTTGCAAGTAACTGTCACATGTGATGGATCCCTGCTTTCCTGGGGATAGCTGAACACCTGCCTGCCCATGGGAAACAGGGAATGAATTCCTGGTTTTGTGTTGCTTGTGCACATGGGCTGAGAGGCTGGGCAGCTTGGGGTTCTTGCACAGCAGGCAGAGGTCTCATGCTCATTGACTTTGGGTAAAGAGAAATTGTGCTGTCATTCACTTGTTTTGTGTGTATTATTATTATTATGGTTATGGATGATGATGGTTATTATTACTATTATTAACTTCCCGTTTTTTGTGTGTCCTATTAAGCTGGTTTTATGTCACCCTACAGTTTTTCTCCCTTTCAGTCCTCCAATTTTCTCCCCCATCCCTTTGTGGGGGAGTGAGTGGCTACACAGTGCCTAGTTGTTGGCCAGGACTAAACCACAACATCCAGGCTCTCTGAAAGGACATCTCCACCTATCCCTTCATCTTTTCTTGCCAGGGAAGGTCTGACCTGTCCATGATGTGCATGGGAGGATAGATCAGAAACCAGAGAACTGCATGACACAGCGTTAGGTGACCTTAGTCAGGGTCTTATAGGTTCTGACATGACATGTGGATGTTTCCCCATGCTCAGATTAGGCTCTGGGTTCTCTGAACGAAGAGCTCCTCAGTGTGGTGTTGCTATGTCTTTGGATTAGTAAGGATAGGATCAATTATGCAAGGCAGCATCAGCTCTGCTCCTTTTATGACACCTCAATGAGACCATTTTTTAAAATATAATTTCTCTTTAGATTAGGTGGAGTGCTCCAAATGAAATATATGAAATAATGCTTTAATTGCTCAAATACCTCTGGTCTCACTTCATTTAGCTTCTGCAAATAATGAGATGCTTTGAGGATCAAGACTGTTCTTCTTACATACCCTCCGAACCTGCAGTTAATTGGTGGGCTGTGTCATAATTGCTCCTGAATTAAAATACCTTCTAAAAAAAAAAAAATCAGTTCCAATGTCACCTGTTCTAATATGGTTACACAGCACCAGCAGTAAGTATAGAGATGTAATTATTTTCTAATGGGTTTTTACAGTAATGGAATCGAATGACTTTAGGCATATGCTTAACTTCATTGCCTTTTCTGTCTAATTTTACATGATGATTCTATTTGTTAAACAAAAGCTGAATATATGCAGATGGCAGTTTCAATTTTCCTTGTGCTTCCTTACTCATCTATTTGATGTAATAGATCTTTTCTTTGCATTATGGGCCTAGAATGCAATTTGAGAAGTATATATGAAAACTAAAAATGCCGCTGTATTTTCAGCTGCCACTGAAGAAACTTCATGCCACATTTTTGGGGCAATATTAAGTCTGAAAGTACAGCACAGTTACTATGACTCTGAAGAACACAGTGGCAGAAAAGTTTGCAAATTTTAAGAAATTTAAAGAATAAGGAAAATTAATATAATGCTTTTGGTATTGGCTGTTACCCAAAGGCTTTAAACCACAGGGGCAATGGGAATTTCACTTGTTTTTATTTGTGTGTAGTCCATGTGAGTAAGGAGAGAGAACTGTAAATAGATTAAGATTGCAAGATTAAAAGAGGAAAAAGCTCTAAAGCCAACATTAAACCACATGGAAGTGTAACTCTCTGACCTCATTAACATTTATAAATATGTAAAGGGCGAGTGTCAGGAGGACAGAGACAGGCTCTTCTCAGTGATGGCCACTGATAGGACAAGGGGCAAAGTGTCCAAGCTGGACCAAATGCAGGACCTACTGGTTCTCTGGTAGGTTGTATTTTGTTGTAGATGTTTCATGGGTGTCTGGTATGTTCATGTTTTTTACATAAGTAACCTCAACCTCTTCTATACTGATAGTCTGTAGGTAGCTGATTTCTATCAGTTAGTTTGTCACTGCTGGAGGTCTGATTAAAAGCTTGGAAGGGATCATTCTGAGAATCATAGAATATAGAATCATATAATCTCCTAAATTGGGAGGGACCCGTAAGGATCACCCAGTCCAACTCCTGGCTCCACACAGGACCATCCAAGTCAGAGCGTGGGACCAAGTGCATCGTCCAGGTGCTTCTTGACCTCAGTCAAGCTGGGTGCTGGGACCACTTCCCTGGGGACCCTGTTCTAGTGCTCAACCACCCTCTCAGTAAAGAACCTCTTTGTAACATCCAACCTAAACCTCCCCTGACTCAGCTTCATGCTGTTCCCTTGGGTTCTATCAAAAAGAGAGGAGATCACCACCTGCCCTTTTGCTCCCGCTTGTCAGGAAGCCATGGACTGCAATGAGGTATCCCCTCAGCCTCCTTCAGGCTGAACAAATAGTGTTTCAGGAAGGGATCATGTTAATTTAAGGTTCGTTTGGTAATGGTTTCTCTTTTGACATTAGGTGATGATGGTATATGGTGACTAAGTATTTATGATCATCAGAGAGATATTATAGTACTGAAGTAAGCTCCTACATGATGGGTAGTTCTTTCAGTTTTGTGATGCATTTCAGTATAGGGAAGGATAATTGTTGAGGGTTGAGGTGTCTGTAACATGTATTCTTTGATACCTCAGAGAATCCCACCTTTTGCATTATTTCTTCTTCTTCCTTTGAAGTTAAAACCCTTTTGTGGCTGCAAGTAAGGCTGGAAGAACAGCAGCTGTAAGATTCTAACTTTCTTGGTAGGACATTGACTGGTGAGTGGGCACATCTCGGGTTCGGCACTGGAATTCCAGGAGGGATTTATCCACTGATGTTCTAATGCACAGAAGTTTCACCAAGCAAGGTTGGACTGCTGGTATGCTGCAGCTAAGAACTTCTTAACTAGCAGGCTGGAATCAGAGTACCTCCAGCTTAGTCGTTTTCTGGTCCCATGGTGCTTGTTCTCCTGTCTCAGTATCAAATTGCATCATAAAATATATTTATCACAGCACAACCTACTTCTTCAGCATCTCCTTCAGAGTTTAGTATGCAATTCTCCATCAGGACAAGGCCTCCTGTTTTATGGGTGAGTGCACCAGCAAGTAGGCAATTGTGTGGAAGAATTATGGGATGCTGGCACAAGTTGCCAGATTATTTACATTTAATTTGACACTTAACACCTGAGGATTCTTTGGAGAGTCTAGGCAGAGCCCTGCTACCTGGTGGTCAAGCTCCAATATAGGAAGAAGGTGGTGCCCACCAGAAAGACAAACACACCCAGGGACCTATGGACATAGCTGTTACATGCTCTCAGAGGTTTCAGCTAGAGCAGGGTGACATCCAGAGTTATTAGATGTTTCCAACTATCTTAAGCAACTGCAAATTAGATAGGGCTGAATGTCATGGGGGTTTAGTGGTGTCTGATGCAGAACTTTAAAATGCTGCTGAGAAGTTCAAATTCTTTACAGGGATATTACCCAGTTACGGTATGCTACAATTGTTAGTTTTGATGTGAAAGGATAGACAGTGATGAAAATTGATAACAGCCTAAGTATTTCCAATCTGCATTTAATTTTTAGATGGATAAATAATATTTGGAATATTTATCTGGTCTTATTTCACAGGTATATTTTTTCAGTTGATGCTTTTCTCCTCTAGAAAGCCAATGATTTCTACCCTCTGTTTAGCACAACCAGAATACGGCCTTCAAGAACAGGTTCATTACTGTAGCAGTTTTGAAGGAAGAAAAAATCCCAAGCCAAAACCAACCAAAAAACCCCCTCTTCTCTATTGGATTACTTCCTGGCTTTGGCTGAGGACTGCAAATATGGATTTTATGTCAGCTGCACAGACATTGTCAGCACTATGTTTTGAACTTGTCTGCTTGCTCATCACATTTTAATTAATGAGGGCATGAGCTGAAACAGGTGCTGGTAACAGAATAGACAGCAGCTGGCAAACAGTTTTTAGATCTACAATTAACTCATTTATACTATTGTTCCAGAGCACAGAGTTCATATAATTTTACTGAGGAGGTTATTATCGGACTGAGCTGTAGAGGCACATTCATTTTTCTGTTTCTGGTTTGGTTTTATTTTTTTTTTAATGATGTTTTCTCAGGCTTGGTTCTAATGGCTAAACTGATTGAAAAACTTAGGCTATTTTAATTTTTTTTTTCCAGCAGTAGACATTTAATATTACTAAAACAATCTAATCAAGGAATTAAATGGCCTTTGAATAGAGAACACCAAATTGACTCCATTATCATCTCTGTTTCCAGAGAGAAAGTGGCATAAATTGCTCTGGAACTAGAGCTCAGCGAAGCCCTTCTCCAAATCTGTATAAATTTCCACAGAATGGAAGTTGTACATGTTCAGTAAAATCTGAAGTACCTCGAAAATCTAGTCAAACCTCAGACTTTTTCTTTCAGGTGTCCCAGGCTCTTTGAAGATCATGACTGACATCACATGTCCTTGTTATGTATTCTGAGACTTTTCAGATATAGCTTTTATTTAAAGCTTTTAAAATTATTTAAAATTTTGATTTTATTTACTTATTTATGATCTCCAGATGATCCTGCTCAGGCAGGGGGTTGGACTGGATGATCTTTTGAGGTCTCTTCCAGCTCCTGGTATTCTGTGATTCTGTGATTTTTTGGTAAAAAGTCAACTCTTATAATGTGAACTTGTGGCATAACCTTCTGGTGTTATCACAGCTTGGGACGGTGGTCTGGCATTGTTTGAGGATCACCTTTCTCAGAAATCATTCCCACTGGCAGTGTAAATGTCGACACTTTATTTCAGACGAAAGAGAGTTTAGATATATGAGCATCAGTCAAACCATGTCATTGGGCTTCAGAGAAATGTCCTTAATCATTTTACATAGTAATGTAGGCATAGCCTGGAGGATCAGCGGAAAGCAAAAAGGTTTACTAGCTGTGATCATTTAGCCTGGAGAAGAGAAGGATGAGGGGAGACCTTATTACTCTCTGCAACTCCCTGAAAAGAGATTGTAACCAGGTGGGGGTTGGTTTCTTCTTCCAAGTAACAATCAATAAATGGGACAATAGGAAATGGTCTCATTTTGTGCCGGGGAGGTTATGGTTGGACAATATGTCTACACCAAAAAGGTTGCCAATCACTGGAACAGGCTGCCTCCAGGAAGTGGTGGAGTCCCATCCCTGGAGGTATTTAAAAGACGTGTAGATGTGGTGCTTAGGGATATGGTTTAGTGTTGGACTCAGCAGTGCTGGGTTAAGAGTTGGTCTTTATGATCTTAAAGGTCTTTTCCAACTTAAATGATCCTATGATTCTAAGATCTCTTGAAATTAAAGGTTAGGC
Source organism: Heliornis fulica (assembly GCA_013399135.1). Taxonomy (NCBI): domain Eukaryota; kingdom Metazoa; phylum Chordata; class Aves; order Gruiformes; family Heliornithidae; genus Heliornis; species Heliornis fulica. The sequence goes on along the minus strand of VXBZ01012599.1, from coordinate 650,466 downwards.
ATGTGAGTTCTTGCCTGAAACTACAGCATAAGGTAGCACCATTTCTGACTGTTAAGAATTTATATGCTGAAAGACCCAAAAGGCCAAACGAACATTAACTGTTGTACAGAATATTATTCTATGCACACAATATGCCTGGAATAATTATCAGAGCAATGGATTTACATTACTATAATAAATTTACATTTTCCATTATGATTTTAATGTATGCACATATCTTTGAAATCATGATGGCGACTGTAAAACTAGAACATTTTGTATTAAAACCACCTAAATCATATAGCTCAAAGAAGGGTCAAGACCAGTCTGTCAGGTATTTAGATGTGTAAGAAAAGACATAGTCCTTGGCTGTTATTTCTAATATGCTTCAGAAAATGACCCACGCACTGGTCAGCAACTAGGGTTCTCATTAGTTTTAAAATGTTGTCCCTAAATTTGCAGCAACATCTTCTGACATTAAAACATTTCCAAATCAATGAGCCTTTGTTGCTAGCAGTCAGACTTTAAGTAAGGAAAGGTTTTAATGAACCACCCACATAAACTTTGTACACATTATGAAAACTGAAGAGTTTCCAAATACTGAATGATTTTAAATACCTTTGAATATTCCCTGAGAGTTCTGAGCTGTTATTTTGACATAATTACAATCATAAATAGTTAATGGTTTCCTTTAACAACAGAAATTAGAAGTTAATTATTTAATTGACATTTAGCACAGTGTCAGGGAACATGTTGTAAAATATACATATTCTTTCTTTGGCTGGGATTATATTTATGGTTTATGAAAAAATAGGAAGGAAATAAATGCCCTTTGACTATAAAAGCTCTAGATTTATTATTGTTTTGATGGAAATTGTTTTAATTAACTAGTCAGATATTAAATGGTTTTAAAACTCTCACCATGGTAGATCTCAGAGAGGTGCTATTTTTGAGCTATTACCTGTATGGCTTCTTAGATAATTGTTGGACTACATTTAATATTTTGATCAATATAGAAAATACTATGGAATGGTTTATGGCAAGACTTACTGATGATATGAAAACTGACAGAGCAACAAATGTTGGGGGTAATTTATTAGTACCAGATGGTTTGGATGGCTTACACTCAACATTGGAGAATTCAGCTTTTCCCACAGTAAATCTACATTTGATCAACTGAGTAAATTCCTAGAGTTGTTGACTGTATTGGCTGGATCTTCACTGCCTACAGTAGAAACTCAGACGTGTAACACTTTAGTGCAGATAAAAGTAATCGTAATACAACAGGGAAAGGTGATGGCAGGCTTTGGTCATGGCATGTGGGACTTGCTTAAGACCCAAAGATTTTGGGGGCCATTAGTTTCATCCTACAGAAAGCTAGATGTCAGGCCTAAGAAAATGATCTCTCCCATGAGTAGGGCATTGATTAGACTGTTATAAGCCATTTCACCTTGTGGGACATCTGTATTAAAGTGTGGAAATAGTATTAGACAGAATTCAGGGGAGGATCCTTGAGTCTTGCAAACTCTTACCGTGTAAACTCCATGGAGCATATCTGATTCACTTCATTGAAAAAGAAGGGCAAGAGGTAAATTAATATCTACATGCAGCTATTTATACATGGGTGACAGCAGTGAGGTTTTCAGATTTATGAACAATAGCTTAACAGGAAGCACGGTCTGCAAACTGAGGGTAAATAAAGTTAACCTTATACTTTTATGCCAGATGGCAACTATACTACATGCAGCTGCTCACTCACACCCTCCACAGTGGGATGGGGGAGGGAATCTGAAGAGTAAAAGTGAATTAACATAACAGTAGTCTAATAGGTAAAGCAAAAGCTGCGCACACACAAGCAAAGCAAATCAAGGGATTCATTCCTCCCTTCCCATGGGCAGGCAAGTGTTTGGCCATCCCCAGGAAAGCAGGGTTCCATCACATGTGATGATGGCTTGGGAAGACAAATGCTAACACTCCAAACATACCCTTCTTCCCTCAGCTTTATATGCTCAGGATTACAATATATGGTTGCCTTTATGACAACTATAATAAAACATGGTCAGATTTATATGCTGGGCAGGGCTGGCACACACCAAGGCTGTCTCTCTCCAACATCCCCCTCAGCAGTGGGCTGGGGGTATACAAGGTATTGGGAAGGGACAGAGACAGGACAGTTGACCCCTGCTGACCAAATGGATATTTCATGCCTTATAATGTGCTCAACATATTCATGCTCAACAATGAGAAGCTGAGAGAGAGGGGAGGAAGTGTGAGGCATTCAGGGTTTTTTTACAGTGTTTGTCTTCTGGAACAACCGCTACGCCTGTGGAAAGCCCCGCTTCCTGAGAAGTGTCTGGACATCACCTGCTGATGGGAAGTAGAGAATAATCTTTTCCTTTTCCTTTGCTTCCATGTGAGACCTTTTGCTTTTGCTGTATTTAACTGTTTTTATCTTTTGGGATTTTCTCATCTTATTTTCCTCCCCTCCTGTCCTGCTGAGAGGGGGAGTGATGGAGTGGCTTGGTGGACACCTGGTATCCAGCCAGGGTTAAACTACTGCAGTCCTTTATGACACAAAATGTGGGGCCTGAGGAATTCAAGGTAATTGGAAGAACTAACGGGAGAACATGGACTGAACATAGCTGGGGAGTGGAATAACTGAGGAGAATTTCTTATTTTTCTAGTTGTGGTGAAGGGATGAGGGGTAGATTGCATGTGCAGATTTTCCTAGCTGCTGCATCCCTACATCAGTGTAGATAGTTATAGCTCTCTTTCAGAAACATTTCCCTCTGGATGCCAGAGAACCCCTCGGCAAAATGAGAACTACACTGGACAAAGCACTGTAAAATAGGCTCTTAGGAGCAGTGTGCAGTGCCTGGAGCCCTAATAGGTCTCTTGAATCTCTGCATTCTGTAATTCATTTCTTTTAGTACCAGTAAAGCAAAATGTGCCCCAGAGAGCTTTCATCCCAACATCTGGGAGCACTGCAGGGAAGCAGCATGGTGTGAGCAAACTGCTGGCTGACTGCAGTCTGCTTCTTGGTATCTACGTCCTCTCCAGCTCAGGTTGAAGCAAACTTGTTTCTCTTGGAGGAAAACAGACTATGGAGGTGAATGGATGCTTGAAACTAGCTCACAGAGGTTAGATCGTTAACAGTAACCAGGTGATAAGAGGATCTGGTAGACTGCTTTTTGTGTTTGCAGTAACAGTTCTGAATGGTAATTCCCTCATTAAGAAGCTTTGGCAGCTAGATGTAATGAAGGATTTACTACTGTGCTGGAAATCCCAGTCTGCGATACAAGGACAACAGAGTACTAATCAGGCGGTGGGTGAGACAGAAATGGAAGAAAGTGATTCTACTTATTTCCTTTGTTCTTGTCTCTCTCTCTCCCCACTTCCATTTCCAACATCTGGTATAAAAATGAAGATGTAGCACAAATGTGTTTCTCTAGTATGATAAAAATGTCAGTACCAAGAGATCCCTCTGTATTGGATGTACAGCTTTTTATTTATTACTAACTCCCCTGCCTTTGGACTGTGTCGTTTCAGCTTCCAGGAAGTCGGAAGTCCTTCACAGCTACGTCAGTGTAATCAAATCTGCCAGCAAAGCTCTCCCCCCCTGAGTGGTGGTCTACCTTTTAGTAGCCAAAGCCAATGAGCTCACTGCTCTCTGCTCTCAGGCACACAGACATGGTTACTTTAATGGGAGATCATCTGTATTAGGTGTTCTGTAGGTGCTGCATGGGAACTGCTACTCTCCCTTGAAGCAGATGGTCAACCTAAGTCAGAGTAATTGCAAGGCTGGAAGTGCCTACTTGACTGTGAGGGGAGACAGTTTGAGATGAAGGGTTTATCTCAAGGACCTTTAGATATAGTTACCAAGAACCTTCTAATGAAAATAAAGGTGATATCTTGACCCATCCTTGGTCCTGAACTCAAAGCTATATTCTGATGTGTATGCACTGCTAAGCTCTCAAGCCCCACCGGTGACTCTTTTGGTAATGTTACCAAGGGAGCTAAGTTAGCTACCATGACCCTTCTTCTATTTTGTCTCTCTTTTCTCATCTTTTCTCCCTCACCATCCTTCTTAAATCTAAATTAGTACTCAGATGCATTTACGCAATTTTTTCTAATATATGTCACTACAGTCAAAACCCTTTCCACAAGAAGAAAAGCAAAGGTGAGCCCAACTTCTTTGTGGGACTAGTCCATGTCCCATTTCACTTCCCCGAGTCTTTGTGTGTGTCCTACTTGAGAGCTTAGGCTGGTATTGTCCCATCTAGGCACAAGTCACAACTGTTCATTGGGAAAGTCCTGAAAAGATCTGAAAGCACTGTAGAATAGATGTGCTGGAACGTAGCTACAGTATTTCAATTGCGGGCATCTGCCATCAAACTAATGCATATACTCGCTGAAATGTTTACTTCATTACCCCCTCACAAGATCTTAATTAAGCTGACTGGGGATTTGAACAAAGGAGGATCAAAAGGCATCAATTATGTGTATTACGGCACTGAATAGGGCTCTGAAACTCAGACCCGAATTTCCGTCGAAAGGGGCTGTTCAGGAACGCTTATCTGGAGCTGGTGATTGCAACCCCTCATTTTGCACGCTGCATTCTTCTTGTGGCAATAACAGCCTTTCATTTCGGTAATTGTGGGCTGTTTGTGCCGTGTGAATGTCAGCGGGGTGGGGGGTGGGGGATGTTGCATGATCCGAAAACATTGAACCACTGTGAATGACAGCAAAAATGTCATTTAGATCCAGCAATCAAGCTTGTAGAGCACCAAATTCAAAGTCAGGTGTTGTGTATAGATTAAACTTCCCTTCAAAAGCCTGTAGAAGTTTTAAATTGTGATGACGTGGAGCTATTTCTTAATAAAAATATGCAGCAGCACTGTAAAGTAAACTGAAATACTTCTGAAAGAACTGTGCATATACCTGAGGCATAATCCTTCCACGTGACATTATTCTTCCCAAATCTCAATAAAAACTACAGTTGCATTCAAATAAAAGTATCTCGATTAAAAAGCTCTTTGAATAACAGCCCAGCCAATGTAGTATTATGTATTGAGGCTTGGCAAATCAACTAATTCTATTAAAGAAAAATACTAATATCTTTATATTATTTTAAACATTAATTCCTTTAAAAAGTATCAGAATTTGTATTTTTTTAAATGCCATTCAGGCACAAAATAATTTTGAAATCTGAAAGTCTTTTCAGAGAGTCTTTAGTACAGAAAGACTTAAGAAAACCTCAGAGGAACTAACCAGCATTAAGAAAAATCAAAATAATGAAATCAGGCTGATTTCTTTGGGATTTCACTCAGTAGAAGCCCCATGACAACATCAAATCATCACGCCCTAGACTGGCATTTTCAGAATGACAAAATGTTTATTGCTTCATTTCAAAATGACTAATTCAGATTTTTCACTTGTATGACATGAAAGTCAAACTCAAACAAAATATTTTGAATACCTTGTAAGTCTGTTTTTATTTCCCTTCTCTATCTGTCTCATTACTTACCCATCCTTTGCAGTGGTTTCAAATAAAGCTATTTTTTCAGTCTTGAAGTCTAAAATTAATCTGCTGTTCTCTGGAGGGAGAGAATTGCCTAATGTGGAGCTTACAGTTTTGTTGTCTTCTTAATTTTTAGGGCCTAGGGCTACCTCAGTTAAGACCACATGACTGTAGACATAAAGCTGGATTGTTTTCTCCCCATGTCCAGTAATGAAGAAATCAGATTAATGAGTCTCAAAAATCCCTGAATTTAACCTCTCTGGAGGCCTCTCCTGTACATCTACAGACAGAGGTTGAATATATATAGTCGAGATGCAGTTTATATTCTACTTAAAAAAATTAACATCAAAAGGACATCTGATGTGTATGACTATCCAGTTACCGTTGCTAATTAAGTTTCAGATAACAAGCAGATGTTAAAGTTAGGCAGACTGGGCAACAAGTTAGTTCATGCATTTTTTGATGGGAATTCAGGGTATTTGTTTTAATGCTGATATCAAATTTAGGAACAAAAGAAATCATAGAATCATATAACTATAGAATTGTTTGAGTTGTGAGGGACCTCAAAGCTCATCCAGTTCCAACCCTTGCCATGGGCAGGGATACCCTCCACATGGGCAGGGATACCCCAAGCCCCATTCAGCCTGGCCTTGAACACTGCCAGGGATCCAGGGGCAGTCACAGCTTCTCTGGGCAACCTTTGCCAGGGCCTCACCACCCTCACAGGGAAAAATGTTTTCCTAATATCTAATATCAATCTGTCCTCTTATTTTAAAACTACTCCCCCCTGCCCCGTCCTATCACTCCATGCCCTTGTAACCGGTCCCTCTCAAGCTTTTCTGTTGGCCACTTTAGGTACCAGACGACTGCAAACTCCTAAACTTTACTGTAAACATCTTTGTAAAATTGCTGTTTGTGCAAAGCATTCACTTATGAGGTGCAGCATTTCCTTTATCTCTGACACTAGTACTTATTTTGAATTTCAAAATCAGATTATCATCAAATTAATTTTTAAAGAATAAATCAGTGTGGATGCTTTTCTCACAGATGATATTCTGACTTTTGTAATACATTCTGCATCTGTATGATGGCTTCCTAGAACATATTGATAAGAAAGTCAGAAAACCAATTTAATCAGAGAGAAGAAATTTGATGTCAGAAATAAAAGATTATCCAGTTTTTACTAAAAAGAAATAAACAAACAAACAAACAAAATCTTTTCAGGACCTGAAAAGAGAGATGTCCTCCTCTTCCTGTACAACAACTGAAATCTCTGAGATAAATCAGCTTTTACACTGACTTGTTTCATTTCTCCTCACACTAGCAAATGAAAATCCTTTTGGTGCCTGATAGAAAATTTCTGTTATCTCCTGCAGCATCTTTGTATCTCAATCAGTTCTAGCAAGTGAGATCATGTCAGTCCTATATTATATACCACTCTGTTTTCTTTCTGACCCCCAAAACTAGCTGTAAGCTCCAAGCTGGCCATCCTCGCTCCCTCTGCAGTCATCCAGAGAGGAAGGTTATCCAGAGGATAATTCTTCCTCCCTGTTGGAGATGCCTTTTGGGTAGAGGGGGAGGAATGTAACGCTGTTCTCACCTACCAGCCTTCCTGTACTAGCAGTGCTGGGAATTTGGAAAGGTAATCCAGGTTAGATGACTGCCAGCTTGATAAAGAAAATTGAGGATGACTTCTGCATCTTGAATGCAGAAAGTTGCTTTGTAAGGATATACAAAATTGGTCTTTTTCATAAGGATCAGCAAAAATGAGAAACCCCCAGAAATTTCTTTTCATAGTGGATCCTGTAGCCTCATTTTTCAAAGCATTTTTTTCAAAGCATTTTCTTACTATTTTGAGAAAGATCAAGAATTTGGAAATTTCAAAATGCTTATGTAATGAATTCTAAACTTTCAGTACCTCTAACATTTCACAACCATCTGAGGGACTGATTTCAGCCTCAGTAAAGCACAAACATGCATTCCTTTTGAAAGTGTGGCAACAGTTAGCACCATGTATATTTTTAGTACGGATTTCAGCACACAGAAAGGTCCATTGCTACTGGTAATACTGGGAACACCTTCCTTATGAGGAAAGGCTGAGAGCTGGGTCTCTTCAGCTTGGAGGAGAATGAAGGGTGACTTCATCTATGTGTGTCTATAAATATGTTAAGGGTGAGTGTCAGGAGGATGGAGCCAGGCTCTTCTCAGTGATGCGCAGTGATAGGACAAGGGGCAGTGGGTCCAAGCTGAGGCATAACCATCTTAACATAAGGAAAAAACTTTTCACTGTGGGGGTGACAGAGCCCTGGGACAGGCTGCCCAGAGAGGTTGTGGAGTCTCCTTCTCTGGAGACATTCAAGACCAATCTGGACACATTCCTGTGTGATTTAATCTAGGTGATCCTGCTCAGGCAGGGGGTTGGACTAGATGATCTTTTGAGGTCCCTTCCAACTCCTAATACTCTGTGATTTTGTGTACTCTTCCATGTAGAAAAATGAGATTCCAGCTAGCTGAGGTGATGGTCTTTTAACACTGCATAGAAACATGGCACATATACTGAACACAGCCAAACTTCACAGGGCCTACTAAGCTTTAAGAGCAAGACCTTGAAGTTTTATCGACCTTGTCCTGGAAGCAATGCCAAACCCATGCTAATAATTTGAAAACCTGGAGGTGAAAAGCTTGAGGACAAGACTTGTGAGAAATTTATTCTGTGTAGAGAGGGAGTAGGAGTAAGGTTCAACTTCCAGATTTTCTGGCAACACCAAGCAACAAAATTCATGTGAACCATGGCATATGGCCAAAAGACAGCACATTTTTATTCCTTCTACTTTATTCCTTATCCTAAGAGATGTTATTCAATACTAAGGAGTGGTGACAAAGTATAGAGAGTGCACATGAATAGTAATTATCTACTAGCTGGATCATTATAGTCAAATTTAGTGCTAAGTAAAGAGCTGTGCAGCACACTACAAAGGAAGGAAAACTGCAGGAACCATCGCTATCTACAAAGCTACCCACAAGATCTTCACAGCAGGCAGCTACAGATTTGTTTTTATGGGAATGCCGCACACAAGTTTTTGTAGTCAATTATTTCTTCCAAGACATTAATGTGATTGTGCTTAGCCATTGATATTTTCCAGAAACTTTAGTCAATGCTTCCAATATTTCCTGCAAAGCCATATTGATTTTGATGAAACCTTATTTAAAAAATGAAGTGGGAGAAAAAGCTTCAAAAGATCAAAAGATAAGATTTTCAGAGGTTTTGGATATTAAACTTTTTGGGTTTGTTTTCAAAAAGACCTTTTTGGTTAGAAAGCAACTTCTTTTCTGTCAATAAAGGTTGAAGGAGGTTGAAACAGAATCAAAAGATTTTCTGTAAATGTGAAAGTGTTTACTTAGCCCATTCTCAACAATGTGTATTGCTACTGCACTGACGCTACGTTTCTCTAATAAGCACACGTACAAACATTCATGTGCACATTTTCAACCCCACGGAGAAATCAAGTCCAAGTAAAATATTCTTTGAAAGAGGAGTCTTAGGGAAGGGAGAAGGTGCAGTTGAGAAAGTACCAGTTAGAGGCTGAAAGAGCTAAAAGTTGGGTTTCTAGGTTCTGTCAACTTACATACTTACATGGACTTGACTGCTCTGTACTGAATTACATAGCTGAGATGTGACTGATAAGCTCACACACTACACACTTCTTTTCCAGCTGATTTTTAGGTATAATACCCCCTGTAATTCCTGGAAATTAGGAAAGTAAACTGGCTAAAGGTACAAGTGAAGGTGTGAAGCTATCTCACTACCAGAGTGGAGATACAACAGTCTGACATTTGACTTTTTCCCCCATCATTCCACAGTTTTTAACGGACTAAGGATGTGGATTGAACCCAAGCCCTTGTACCCTGTATCAAGCACCAACCCCTCCCTGAACCTGTGCCCCTCCTAGCTATAGCATAAAGAGTTTACTTCCCTTCTGGTGTCTGACTCTTTGTCACAGCTACCTGTTGTCATTGCATACAAAGAGCAAATCGTGAAGGAGCACATTTAGCCTGGAAAAGAGGAGGCTGATGGGAGACCTTATCAATCTCTACCACTACATGAAAGAAGGTTGTAGTGATGTGGGTGTTGGTCACTTCTCCCAAGTAACAAGACAGGACAAGAGGAAACAGCCTCAAGTTAGATCAGAGGAGGTTTAGATTGGGTATTCGGAACCATTTATTTACCAAAGGGGTTGTCAATCACTGGAACAGGCTACCCAGTGAAGTGGCAGAGTCACCATCCCTGGAAGTATTTAAAAGTTGTGTAGATGTTGTACTTAGGGACATGGTTAGTGGTTGGGCTTGGCAGTACCAGGCTAATTGTTGGACTTGGTGATAATAAGTCTTTTACAACCTGAATGATTCCATGATTCTATGATCTTGACCTGTGCTGGGACTGCAAAACAGTCCATCACCAGCTCTGCCTTTCAGCCAAGAGAATGTCATGACAGAGATCATAGAATCACAGAACTAGTGGTTGGAAGGGACCTCAAGAGATCATTGAGTCCTACCCCCCTGCCAAAGCAGGTTTGGTAGAGCAGGTTGCACAGGTCGGTGTCCAGAGGGTCTTGAATGTCTCCAGAGAAGGAGACTCCACAAACCCCCTGGGCAGCCTGTTCCAGTGCTCCGTCACCCTCACTGTGAAGAAGTTCTTTTGCACATTGGTATGGAACCTCCTGTGGTCCAAATTGTGCCCATTGCCCCGTTTCCTGTCCCCACAGGCCACTGAGAAGAGGTTGTCCATCTCCCTTTGTCTCCTGCACTTCAGATATTTATAAACATTGAATTCTGTGAAGGGCCATCCACCACATGCTCTAAGATGCCTGGGAGGACATCCAATGACATGCTCTGTGGCATACTTGAGCACACTTCACACAACCTAGTCCCTTGTTCTGAATTTTTATTACACAGCCCAAGCCCATCTATGATGGGATCCCTATGGCTTGAAACACAATTACCCTGATACAGCCAGGGTCCAATGGTGCCATAATGGAAAGAAATACCAAGGGAGGGAATGACTATAAAATGGGGTGAAAAATTTAAGCCTGACCATCAGGGTAATATTGCAAATTTATTTAGGTATAGGATGGCTGTATGGATGTCAGCATAACTGAGCAGAAGTGTTGCTGGAGAGCCCTTGCTGGTGGCTGAGAGACCATGTGGGGAAAATATTATTTCCTTTGTTTTTCCTTATACACTTAACACAGAATGCATTTGCTTGCAGTTACTGCTGGCTGGTGGTAGGATGCTGCTAGAAAGGGAAATTTTGTCTTCTCTGGATTAGGCATTCTTGTGTTCATATCTCAGGACTTTGCAAATTTTTTGCAACAAAATCACCCATCTGTGAGTTTCTGAAGACTTACTGGGGCCTTCTTTATCTTCAGTGTTTCCAATTCATCTCTGAGATGGCTGCTTCAAGATATGAAATGGTGCCATTTCAAATCCTTCCAAGGAAAAAGGTATTAAGGAAATGCCTCTGGTGAACAACCTATTTGGTAATAAATTTTGACTGCTTTTCAACTGTTCCCAGCCTTTAAAGCCCAAAATGCTTTGGAAACAACAGAACCGTGTTTACAATCAGAGATTATGCAATTAATAGCTGGTGACATTCAGGGAATAGTAGTGTGCCTAGTTTCCAAAGATAAATATTTATAATGTAAACATTTAATGGCTTAAGCATCTTATTTAACTGCCCTTCCCTTCCACTGCCTTGTCTAAACATTGCATAGAATTCTGCTGGCACTAATTTCTGAAGTAATACATTTTTATCAGTGTTGTATAATGCACTAGCTAAATAATTCCAGCTGAGGTAAACAATCCCAAACTTTAATAGGAAAATGTCATTTACTGATGTGGTGGTAAATAAAGAAGTGTGTGGGTTCATTTATTTGATGGTCCAGTGTAGGCTGTGAAGAGCAGGCACAATGTTTACCACCCCGTGTAAAAATCGGTGATTGCTTTGTACTTGTTGATTACAAAAAAATTCATTTTTCCTAGAGATTGAGATGATTTTTCCCAAATTCACATGCAGGTGATGACAGCCTCCTCAGTATTTGATTGCTGAGATTGGTATATCTGAAAGAAGTTTGATTTCTATAAGGGGCAAGCAAATGGTTTTATAATCTTCAGTCTGATTCATCAATTAAGTATATACAGATGTTTCAATGTTGTACTGTGAAGGAAATGGATTGCACTCTAATGCTGTCTTCATATTTTTCCAACCTCCTTCATGGCATTTCCTACTGCAATTTTACTACTCCTGCTACTTGCACACCTCTAGTGTGTTCAAGCAATGAGGATGATTTGTGCATGATGCTGACTTGTCATCTTAATTCTGACAGGTTGAGTTGGGGTTGATCACCCAAGAGAAGAGAAGGCTCCGGGAAGATCTTATAGTGTCCTTCCAGTACCTGAAGGGGCATACAAGAAAGCTGGGAAGGGACTTTTTAGAAGGGCGTGTAGTGATAGGAGAAGGGGTGGTGGTTTTAAATTGGAGGGGGGTAGATTTAAATTGGATATCAGGAAGAAATTCTTCACTCCAAGGGTGGAAAGTCAATGGAATAGGTTGCCCAGGAAAGTGGTGGCTGCCCATCCCTGGAGGTGCTCAAGACCAGGTTGGACGGGGCCTTGAGCAGCCTGGTCTACTGAGAGGTGTCCCTGTCCATGGCAGAGTGGTTGAAAGTTTGTGATCTTTAAGGTCCCTTTCAGCTCGAACCATTCTGTGATTCTATGATTCTATGGTTCTCTTCGAATGTCTTTTCCACTGAGATACCCCAAACTTCTCCATAGTTAGGGAATTTCCAGTCTCTTGTGTTAACCAGAAAGGCTAATCCTAGGAACAATCAAGCCATCAACTGTGCTGATGTTTCAAAAGGCATGCTGAAGTCTGAAAGAATTGGTTACTTTAGATTTACCAGGTCAGACCCAAGAAAGGACTAAGGTATGCCTGTTTGTGCATTTTGCATAGAATCATAGACTGTGTTAGGTTGGAAGGAACCTTTAACGATCGTCTAGTCTAACACCCCAGCAGTAAGCAGGGACACCGTCACTAAATCAGGTTGTCCAAAGCCCTGTCTAACTTGGTCTTAAATACTTCCAGGGATGGGACTTCCATAATCTTTCTGGGCAGCCTGTTCCAGGGCCTCACCACCCTCATAGTAAAGAATTTCTTCCTAATGTCTAATCTAAACCTGCCCTCTTTCAATTTGAAGCCATTGACCCTTGTCCCTGGGGAACAGTCCTTCTCCCAATTCCCATTTAAGTAGGACCCTTTTAAGTATTGGTAGGCCTCAATCAGGTCTTCCACTGTTCTTGGATTTAAAATGTGAATGTTTCTAGGAAGTAACCAGGGCAGTGCAGACAGGTCTTGCTCAGGCTTTATGCTTTTCCTCCCATCACAGCACAGTTCAGGGAGACTGTCCATGTCCACAGCCTGTGATCTGGCTAATGGGACAACCAATAAAAAAACTTCACTCACTGTCCAGGCAATTATGAAGCAGATAAAGGTATTACATCAAACACAATTTAAAAACAAACCAGCTATTAAAAAAAGGTCAAAGTGATTTGGTTGTAGTATGATGGTTTTCTAGCTCTGCTGTGTACAAGCAACATTATATAAGTTCATATCCGTCTGGTTTTGTGTACATAACAGATATATACATACATTTAAATTGTTAATCTGTGTAAAGAGAGCCAGTCTGAGAGACTGAGATGAAGACACGAAATTTTAGAGGTCCATTTTCTAGCAAAGAAGTGCATTACAAAGCCAAAAGAAAATGAGAATGGTTCATTAAGCATGGGAATGCATTTAAAGAAGGTCTTTGATCCAAAGAAAAATAGACAGGCTGAACAGTTCAAGGAAGGAATTGTGTAGGCATTAAAGATTAATAAAAATTAATAGTGCAGGGAACAGAGACTGCATTTCTCTAGCTGGACAGATGATGGTTCCAGAAGAAATCTAAAAAATGTGACATGAGAGGTGTCAAGAGGACTGAGGAAAGAGAGGAGAGGAAAAGAGTTAAGAGGCAAGATAGGAAAATACCCTCTGGCATCTATAATGGAGTTTACACAGGCAACATTGTGATATGACTGATATTGCTTCATTCTTTCTTTAAAAGCTGCAGTAATTGGATATTGCATTCCAAAAGACATCATCTAATGTCTTAATGCAGTAATAATGAATAACAAAAATAGGGGAAAGAAGTCACAAGACAACGTATAGTTGCTAAAATTAAATCCAAAGCAAGTGGAATATTTGGTTGCTGCTTGCAGGTTTCTGGTGCCAGCTAAGAGAAGTGGTAGGATGAAAAATATAATGGGAACAGTATGACATGGTCACTTAACAAGAGACCTGCTACCAGTGGTACTGCTGCTACTGTCCATAAGTGCTCTTAACTACTATGGTTGGAGCAAAGCACACTTGTTTACACCAGAGTTTTACACCGAGTTTAAAATTGGGTTTTAATTTGTAGGACAGGCAAAGATTTTGAGGTGATGGAAAAAATTATATACCCACCCATTAGAGCCTAGATACTGTAATTAGTTCATAAATGTGGGTAACTTTATGGAATGAGTCCTGATGACATTTAACAATGTGCCTGAGTGCTTCCTGGGAAGGGTTTTTGTTATCAGCCCTCTTCTGTCCAGTCAAGGACAGATCATTTTCTTAAGGTTGTACAATAACTCCATGGGGTGCCTTTCTCTTACGTCTTCTTATGCTGTTAGAGCTAATAATGGGAAAAGAAAAAAACACAGTGTTCTAGTTCATAAAGAAATGTTAAGCTCAGAAACAATACTGGTCTGTATTTACAGAACTGCTCTCAGAACCTGGTCCTGAATGGATGTACACCGAACCTATTTTCTAACTGAAAGCAAATTTCAAAGGAATTTGGGTACAGAAAAGGAACCATTCTCATACATTATTTAGGTTACTTAATTTACTCTGAGCTGACTGAAGTTGTAGAACTAGGTATAGCATAGTACTAGTAATAGATATTGCAACAGCTAACATATACTAATATTGTCAATAATACCGAGTAAATGATCTACTGTAAGGTTTTATCATCATAAATGGAAAATTACCTAAAGTGTAATTAATCCAAGGCTGACCTAGCAGTGGAAGGAAAAGAAAACAAGAAAAATATAAAAGGAATATTTTCACTGCTTTCATTTGTCTTTTTGTTTACACACTAAGAATTACTTCTTAAAACATTTTTAATATAGCCATCATAGAAGAAAAGTGTGGATAATATAGCATGGTCCTTCTTTAATGCTTCGATAGAGCCTATGTGTTTTCCCAAATGCAACTTCTAAAAGGTGTTCCTTTACTGAAGTTTGCATATTCAACCTTACCAAACATGCTTCTGGCATCATCTCATCTCAGAAGCACATGTATGTACTGACTTCATTGCTGTTCACTGAATGGCAGATGAGGGTCTGGTTGTGTTAGCTCCTGTGCCAGTACAAAACAGTAAGGACCCGGCAACTTAGATGACATATTTTTATGACATTTCCCCTCTGCTATAAAGATGTAAATGTACATTTACATTGTCAGGTGACATGTCAATGTGGTGTCAGTTAGATCATGTGTTAAAATAGTGCTACAGCTATATGAATAAATCAGGCAACAGTGAGGCAGTAAACCTACTCTACTTTTAATCACAAGGCTAGTCTTTGAAACTGTTTTTTTCTTGAGCCAGCTAGGACTCTCAAAGACAACTTCTGTGCACAATTTGAATGTCCACAGGGGCAAGACACTTTAATTCAGACATCATGTTTTGGAGGTTAAGAGTGTTTAAAGGTTGGGACACAAAAGGCACATGCATTTATATCAGATTCAGGACAGAATCCCTGGTACTGTGAAGTTTGCTACAGCAAATGACATCTTATTTTTACTCCTCAGCATCTTACCCATACAATGATAGAAAATTGTCTCTTACCTATCAAATTGCTCTTTTCTTGGTTAGGGATCATCTGTTTCCTTAGGAATAAACAGCACCTCACATAGCAATCTTCTCATCTTTTTTTTTGAGTTCTAGACAACACAGAAATATAAATAATTAACAGAAATAGTAATTGCAAAGGGCCATCTGTCCTTTTGCAACTCTTTTATATGCTACAGAATGTTAATACTGAAATACATTCATCAACTTTAATAGACATCTGGAGCATAATCATCCAGTAACCACTTATATAAAGGTTGCTGCATGAAATAATTATCAGTGAAATATGGTAAACGAAAAACTGTCTTTGAAAGCGTTGAAACAGAAACCAGATTCTTCAAGCTCCAAGAATTAACAAGGAGAGAAGTACAGTACTGCCAGATTTTTCTGCTGTATAGCAGCATTTGGTGTATTTTTTTTTTCCAGACAACTTAATTAGTCTGTGAATAAAACCCACTGGCAAGAGGAAAGGCTTCAAATGTGGGGAATTTGATCTTGATCTGGCTGGTCTGGTTCTTCCCATTCCCTTTCCTTTTTTATATATTTTTCAAATTTCAGAGCACGATTTACATTCAAAATATCTTCTGGCTCCTTACTAAGCAGACCCAAAGATGCTGACTCCGTTCTTTCCTCTCAGCACTGCTTATCATCGTGGGGTTTGCAAATAGCATGTGGGACACAGCAATATCAAAGAGAACAAAGACTGCTGCAAAGATGAAGGGCACGTGAGATGCAGCGAGATAGCAAACCTGCTTTAAGTCCAACAGTGGTGTTTATTGAGCAAAATTTGCCTACCTTCTGTCTGAAAATAGGAAATACATCCGTACGCAGACCTTATTCCTACATAGCGGTTGCCAGGAATAGGTTGGTGTAGGATTGATCATTCCGCAATGTATATTTAAGTGTTGGCACAAAAGGGCAGATCAGAAGCTACTGAAGCCAATATGTCATGTCCCTAGGTGTTTCAGAAGTCTGGCTCAGGTTCCTAAAACCTTGAAAAGCAAGTTAACTAATTTTCATCCCTTTATCATGCAGGAATTATTGTGTAATTTTCTCTGGCCTGCAGTCATTGAGTATTTTGCATTCAGTACAGTCCCACTTGTGATCAATGGAGGAAATAGAGAACATGATGCTGTAAGTTGGGTATAGATGACAATCCTTCCTCAGGTATTGGATGTCCTGCTGGAGACTTGATTTGATAAGTCCTGTGGCTGGGTCTTACTAAAACTTTTTGGAGTAAAGCAGAGACCTGTCAATCTTTTCCCATAAATTACTCCATCAGGAAACTGTTTCATCATTTTGAGTCCCAAACTCTCTCTTCCTAGAGCATGAAAAGACAGCTAGTCTACTGGTCAAATAGGTAAGACCAACACACACATCATTTTGTTCATTGCTAACCTACAATTCCCAATACCCTGGACTAGTTACCAATCCCAAGTCCCCATGTCCTTTTTTGGGGGTTGGTGTTTTTTTTTTTTTTTTGTTTTGGTTTGGTTTTTGTTGTTGTTGTTGTTGTTGTTGTTGTTGTTGTTGTTGTTGTTGTTGTTGTTGTTGTTGTTGTTGTTGTTGTTGTTGTTGTTGTTGTTGTTGTTGTTGTTGTTGTTGTTGCTGTTGTTTGGTTGTTTGGTTTTTGTTTGGTTGGCTGGTTTCGGTTTTTTTTGTTTGTTTTGTTTTTTTTTTTTAAACATTAAATCATTAAAGTTCCTGAATGGCAGCAACACAGACTTTTTGATGAATTCCAGGTTTTATTTCCTTTCCAGATCCAGTCTCTTATATTTACAGTTCCAGGTTACTTTAGTATTTAGCCCCTATTGATTAAACCCTAATTATTCTGGAAAGTCTCTACTGAACTGCACACTCATCAGTGACTGAGAATGGGGATAAAATGAGCAGGAGAGAACAGAACAAGTACACTTACTGCCATAGCAAAGATCACCTCTTGACTCTTGGTAGCCAATGACAGCTGCTGTTTATCTGTCTTACCATTAAGCACCAAGTGATGCAGCAGCTCTTGCCAATATGAACATTCTCAAAAATAATTTGCATTTAATATGGACAAACCAGAGTTTGGAAGGGAAACTGGTTCCTGATGGTTGTAGTTCTCATATATTTCTTCTGTGCTGATATATAAGTCAATACCAGATGTTTTTTGTTTGTTGCTAAGAGAAGAAAGGGGGAGAGGACACTCTAGATTATGTATTCACTGACTCATTTTAAATTACATTCATTAAATTAATTTAAATATCAATTAATTAAATCCATTAAAACACCACTGGAGTTAATGAAAAATTGTTTAATTAAAAAATTTCTCCTTTTACATTTTTTTTAGAGTTTCTAGGTACTTAAAAAAAATCATCAAGCTTTTGTTTTAGACTAGGTGAATTCTGTCAAAAGTGAGGCAAGGGTTAAGCAAGCCCACTATTTTCAAACATCCACACCCCCCCCCCCCCCCTCCCC